>OV656767.1:21565000-21587500 GCA_927399505.1 Luperina testacea
TATTTTGTCGGTTCTGGCGGCCACCTCGCCGACAACGTGACCGATTTTCTCCCCGAGGACAGCAGTAGCGTTAGTAATGGCCTTCACTCCTTTCGTTGTGTGGCCTATGTCCGCTAACGCTATGTCTACTTTGTCGCTGACCTCGAGAATTTTGTCGATAACCTTGTCGACGACGTCGGCTCCGCTGTCGTCAATGAGGTTGGTCATACCTTGAAGGCCTTTTGCAACCTTGTCTTCAAGGTCATTTATCCGCATGCTTATATTCGTCTCCACTTTTTCGAGCCTTTCCAGAATTTCATCCGGAAGTCCGGACGGTGAAGGCGTAGTGTTCGTCTTTGCAGGCGGAACTGTTTTTGACGCTGTTTCCATGGTCTTAACTCGCTTGCTCAGCTCGAACACTATCCGTAGGCATCTATCAGACTGTGCCTCCAGGTAGGCCTTAATGTCCCTCCTCATTTGAGGGTATTCTCGGACTTTGGATGGGATATCCTCGAAGGTCTTCATGACCTCCTGGAGGAGTTGGTCATTTGGCGTGGCGGCGTAGATGTCCGCCTGCTTTTGATATGCCACCATATTGTCCATGGATCTCCTTTTCCGTTCCGGCCTCCGGATGAAAGTTCTGGCGGCGTCCAGCGCTTGTCCAGGCGGGCCCACGGGGCTGGGAGTAGTGGTGGGAGCTACAGCGTCAGAGGTCCCCGCCGATGGCAACAGTGGCTCTTTGGCTGTTCCCACTAGGGTTCCTCGGACAGCGTCTTTGTTGCCGAATTTCAGGGATATCCCCTTCGGTGCTTGGCGCTGTCCTGAGGGTCCCTCATTTCCCGGGTGGTCGGGCGACGTGGACACTCGCGGCTTACTGGCGCCGGCTCCCGGCCTTTTCCCTTTCGCTGGGGTGTGGAGCATTTTCTACGTATTTGGGTTCCGTGTGTTTAGTGTTTTGTATATATGGCTTGTGTGTATAGGGCACAGCGATAAGAACGGGGAAAGTTGTCAAGTGTAAATTTGTATATATAACAAATGTCAATATATAAATTATTAAATTAAAGATTGTAAAAATCTTTAGGGTCTTGACTCTATAATATAATTTATAGACTATTATTCGTTCTATGAACGTCTCAAGCACCGAAACAGTAAAAGTTTCAAAGTCAAAAGATAAGTCACAAAACAAATATATTTATAAAATAATTTAGTCGTCCTTAAAACTATTCAACACTTAAATTACTAATTAATCTAATCAGTCTGTACTGAGAAAAACCGCACGGTACCTATTTCTCTAGAGAGACTTTTATGTTCCCAGAGACTCCAGTCAGAGACGCTTCCGTACCGCGAGAGCCAGAAAATGCCAGAAAATAAATAGGTAAATATATAAACTTTTGAATTTTATGGGGGTCTCGGGGTCAGCGGGGTCACGAAAGAGGGGGGCTCCGAGGTTTAAAATATATAGGATATAATAATATAGGTATAAAGGGGCTGTAAAGATTCTAATGCAAAAAAAAAAAAAAAAAAAAAAAAAAAAAAAAAAAAAAAAATAAAAATTTTGGGTCAAGGGTGGGGGTCAAAAAAGGGGGGGTCTAGGGGGCTTATATTAATATGGGTACAAGTTGGGAGGGGGTGATGGGGGGGGAAAATTTTGTCAAAATTTTGATATTCCCAGCCGTTTCCGAGATAATAGGGGGTGTAGTTTTTTAGGGGAAGAAAGACAACTGGTACCGGTCTGAGTGACTGGGAATTTGTTAAATACTAAAATACTTATACTTACTTAAACTTATAATATTTGAATTGAATGGTCCGCGGAAGATGCTAGAGGGGGGGGGGGGGGTAATTTACTTAAGGGAAATTAAATTAGAGAGGGGGGTTTGATAGATTACTTAGAGGAAATTAAATAAAATAAAAATAAAGAGGGCTGGGGGGGGGGGGCTAAAGAGGGTGGATAATATAATATTACAGTATTAGATATGCTGACTGGTGTAAAAATAGGCTAACTGGCTCCGTTTCCGAGATATCCGCGTTTTGTCTTGCTTGGAGTCTCTGGTTCGGTTCCCGGTTGGTGAAAATTTCAAAATCTTTTAATCAAATTTTTCAAATAAATAAATTTAGTAGGGTTTAATTAGGTAGTAAATTTAAATAAACTATTATTATAATTAAAAAATTTCTCAAAAACAATACGTGGGTAATTCGTGGGACAAGACAAAAATGGGGAGAATTTTTTAGAATTACGCGAATTTACCCCGAAAAATTTTTAGAAAAGTCGCAGAGGGATGGGAGATAGTTCTTTAGGTGGTCCCTCAGGAGAAAACTTATAGTTTTTTATTATTGTCCCCCTACGACTTCCCGTTTGGAAGTTATAGCCTCCCCCATTCGACTTGTAAACAAGTTGGAATCGGGGAAATTACCCCGATCTGGGAGAGGCTATAACTGGCAAACTAGATACTATTTCACAAATAAGATTTTACAATTCTCACCCTAGTAGCTGAAGGCTACTGCTCCAATAATAAAAAACACTAAAAACTAAGATTTTGAAACTTTTTTCCTTTTTTATTTCGCCAACAATAACAAATTATTTGCGGGCGGAAATTTTTCTGTCTTTTACAAATTTCTGCACAGGTCCTAAAATTAGTGTCCAAAAATTTTTATTTTTCCTTATCCGGGTTCGTTGACGTCCCAGCTATTGCGATTTTCAGGATAGGTCGTCACTGAAGATCTTGTTATTTTGTGATGGGAAAAAATATAGCACTGTTTCACGTCCGCAAATTAAGTTTGTAATGGGAATAAATGAGGTATTCCTTGAGGAAAATTGATTTTTGAAATTACCTCCTGGGTCCTTTTCTAGTCCTCTTCCTCTAGAGGTAGTCAGCGATGTCTTGTAAGCCCTGGATCGGGACCAGTGCCGGATGGGAATGGCCAGGTGTTCCCGGCCATTCCCGTAGCCCCCCAGCTGGGGGGACATGCGGGGCCCGCCAGTTAGGCGGGCATGCGCCGGGGGGGTTGTGGACGCAAAGGCTGAGCCGGATTCCCATGACCCCTCCATCAAGGCGACGAGGGAACACCGCTGAGTTTTAGTGGGTATACTGCCACCTTGGCAGGGAGTCCCACATACTCCGTATCGTCCCCCGACGATCGGAGATGCGTAATGTCATTTCTCAGCGACAAAAAAAAAAAAAAAAAAAAAAAAAAAAAGGTTAGGTTAGGTTAGGTTAGGTTGCCTGGAGGTGGCCCTCAACAAGTCGGAGGCCATGGTGTTTCATGGCCCCCGGCGGGCGCCGCCGCCCGGATCACACATGGTGGTCGGGGGGGCTCGGATCGCTGTCGAGTCCACCATGAAGTACCTGGGATTGGTGCTCGACAGCCGGTGGGATTTCGGCCCCCACTTCCGGCGGCTGGCGCCCAAGTTTTTGGGCGCTGCTGGGGCGCTGTCAACGCTGCTTCCCAATCTGGGGGGCCCGAGCGCCGCCTGTAGGCGGCTCTACGTGGGGATCGTGCGATCCATGGCCCTGTATGGGGCCCCGATCTGGGCGACTGACCTGACGGCCGGTAGCATCGCAGTCCTGCGAAAGCCGCAGAGAGCTATGGCCGTCAGAGTCGTCCGGGGGTATCGCACGATCTCCTACGAGGCGGCTTGTGTACTGGCCGGATCCCCGCCCTGGGACCTGGAGGCGAAAGTACTCGCGTCACTGTACCGGTGGCGCGAGGAAGCGCGGGCGCGGGGCGAGGGGCTGACGCAGCGCCATATGGAGCTGCGTCGGTCTCAGCTTCGCGAGGTCCTGGTGGCGGAATGGCGGGACAGGCTTTCGCGCCCTACCGCCGGCCTCGGTACCATCGAGGCGGTCCGGCCAGTGCTCGAGCGCTGGCTCGGGAGGAGGCACGGCTCCCTGTCGTTTCGGGTGACGCAGGTGCTCTCGGGGCACGGTTGCTTCGGGAAGTACCTGTGTCGCATAAACAGGGAGCCGGACGCCCGGTGTCACCACTGCGTCGACTGCCGGGAGGACACGGCGTGGCATACGCTGGCAGAGTGTGCCGCTTGGGAGGAGCCGCGCCGTGCCCTCATCTCAGAAGTAGGCAGTGACCTCTCGCTGCCGGCCGTGGTCGAGTCCATGGTCGACAGCGAGGAGTCCTGGGACGCGGTGGTTTCCTTCTGTGAAACAGTCGTCTCGCAGAAGGAGGCTGCGGAAAGGGAGAGGGAGATCTCGTCCACTCACCCTGCCCGCAGCAGGCGCACCGGGCGTCGGCGGAGGGCGGACAACGCCCTCTTCCGGCCCCCCTAAACGGGTCCAGGGGCGACGGACTCGGGGACGTCCGTCGCCCCCCACACATCAGGACCCGAGGTGGCGGCGCGATGTGTTCCACGCGCGCCCCTCTTAGACGTCGCGGGGGGAGTCAAACACCTCACTCCCCCCCCCGACCAGACGGGGCCCGCTGCGGCGGGCCGGCACCAGCCGGGGGTTGCGGAAGGATCGTACGTTCCCGCGACCCCCGGCGTAGGTGTGAGATGGAACACCCGGGGTGGTTTTTAGTCAGTAAGAGTCTGACAGACCCCGCCGCCCGCCCCAGGGCGGCGGACATCCATGAGGATTTTCCACCCCGGTTCAAAAAAAAAAAAAAAAAAAGGTTAGGTTAGGTTAGGTTAGGGCGGGGTGCACGTTGAAAAGCCTCCCCGTGGCGCACCCTGGGCAACGACGGCTCCAATTGCCCACCAGGTCTTGGTGGACAATTGGGGCCGGCGGCTAATTTTCAACACACGAGGGAAGGTCATGGTTCCAATCACCGATCATCCTCGATTGTCGGTGAAGGGAACCAGGCTACAGACGGACGGTCATACGTCCACTCCTCCTCTGCTTACAGAGGGATGCGAGTGGGCGTAGACTGGGAAGGGGCGGTTCGCGCCGCGGTACCCACGAGGGCGTGGGTGGTGGAGGGTGTCCATTTTCCGCGCTGCGTCTGTCCGGCATCCGGCGGCAGCGTGGGGACGCCCGCGCCGGGGCGGCGATTGGTTCTGCCCAATCGTCGGCCACCCCGTAATCCTGAGTTCAGGACCGGGGGTCCGGGCCACTGAGGCTCGGGCCGCGAGGAAGACAACCTCTATAAAAAATTACCCCAATCCTAAGGTCTAGCGTGCCGAGGGGATGTATGACCGGAGGGCATCCGGTAAGCTAGCGCGAACAAGGGACCTCACCCTTAAAAAGGAACAAAAAAAAAATGAAAAAGACTGGTGCCAAAACAATTCCCCAGGCGGGTACCCTCCTACCCAAGGAGGGACAATCCCGCCCTTCCTCGGAAGGCAGCCCCTTCGTATCTGGGGGGGGCAACATTAGTCCCGTGGGCCGGCAGACCACTGCCGACCTGCGTCAACCTGCGCTTGCCTCGCAAGAAAAGGCGCTCCGGGTTAGCCTGGAGCGCCTATGCGACGCAAGCGAACCGCTTGCCGTCGTGGACGGCAACAAGAGCCGAGGAGGCTCATGTCCTGAAAAGGACCAAAACTTGCAGGGGTGCACCTCCACATCTCGGAGGAAGCGCCCACTAAGCAGGGACTCGGGGTCGATGGGCCTCTCCTCCAGTGAGGAGAATCTGTCGGCCCCCAAGGTGACAACGTCACAGAGAGGGCGGGGTCGGGCGAGCGGAGCCTCCGCTCGTTTGCCGAGCCGTGACCGAGCGGGTCGCTTCGTGCCGATCTCTCGGCCCGCAACACCGGCTCCCGCAGAGCGTCCGGCGGAGGGCGCAGAGAGTGACCCGGGGCCCTCGATAGTGGACCTGAGCGAGGACTCCTCGCTGATCTCGCTGGGGTCCAATAAGGCGGAGGCGAACGCCGCAAAGCGGGCTCAGCGGAAGGTGGTGGCGGCTGACGAGGTCGGTGAAATGGCCCGACTGGCCCGAGAGCGACGCTCTGCTCAGGCGGCTGCCGGGGGAAGCCTGTCGGCGGTGGCGCTCAGTCGCCAAGTTTTGGACGGCGTGGACGTCGTCCTGAAGGTTGCCACTAAGTCTGGCAGCCTGAAGGGCACATTCACCCGCGCCCTGAAAGAGGCGGCTGATGGCATCAGGGAGGCAGTTGGGGTCCTCCTTGATCGCACGAGCTCGGAGGAGACGGCGAAGCTGTGGGAGGAGAATGGCCGTCTCAAATCTGAGCTCGAGGACCTCAAGCGGGAGCTTGCCGCGCAGAGGGCGGAATGGCAGCAGAGGCGTCCTGCGGCTACCGATTTCGCTCCCGTCAGTGCCCCGCCACCGCCGGCCCCGTCGTTGGTCCCTACCCCTGCGCAGCATGCGGATGCGGAGATCGAAAAGATCGTTCGCATCTGCATGCTGCAGTGTGGGGGCATGATGAATGCCCGGCTGCAGGGCCTAGAGTCGAGGCTCCTCCCGGCGAAGAATCTCCGGCCGCCGCTCGCTGCTGATGGGCAGAGGGAGGGGGAACCCGCTAAGCTGGGCCCGACAGCCGGCAAACCCAAGGGGGCCCAAAAGCCCGCGGAAGGACGCGGAAAGCCCGTGGGGGGCACGTCTGCACCCCCGCCGACCGCACCACCAGCGACCGCACCTCCTGCGACCGCACCCTCGGCGACCGCACCCCCGGCGACCGCACCCTCGACGACCGGACCCGGGTCCACCATGGAGACCTGGACGACGGTCGTCAAGAAGGGCCGCCGCAAGAGGAAGAAGAAGACGGCGCCGCCGCCACCGGAACCCGCTAGAGCACCGGCACCGGCATCTAAGAAGGGACCGCCTAGGATCAGAGCCCCACGCTCCGCGGCTGTAGTGATTACGCTGCAGCCCGGAGCCGTCGAAAGGGGCGTCTCATACAAGGCGGTCCTTATGGAGGCCAAAGCCAAGGTCGCGTTCCCCGACCTTGGGATACCGTCTGGCCTCAAAATGAGGTCGGCGATTACGGGGGCGCGACTGCTGGAGGTGTCGGGTGCCTCTAGTGGCGAAAAGGCGGACGTCCTGGCCACCAGGCTGCGGGAGGTCCTCAACCCGGAGGACGTTCGGGTATCCAGGCCGATGAAGACCGCTGAACTGCGCGTCGACGGCCTGGACGACTCGACGACTCCGGCTGAGGTCGCGGCGGCCGTCGCCAAGGCCGGTGGATGTCCGCCCGGGGACGTGCGGACGGGCGAGATTCGCGTCGACGCCTCCGGGCTCGGCGCGATTTGGGTGCGGTGCCCGGTGGCGGCGGCGAACAAAGTCGCCGACGCTGGGCGTCTGCTGGTGGGGTGGGTTGCGGCGAGGGTGAGGCAGCTGCAACCCAGGGCTTTGCGGTGCTACCGTTGCCTTGACATTGGGCATGTCAGGGCACGGTGCACCTCGTGCGTAGACCGCAGCGAGCTGTGCTATCGCTGCGGTCAGGCCGGCCACAAGGCGGCCCAGTGCTCCGCGGCGCCAAACTGCAGCCTCTGTACAGCTGCAGGGAGGCCCGCTGGGCACAGAGCGGGCGGAAAGGCTTGTGGCGGGCCTGCCCAAAAGGAGAAGAGAAGGGGTGCCAAGGCTGCCGGGGGCTCTTTACCCCCCCCTCAGCCTGGCCTCCCTTCGGCCGACTCCCGGCCTAGGAATGGTGCGGAGGGGATGGACTGTGCCTAATGGCGCTGTACCATTTCCTCCAGGGCAACATCAACCACTGTGCCAGAGCTCAGGATCTCTTGCTCCAGAGCATGGCAGAGTGGTCGATTCGCGTGGCTGTGGTCGCCGAACCGTACTTTGTCCCCCCCAGGGATAACTGGGTGGGAGACCTGGACGGTTTGGTGGCCATCATTGGCGGGGCTCTTGCCAACCCGTCCCGAGGTCACGGCTGGGTGGCCGCCCTCGTGGACGGCATTGGCACGGTTGGGGCGTATTTTTCGCCCAACAAGAGTCTCGCCGACTTCGAGAGGTTCCTTGTCGAGTTGGGTGCCGTCGTGGGCCGACTCCACCCTCGCCCGGTGCTGTTGCTGGGGGATCTCAACGCCAAATCTGCGGCGTGGGGGTCTCCGGTGACGGATGCCAGGGGCGAGGTGCTGGAGGAGTGGGCGGTCACGACTGGCTTGACCGTCCTAAATCGGGGCACGGAGTACACGTGCGTGCGGCAGCGGGGCGGTTCAATAGTGGACGTCTCGTTCGCTAGCCCCGCTGTCGCGAGCCGTGTCCGCGACTGGCGTGTCGCCGCGGAGGTGGAGACGTTGTCGGATCATCGGTACATCCGTTTCGACGTCTCCGCCCAGACCGCAGGCGGCCGCGGTTTACCGGCCCCGCGTGCGGACGGTCCGCGCTGGGCGCGTAAGCGCATCGACAGGGAGCTTCTCGAGGAGGCCGCTATTGTCCAGGCCTGGTTCCGGGAGTCGGCGACGAACGGACCCGTTGACGTCGAGCAGGAGGCGCTGTGGTTCCGCGGGGCGATGACGCAAATCAGCGACGCGTCCATGCCCCGGGTCCACGCACAGTCAGCAAGGCGCCAGGTGTACTGGTGGACCGCCGAGATCGCGCAGCTGCGCGTCGCGTGCGTGGCGGTCAGGCGCCAGTACACCCGATACCGGAGGAGACGTCTTCGGGTCCCTGACGAAGAAGCCGCGCTGTATGAGGTGTACCGCGCGGCGAAGAGGACTCTGTGGCTGGCCATCGGCGAGGCGAAGTCGCGAGCCAGGGAGGAGATGTTGGAGACTCTAGACGGGGATCCGTGGGGGCGCCCTTATCGCGCGGTTCGAGGGAAACTTCGAGCCGCGGCGCCCCCGCTTACGGAGAGTCTCCAACCCGAGCTGCTGGAGGAGGTGGTCGCAGCCCTCTTCCCGGCGAGAGCGGAGCACACTCCGCCGCCGATGGCATTGCCCACGGCCGCAGAGTCCACCGAAGAGAACGCCATCAGCGTCCCAGAGGTGACACAGGCAGAGATGGGGGCAGCCGTGATGAGGCTCCGGGCCAAAAACGTGGCTCCGGGGCCCGACGGGATCCACGGCTGCGTGTTAGCCCTCGCTCTGAAGGAGCTTGAGCCCCAACTGAGAGGACTCTACACAGCGTGCCTTGAGCGGGGCCAGTTTCCCACTTTGTGGAAATCTGGTCGTCTGGTCCTGCTCAGGAAGGCGGGGCGCCCTGCGGACTCGCCGTCCGCGTACCGGCCCATAGTGCTGCTAGACGAGGTGGGTAAGCTGTTCGAGCGGATAATCGCTGCCCGCCTCGTCGGCCACTTGTGCGGAGAGGGGCCGGATCTGGACGGCAGTCAGTTCGGCTTTCGGCACGGGCGCTCTACCATTCACGCTGTGTCGCGAGTGAGAGTCCTGGTGGAGGAAGCAGTGGCCCGGGGCGGGGTGATGTTGGCGGTGTCCTTGGACATCTCCAACGCCTTCAACACCCTGCCCTGGAGTTGTATTCGGGAGGCACTGCGGTACCATCGGGTGCCTCCCTACCTCCGCCACGTCGTTGGGGCTTATCTGTCGGAGAGGTGTGTCACCTACGTGGGACGTGATGGCGGACACCAGCACCGCATGTCGTGCGGTGTTCCACAGGGCTCGGTCTTGGGCCCGCTCCTGTGGAACATCGGGTACGACTGGGTGTTGAGGGGCGAGCTCCAACCGGGCGTGGACCTTACGTGTTATGCTGACGACACGCTGGTCACTGCCCGGGGGAGCTCGCACAGGGAGGCAGCGTTGCTGGCGACGGCTGCGGTGTCACAGGTGGTGAGCCGCATACGTCGCCTGGGCCTGGAGGTGGCCCTCAACAAGTCGGAGGCCATGGTGTTTCATGGCCTCCGGCGGGCGCCGCCGCCCGGATCACACATGGTGGTCGGGGGGGCTCGGATCGCTGTCGAGTCCACCATGAAGTACCTGGGATTGGTGCTCGACAGCCGGTGGGATTTCGGCCCCCACTTCCGGCGGCTGGCGCCCAAGTTGTTGGGCGCTGCTGGGGCGCTGTCAACGTTGCTTCCCAATCTGGGGGGCCCGAGCGCCGCCTGTAGGCGGCTCTACGTGGGGATCGTGCGATCCATGGCCCTGTATGGGGCCCCGATCTGGGCGACTGACCTGACGGCCGGTAGCATCGCAGTCCTGCGAAAGCCGCAGAGAGCTATGGCCGTCAGAGTCGTCCGGGGGTATCGCACGATCTCCTACGAGGCGGCTTGTGTACTGGCCGGATCCCCGCCCTGGGACCTGGAGGCGAAAGTACTCGCGTCACTGTACCGGTGGCGCGAGGAAGCGCGGGCGCGGGGCGAGGGGCTGACGCAGCGCCATATGGAGCTGCGTCGGTCTCAGCTTCGCGAGGTCCTGGTGGCGGAATGGCGGGACAGGCTTTCGCGCCCTACCGCCGGCCTCGGTACCATCGAGGCGGTCCGGCCAGTGCTCGAGCGCTGGCTCGGGAGGAGGCACGGCTCCCTGTCGTTTCGGGTGACGCAGGTGCTCTCGGGGCACGGTTGCTTCGGGAAGTACCTGTGTCGCATAAACAGGGAGCCGGACGCCCGGTGTCACCACTGCGTCGACTGCCGGGAGGACACGGCGTGGCATACGCTGGCAGAGTGTGCCGCTTGGGAGGAGCCGCGCCGTGCCCTCATCTCAGAAGTAGGCAGTGACCTCTCGCTGCCGGCCGTGGTCGAGTCCATGGTCGACAGCGAGGAGTCCTGGGACGCGGTGGTTTCCTTCTGTGAAACAGTCGTCTCGCAGAAGGAGGCTGCGGAGGGGGAGAGGGAGATCTCGTCCACTCACCCTGCCCGCAGCAGGCGCACCGGGCGTCGGCGGAGGGCGGACAACGCCCTCTTCCGGCCCCCCTAAACGGGTCCAGGGGCGACGGACTCGGGGACGTCCGTCGCCCCCCACACATCAGGACCCGAGGTGGCGGCGCGATGTGTTCCACGCGCGCCCCTCTTAGACGTCGCGGGGGGAGTCAAACACCTCACTCCCCCCCCCGACCAGACGGGGCCCGCTGCGGCGGGCCGGCACCAGCCGGGGGTTGCGGAAGGATCGTACGTTCCCGCGACCCCCGGCGTAGGTGTGAGATGGAACACCCGGGGTGGTTTTTAGTCAGTAAGAGTCTGACAGACCCCGCCGCCCGCCCCAGGGCGGCGGACATCCATGAGGATTTTCCACCCCGGTTCAAAAAAAAAAAAAAAAAAAAAAAGGTTAGGTTAGGTTAGGTTAGGTTAGGTTTTTTTTTTTTTTTTTTTTTTTTTTTTTTATATTCGCCCGTCATCACAGGGCGTTTCGTCTCTTTTCCTCTAACATAATTAGAGTCCTTAATTATTTAATTGGATGGGATGTTCTACAGGGTATTTTTATTCTCATCTTTCTTATATTTATTGTCTTAGCCTAGTCTTATTTTTACTTATAGGACAGCTTATACTTTTAAACTATGGGGTTTACATTACCTTAATTATACTTAACGTAAACGCACCTAATAACGACCCGTTAAAATCCGCGCTCATTACCGCCCTATTCAGAAAACTATAATTTTTACGTCATGTATTAAAGCTACACAATTGGTTGCTTTAAAAAAATTTAGATGTATTTGTATTGCAAATGTTCATCTCTTGTTTGTGTGCTTAACTCGACGATTTAAATAATAATTGATCAGTTCATCCGTGGACGCCGACCTCAGTGAATTTTCCATAGTGTGGCATTCCCGATGTCGTAAGTACTCTTGTTTCTTTTTTAGCAGAAGATTATATCGTCAAGCATTTTAATGTAACTTCTAGTTCTTTTGATGCATTTTTGATACTCTCAGGAACACAAATAATGATTCATTTTAATGAGATACTATTTTATTTTGCTTAAAATTCAATATTAAAAATAGGCGTTAATAGGAACAAAAATCACAATTTTATTCCTATTGTCGACCCATGTCGCTGATAAGTACTTGTCGTATCTTTTGTTTACCATGATTTTTGTTAAAATGCATAAATTAATAGGCAGGAGGCTATACTAACTCAGTTCCTTAGTATGTTAACTTATATCTGAGCTATTAACGCCATATATTCAAGAGCTTTAGTAGCCGTATACACTAACTTTGTTCTTATGTAAATATTTTGATGAATAAAGGAGGTATAATTTTTAAATAGTGTATTTTTATAGTTGAACTATCATTATTATTAAATATTTATAGCAACCGCACCACTTAAAATCATATACATGTACAAAAATCACATGTATTTACACAATTCATACACATTCCCTTGGGTCGGTAATAGGTTATACGATTTCCTTTAAGAAAACCTATTACCGATCTACTTGTACATTTACGACGGACCCCATACTACATGTTTTTTTATTTGGTATTTATTTTCAAGTAACTAAACATAAAGTTATTTAATAGACATTATAGTATTCCATAATAAACATACAGATTTAAAATAACATAGGTAAGCTTTATTATATTATTTTATGGCTTATCAAAAAAAAAATTGAAGCAGACAAATTGGACATAGAAGAAAAGAAAAGAAAACGAAATGAAGATTTGGAGAAGAAGAAAAAAAGATAAATTAAGCAAACAGGCAATACAAAATCAAAACTACTAAACAAGGCAAAACGTAAAATAACCAAGGTGGATGCTTCACAGGAAGATACGACTGATTCCGAAAATGATTTTCAATTTCGACATATGCCTCAAAGGCGACATAATAATATGGAGCCGTTTGCGGAACTAAGTTTTGAGTCTGCATTACGATCTAATCAGGCTAGCCCTTACCGAGATACAGCTACATCACAAGATGTGAACCTCTGTAATCATGTTTCTTCATCAGATGATTGCGAATTAAATATTAATCTAATATTTGATTTTGATTTGACACGACTGCTAGAATTAAGATTTTATTCTAATTTTATATTTCTATATTACATTTTGTAAAATAATATACTAATATTACACTTTAGGTTACAAATAATTCATATTAAGTAGTATATTTTTCAAGACTGATTGAAGGCTGTTAAGAATATATAATAACGTTAAGTTTTGATAACATTTTGTAGTGAATGCTGAGATTATAGTTAATCTTAAATTTGATTCAGAGTCACATGATGCTATTTTTTGTAATTTTTTTTTCACATTAATAATTTTATTAATATGTTTCATTTGTCAATCTTAATCCAAGATTTAATTTTTGATTTGACATGACTACTAAACTTAAGAGGCGGTTTACTGTCAAATGCCATTTACTTTTGTATAATACCAACTGCCCCCATTGGTTATATATTATAGTAGTTATAATCAATGTTGGCCTTTGGTAATTTTTTATACATAATTTGTATAAATATGATATTTTTTACTGATTTAACGCTGTTAAGAATATACTATTATAAGAATACATATAATTGTTAAGAGTTGATAGCATTCTGTACTGTGTTGGAGCATTTATATAAACAGTTCAATATACACGAGCATTTTTATTTAACTTTAACGGTTCCATTTATTTAGTGGTCGGTATTAGGTGTCACATAAACGGTATTAGGCACACACCCGATGTTTTGAGTCGGTAATAGGGACATGACCCTTTTTGCTTTTATTTAATTTTTAAAATTTTAAGTAATTCTTGGATTATCTGTTCTTATACATAACTAAAAAAATCGATAATATCGGTACATGAAAAATTATTTTTATTGAAGCCACATATTAAGAATGTGCTTATTTTTTGCATATCAATCTGAAGTCCGCTTAAACTGGCGGTAATGGGTGCGTTTACGTTATGCCTATACATTGTATTTATTATCTACTTATTTATACTATGATTATTCCTTAATTTTTCTAACATCTTATTTTATTCTTGTATGTGTTATACATTTACATATATCTAGATGGGGTTTTCACGTTTATTATTTATCATTTCACATTTATTTTTATACCTTTTATATCTAACATCTTATTTTATACTTTTATTTTTCGTATGCTAATCTATATATCTTATACTAATATATATATAGCATATATTTATTATACTATTTGTTCCTATTAATAACAGTTTTTGCGATATCAGTGAAATAATTTATAAATGTTTCCCTATATTTCTTATCTGATATTAGTTCTGGGAAGTTTTTGACTATTATTTTGTGTTCTAACCTGCTTTCAGCCTCGAATTTCTTTAGGGCGTGAACCGGACAGTCAGTTAGGATATGTGCGACCGTTTCGGGTGTTCCTGGTTGACAGATGCACGATGGGTCCCCCTTACACTTGAACCGGTGCAAGTATTCTGAGAACCCACCGTGCCCCGTCATCACCTGAGTCGTCAAGCCCACCGGCTTGATTTTCCTCACCGTTTTGAAGCCCTCCACTGCATCTGGGAAGAACATCCTAGTGACAGCCGCTGTTTGTCCCGCTTGGTAGCGTACATTCCATTCGTCAAGAGACTGCAAACGAATGTGTCTCTTGACGAATGAAACTGGGCATCTGTCGTAATCGGGTTTTTTCTTGGAGTACAGTGCAGCCTCCTTTGCTAGTTGGTCTGCGCGCTCATTCCCCTCCAGTCCTACATGTGCTTTAATCCAGAACAAGGAAATTTCCTTGTTCTGGAGTCTGCTGTTTTGGATGTTGGCTCTAGTTTCGACTGCCAGGGGGTGGAGGGAATAAGGATTTAAGACCGTTTCCAGGGCAGAGCGTGAGTCACTAAGAATAGCGAAACTAGCCTCGCCTCGTCGCAGGATGATTTTTGTGGCGTGACATATGGCCAGGAGTTCTGCCTGGTAGACGGTGCAGTACGATGGCAGCTTAAGTTTGAGGGTTTTGGTCTCGGTTTCATTGCTCCAAAGAGACAATGCTGCTCCAACTTTGCCCTCAATCCTGCTGCCATCGGTATAAATCGAGACTGCTTGGTACACCTGGGAGTTCAAATTCTCCTGGTCTACCAGACTAACGAAGTCCAGGCGCATATGTCTTGCCGGATGCTGGGTTTCGGCGAAAGGCAGTCTGCGCTCAACCTCTCTGTCTGCTAGTGCTGGCTGGGGTACTCCCCTCTTAGCCTCATACAACGATGCCGCTTCCCGGATCCGGATATCGAGTGGCAGTATTCCAGCCAGCATCAGCGCAGAGTTTAGTGAGACGGTTCTGTACGCTCCACACAGCTTCTGCGCAAAGCCCCTCTGCACTGCATTCAGTTGCTTTATAATCCCGATCTTGTTTGCTGCTTTAGCCCAGGCGCCGGCTGCATAGGTAACGATGGGCTCCACCGTGGCCATGTATATTATCCTGATTATTTCAGGGTGGAGGCCCCAACTGATCCTGGCGGCTCGTGAAAGCTGTTTATAAATGTTTACCACCTTCTTACATGTGTTGGCCACGTGGCTGTTAAAAGTCAGCTTGTTGTCAATGGTGAGCCCCAGGATCTTCATCTCGCTAGACAGACCAATGTCGATCCCGCCCATGCTCAGTCGTGGGGTATCAAATTTTAACTTTTTGGTGAGCACCATTGCGTGGGTCTTGTGTGGCGCAAATTTCAATTTGTTTCTATCACCCCACGCCTGTACATACGCGAGTGCGGCATTGGCCCTTCCCTCTACCTCTAGCGCTGTATCGGCTGCAAATACCAACACTACGTCATCCGCGAAAGCCTGGCAATAGTCGCCCCGGCTTTCGAGTCCCTTGAGAAGTGGATCAAGGAGAAGATTCCAGAGAATCGGCCCACTAATTGATCCCTGCACACATCCTTTTTGAGTGTCCTTTATGTACTCTTCTCCGGCGTACCTAACTCGGACCTTACGGTCTTTTAGGTAGCTGTCCATGAGTCGTCGGAGATTAACCGGACACTCTTCTTCGGCAAGTCTAATCCTGATTGCGGGCCACCAGGCGCTATCGAAGGCTCCCTCTATGTCCAATGATATTACGGTTACCAGTTTCTTATCAATGATTTTTCCGTTTATATGTTGTATCATGTCATAGAGGGAGTCCTCGGTGCTTCTCTGGGGTATGAAGCCGTATTGTCGAGGGCTTAATCTCGGGAGCAGGTGCCATTTTAATCTCCCGACTATCATTTTCTCTAGAATCTTCCCCATGACCGGTAACAGGCCAATGGGCCTGTAGGACTTTGGGTTTGTGTAATCGTCCTTGCCAGGCTTTCGCAGGACCACCACCGTTGCCTCTTTCCAAGGAGTTGGGAAGTGGCCGAGTTCCTGGCACTTGTTCATGAGCGCCAGGTTAAGTTCCAAATTTTTGGAGACAACCTGGCTGCAAATGTCTGCGGTAAGTCCATCTATTCCCGGAGCCTTTTTTGGATTAAAACTCTCCGTCGCGGCCCGGAGTTCCTCAACCGTAAATGCTGGGTCATGTATCTCACCATGCACCCAGTTATTTGCGTTTGCTGCAAGGACTCTGGTCTGCCGGTGGTCTGGGCCATCATCACATTCAAGGTCCTCCGGGAAAAATGTATGCGCCAAAGTGCTGGCTGACTCCTTTTGGTCCAGCTGATGGCCATCCTTCACCAGTGGAACGTCTTCGTGGCGTTTGGCAGTATTCTTGATCACCCTATAAATCCCTTCCCAGACCCCTTCCCTGTCCTGTTTCTGGCAAAACTGTTTCCAGCTCTCTGTGGAGCGTTTTTTAACCTCTAGTTCATATTTCTCTTTTTCTTTCAGGTACAACGCGACCACACCCTCTCTACGCGACGGCGCGGCGCACCGGATCCTTCTCTTCCTGGTGGCGACATTGTGCTTCATTGCTTCGAGTTCTTCGGACCACCACGGCATGGTAAGTGTATGGTTTTGTTTTTTCTTAGGTATTGCTTCATTACAAGCTTCTGTTATTACTGTTATGTATTTTCCAATTTTATAATCTAAATGTTCCTTATTATTTATCTGCTGTATCTGTGCTGTATTAATTCTATTTTCTATTTTTAATTGGTCCATTTTTTCATTAAAAAGTTCCCAATTAGCTTTTTTCGTGTTATATTTCCTGGTCGTTCTTTTAATGTTGAAACCCTTCCCTTTTTTTAATTTAATTTTTATTATTATGCCATTGTGGTCCGAGCTCGTTAAGTCTTCAGCAACCATCCATTCCTCCACCAGGTCAAGAAGGTCCTCTGTACATAGCGTCACGTCAACGTAGCTAGTTAGTCTACGTCCTCCTCTGATGGTATCGAAGGTGGGTTTGTTCCCGCAGTTGAGTACCTGAAGATCCAGCTCCCCAATCATTCCTACCAGCTCGTCGCCTCTATCATCGATGGTGGTTAGGTTAGGTTAGGTTAGGTTAGGTTAGGTTAGGTTAGGTTAGGTTAGGTTAGGTTCCCACGTTGTCGTCGTGGTGGGGCTTGCGTGTCCCGATCCTGGATCTCGCTTTGAGGTTCAGGTGAGGGGCATTACCAAGAGGGACACAGGGAGAGGTCGCTCCTGCTCCGTCGACGCTCGTCGACCAGGCAAGAACGCGGCCGCCGCCGCTGAGGTGCAGGCGCACCGAAGCGGCGTTCGTTTGTCTCCTCGTTCATCGAGGAGCAAACCTTTCGGCGGGTCCGCTGAGTCGGGTTGGCCGGACAGCGGACGGAGGCATGTTTAATGCCGCCGCCGGGGGCTTGGCTTAACCGCCTGGCCCAGAGGAAGGACACCTCTAAGATAAAAAACCACCCAATCCCAAGTTTTGGGAGCGCGGCGAGGGGATGAATGGCCGTTGGGAGAACGGTCGTTAGCGCTCCCACCTGTTGGTACCTCCCGCCCCCAACAGTATATAGGGCTACGTTTAAGGGTATGGAGCCACTGCCCGCGAAGGACCCCAATAATTGCTTCCATTCTCGTGGGAATAATATGGATGAAATAAAAAACAAAACCAAAACAAAAGACGTTGAAGGAGAGAAAGTACTTCGTGTACTTGTGGAGAGGACTGGAGGTGCGCTCTCGGACTCGGACTCTGCGTCGAGTCTGATGACCGTCGCAAGCGCTGCGAGTTCCAACTCAAAGCGCCCGAGCAAGCGCCCTCGTAGTGGTGCGGACTCGGGGTCGGATTCGGCCCTGAGTGATGCTTCGGTACCGGCTGCCAAGGTCGGTGCCAAAAAAAGGCGGGAGAGGTAGGCCGGTGTCGACGGGCAAGTACGTTGGCATCGGCTTGTCCAGGCGCGAGGTTGCGGCTGCCAAGAAGGCTGCAGCCGACGCCGACAAACAAGAGGAGGATGAGCGGCAGATTGCGGCTCTGACAAAAAGGGTGACGGAAGGGAGGGTCACCCGCCTGTCGGAGTCGTCTTCTGTTGCCTCCGACATGGTCGTCGAGGCGGAAGACCTACCTGCCTCCGACCTCAACCAAAGATTGGTTGATGCTGTGGCTGCCATCAAGAGGGTCCAAAAGGTATCGAAGGGCCTCAGTGGCGTAAGCCAGAAGGCACTCAAAGAGGCTACGGCCTCGATACTGGAGAGTGCCGAGGTGCTACTCAGCCGCACCTCCAGCGAAGAGGCGGCTTTATTAACGGCCCAAAATGTTAAGTTGGCGGCCCAAATGGCGGAACTCCGCAAGGAGTACGAGGAGCTCAAGGCGGAGATGGCGTCCTTCCGCCGCGAGCACCTCCGGAAGGAGTTGGGCTTGCCACAGCCGCAGCAGCAGCCACAGCAGCAGCCGACACAGCAGCCGACACAGCAGCAGCCGCCACCAGAGTCGGAGTTGGTTCGCCTGGTCCGTCAGGAGCTGGCGAGCCTAAGCGCCCGATTCTCGGTGTTAGAGGGGAGGATCTTACGCCCTCCCCTAGCTGCAGACCAACGCAGCGCACCGGCGCCGTCTTATGCGGCCAAAGCCGCAGCGCCTCGTGCCCAACAGCAACAGCAACAGGCACAAGCGGCCGCTGCGGCCATAACGGAGAAGACACCCCCCATAGTCTCGTCTCAAGATGGGGCGAATGGGGAAAAAAAGGAAAAGAAAAAGAAGAAGAAGAAGAAAAATAAAAACAACCAGTCGGGTGTAGCGGCTAACTCTACAGAGCCGCCAACACAATCCATAAGCCAGGGCGACCCGAAATCCGCCTCTTCTCAGAAGGAGGCGGAATGGACAACTGCGGGCGCCAAGCAAAACAATAAAAAGGCGCGCCGCAAGGCCAGGCGCAGTGCCCAAAAGGCGAAGACGGCGGCCCAAGCACAGGCTGCGCGACTCCGTGCCCCACGATCAACGGCTGTGGTTCTGACGCTGCAGCCGGGGGCGGAGGAGCGCGGTCAGACATATGCCGGGATCTTCGCAAAGGCAAAAGCCGAAATATCATTGAGTGATCTCGGCATAACGGGCCTCCGGTGCAAGCCTACGGCTACCGGAGCCCGACTTCTGGAGATTTCGGGGGCTACAAGTGCCCCCAAGGCAGACGCCCTTGCCGAAAGGCTAAGGGCGTCTCTCGGAACTGACGACGTCAGAGTGTCCAGGCCCACTAAGTGTGCAGATTTGCGAATCTCGGGCCTGGACGACTCTGTCACCTCTGAGGAAGTCGCCACTGCCATCTCGAAGGCCGGCAACTGCCCGCCAGAACAAGTCAAGGCGGGCACAATTCGTAGGGGTGTCTCTGGCCTCGGGACAGTGCAAGTGAGTTGTCCCGTAGCGGCGGCCAACAAACTTAAGGAGGGCAGAAAGCTGCTGGTAGGATGGATCTCGGCGCAGGTGACGCTCTTGACGCCCATGCCCTTGCGGTGCTATCGTTGTCTCGAGCCCGGACACGTGGGTGTACGGTGCACCGCGGGGGTCGACCGCAGCCGACTGTGCTTCCGCTGCGGTCAACCCGATCACAAAGCTGGCTCTTGCACAGCCGCGCCGCACTGCGTACTCTGTGCGGCATCCGGCAAGCCAGCCGATCACCGGACCGGGACTAAGGCCTGCGCCAGGCCCACAAAGAAGAACTCCGGGGCCAAGACACAGCCGATTCATCCGTCGGCTTCTACGGACACATTGACGGAGGCAACCGGTTCCTCGCAACCGGCTCACCCACCGGTTGCGGCAGCAGATCCGCCGGGGACTGGGGAGGAGGAGACAACAATGGATACCCAATAATGGCCCCAGGTCATCTATGTCTCCTCCAAAGCAACATAAACCACTGCGCCAGAGCTCAGGATCTCTTGCTCCAGAGCATGGCGCAGTGGTCCATCGATGTGGCAGTCGTCGCCGAGCCGTATTTTGTGCCGCCCAGGGATGACTGGGTGTGCGATACTAGCGGCTCGGTGGCGCTTGTAAGGAGATCTGCCGTGGACACCCCGCTCTTTGAAGCCGTCACCCGGGGGCGGGGCTATGTTGCGGCAGTTTGGGGCAATATTATGGTCGCGGGGGTGTATTTCGCCCCCAGCCTATCTCTCGCTGACCTCGAGGTGGTCATCTCAGATTTGGGCACGGTCGTCAGTCGTAGTCGTCCTCGTCCCGTTCTCGTTTTGGGGGACTTCAATGCCAAGTCTGCGGCATGGGGTTCCCCGACAACTGATGTGCGGGGCGAGTTGGTGGAGGAGTGGGCGGTCGAGCAGGGCCTGCTTCTTCTGAACCGGGGTTGCGTGCAGACATGCGTGCGACAGTGGGGCGGGTCAATAGTGGACCTCACGTTCGCTAGCCCCGCTCTCGCGCGCCGTGTCCATGGCTGGCACGTAGTGGAGGACGTGGAGACGCTGTCTGATCACAGATATATCCGATTCAGTGTCTCCACCCACACCTCGGTCGGGCCGGTCCAAGCAGCCCCGGTGGGCGTTGGAGACGGTCCGCGTTGGGCAACGAAGCGGCTGGACAGGGAGGCTCTCCTGGAGGCCTCTATCGTGCAGGCCTGGTTGGATGCTCCCGACAGGCCTGTCGACATCGATGAGGAGGCGGAGTGGTTCCGGGAGAGCATGTCGCAAATCTGCGACGCTGCGATGCCCCGAGTCCGGCCGGTACCATCCAGGCGCCAGGTGTACTGGTGGTCGCAGCAAATTGCGCACTTGCGCATCGAATGCGTTGAGAGGAGACGCCAGTATGCCAGGTGCCGAAGAAGACGCCGCCGCTCTCCGTCAGCGGTGGCCATCGAGGCGGAACTATACCAGAGCTACAGGGAGGCGAAGAGCGCTCTCCAATTAGCCATCGTGAGGGCAAAGTCATTGGCCCGTGAAGAGCTGCTGGAGACTCTGGACCGAGATCCGTGGGGACGCCCCTACCGTATGGTGAGGGGCAAGATGCGCCAGTGGGCCCCCCCACTGTCCCAGAGTCTTCAGCCACAGTTATTGGAGGACGTGGTGAATGCTTTGTTTCCCTCACGACCAGAGCATACGCCACCGGCTATGGTTCCGCCTTGGAATGTGCCCAACGCGGAAGACGACGACGACGACGTGCCCGAAGTGACCCGGGTAGAGTTGAGAGTGGCGGTTTCTCGCATAAAAAACACCGCCCCAGGGCCCGACGGCATTCCAGGCCGTGCATGGGTCCTGGCCTTGAGGGCTCTCGGGCCCCGACTAGAAGGACTCTTAAGCGCATGTTTGGAGCGGGGCCAGCTCCCACGCCGGTGGAAGACCGGAAAGCTGGTCCTGCTAAAGAAGGAGGGGCGCCCTGCAGACTCACCGTCTGCCTACCGGCCCATTGTGCTTCTGGACGAGGTGTGTAAGATCTTCGAGCGAATCATCGCCGACCGCCTCGTCCGGCACATGACCAACGAGGGGCCGGACCTGGCGGACAACCAATTTGGTTTCCGTCAGGGGCGCTCCACAGTGGACGCAATCATGCGCGTAAGGGTCCTGGCGGAGGAGGCAGTCGCCCGGGGCGAGGTGGTCTTGGCGGTGTCGCTCGACATCGCCAACGCATTCAACACCTTGCCTTGGAATACCATCAGAGAGGCACTCCGGTATCACGGGGTGCCAGGTTACCTCCGCCGCATTATCGGGGCCTATTTATCGGAGAGATCGGTAGTTTACCCGGGTCGTGAAGGATGGGGTCGGCGAGAGATGACGTGCGGTGTTCCACAGGGGTCGGTATTGGGGCCACCCCTGTGGAACATAGGGTACGACTGGGCTCTGCGCGGTGCTCTTCTCCACGGAGTCGGCGTGACATGCTACGCCGACGACACGCTCGTGACAGCCCGTGGGAAGACGTACCGGCAGGCGGCCATACTGGCGACGGCCGGGGTCGCGCATGTCGTGGGTAGGATCCGGCGGTTGGGCCTGGAGGTGGCCTTGCACAAATCCGAGGCCCTCTGTTTTCATGGGCCGAGGAATAAGCCACCTCCGGGTTCAAACATCGTGGTAGGAGGGGTCTCCATAGCTGTCGAGTCGACGATGAAGTATTTAGGACTCGTCCTCGACAGTCGGTGGAGCTTCGGGCCGCACTTCCAGCGGCTCGCGCCCCGCTTGTTGGGCGCCGCTTCAGCGCTCTCGCGCTTGCTGCCCAACTTGGGGGGTCCAAATACCTCCTGCCGGAGGCTCTACACAGGGATCGTACGGTCCATGGCGCTTTACGCCGCGCCAGTGTGGGCGGATGCCCTGACGGCCCGTAACATCGCCTTGCTACGAAGGCCGCAAAGAGCGATGGCCGTCAGGGTGATAAGGGGATACCGTACGATCTCCTTCGAGGCGGCGAGCCTCCTAGCCGGATCCCCGCCGTGGGACCTAGAGGCGGATCTCCTCGCGTCGCTCTATAAATGGCGCGAGGAAGCAGTTGGGCGGGGCGAGCGCCTGGTGCCTCGACAAGTTGAGGCGCGCAGGG
>OV656767.1:21592500-21607500 GCA_927399505.1 Luperina testacea
TGTTGTGATGGTCGTTGTTGACGTGGTGGTTGTTGATGTTGTTGATGGCGTGGTGTCTGTTGACGTGTTGGTTTGTCTTTGTCGATTCTGACGAGGCAAGGTCGCGTCCGTTTTGTTTGCCCCCGCCGCGACCGCAGCGACTCCGCTCACGAACGCCAAGAATGGTGTCCTTGTGGCCAGTCTCCCCATGATGGTGTGGAGTGTGGACTGGCTTAGCTGGGTTTCCAATTTTACCTCCAGCTCCATTCTGTCGTGACCAAATCTTGGGCACTCAAAGAGCAAGTGCCAGACTGTTTCCTCGCAGCTAGGGTCACAGACGCATGAGGGACTATCTTTGAGATGGAAGCGGTGGAGGTACGCTGAGAATCCTCCGTGTCCTGTTAGGACTTGTACCTGGGCCGGTGTGAGAGCTGTGTCTCTGAGCATTCTTTTCGCCGCTAGGACGTCTGGGAAGAATGCTTTCGTGACCGCCCCTGTACTCGAGGACTCGTATCGCGTCTGCCACTTCCTTATAGTCTCCTCCCGTATCTTCCTCCTCACGAACGATACGGGGACCTTGCTGTAGTCAGATGTTGTGTGTGTAAGTGCTGCCTCCTTGGCCAGCTCGTCCGCTCTCTCATTCCCGGCCGTTCCCACGTGCGCCTTGAGCCAGAAAAACCTCACTTCCCTGTCCTCCAATCTCATCTCTCGGACGTCTCTTTTTATCTGGAGTGCCAGGTGGTGAGTTACGGACGGTCTCTTCAGCAGGTCGAGTGACGATCTTGAGTCGCTCAAGATGCTTACAGAGGCCGCCCTGGATTCTCTTGCCATCCTGACAGCTCTGTAGAGGGCGTACATTTCCGATTGGAAGACTGTGTTGTGAGGCTCCAGGCCGAAAGTACTGGACTTTGACTCCTTACCGTTCTCCCACCAAGTAAGGGCAGCTCCGACTTTCCCCTCTATCTTGCTGCCGTCGGTGTATATTTGGGGACCGGTTACTTGATGAGTTTCCAGTGTTTCAGGAGTCAAGTCCTCAAGGCGTGCATATTCCGTTGTAATGAGTAGTGCTGGATGGGGTTGTTGGGAGAAGTGCACGTTGCACTCCAGTTCGCAGTCCGATGGTATGAACTCCCGGGAATGGCCCTTTTTGATCGTGAAAAGGGTTGCCGCCTCGATTACCCGGAGATCTAGGGGTAGTTGGCCTGACAGGATGAGTGCCGATGTCAGAGAAACCGTGCGGTATGCCTTGCAGATTTTCTGCGCGAATCCCCTCTGCAGTGAGTCAAACTGATTCCTTGTCATCAATTTCCCAGCTGCGGGGGCCCACGCACTCGCTGCATACAACACGATAGGCTCTATCACCGACACGTATATTGTCCTGATTATCTCTCTGTTCAGACCCCAAGTCACTTTTGCCGCGCATGCCAACTGCTTGTAAATGTCCGCGGCCTTTTTACAGGTCGCAGCCACGTGCGCATTGAAAGTTAGTTTAGAATCTATTGTCAGACCTAACAGCTTGACCTCTTCGACCAGGTTGAGTCGCACACCCGACATATAGAGTATCGGAACGTCGTATTTTAGCTTTTTCGTTAACACCATCGCGTTGGTCTTATGCGCGGCGAAACGTAGCTTGTTTTTGACGCCCCATTCCGATACTATGTCTAGTGTGTCATTGGCCGATTGCTGCAGGGGACCAGTTGTAAAGTCCGAGAAAACCAGGACAACATCGTCTGCGAAGGCTTGACAATATACCCCCATTCTAGCCATTCTGTGAAGGAGCGAGTCTAGGATAAGGTTCCAGAACGTCGGTCCGGCAATTGAGCCCTGGACGCATCCTTTCGTGGTGCCCTTCTCGCTAGTCGCTCTGGCATAGTTGACCCTGATGTTCCGGTCTTCCAGGTATGAGGTGACGAGAGCGTAGATGTTGGTGGGGCAGTTCTTAACTACCAACTGTCTTTTGAGAGCTGGCCACCACGCGTTATCGAAGGCCCCCTCTATGTCCAATGATATCAAAAGCACGATTTTTTTTGCTTTGATTTCGGCACGTATGTGTCCCATTAGGGCATAGAGGGCGTCCTCGGTACCGCGCTGCGGCATGAAACCGTACTGATTTGTGTTTAGAGTCGGGAGGAGGTGCCACTGGAGTCTGCCTACAAGGAGTTTCTCGACGATTTTCCCCAGGACCGAGAGCAGGCCTATTGGCCTGTACGACTTTGGGTTGGTATAGTCGTCCTTTCCTGGCTTGCGGAGAATGCACACGTGGGCGACCTTCCACTGCTTCGGGAAGTGTGACAGCGACAGGCACCTGTTTGCTATCGCCAAGAACACCTCCCTATCGCAGTTTATTGCCGCCGTGCAGATGTCCGCTGTCAATCCGTCGGGGCCGGGGGCTTTTTTCGGATTCTGGTTTTGGAGAACCATTTCCAGCTCCGCGGCCGTGAAAGATGGATCATCAGCGGACAGTCCTTGGGGGTTTTCCTCCTCCGCTAGCCTCCTCAGAGCCGTGTGGTATGGTTGTTCGGCATCCGTTGAGTCATCGGGGTAGAAGGTCTTTGCCAGAAGATCCGCCGACTGCTCTGGGCTGAGCGTCTCACCCGCGGTGTTCCTCAGGAGCGCGTCGTCCTGTCTTCTGGCTGTCTTCCTTAGTACCCTGTAGATGCCGTCCCACATGCTCTCTCGGTCCTGCTTCGTGCAGAACTCCTTCCAGCCGGCCGTGGCGGCCTCCGTCGCCGCTGTGGTGTAAGTGTTTTTTGCTATTATGTAGTCTTGGATGGTGAAGTGTCTCCGGCATTCGGCCGCGTTTCGGATCCTTCTCTTCTTCCTCATTGCGTCTTTTTTGAGACGCTCCAGAGAAGGAGTCCACCATGGGGGCTTTTCCTCGTGTTTAGGCGACCCCAGTTTTGGGATCGCTGCCTCGCATGAGCAGTGGATGTTATGCGTGTATTTCTTGACTATTGTCTCCAGATCCTCCGGGTTCGAGACGTTCGAGACTCCGGCTGATGTGATGCCTTCTTCTGCCAGGCCGGTCCCGAAGTGCGCGCTGAAGTCTGACCACCTTGCCTTCTTGGTGTTATAGATGCGCGTCGAGATTGGCCTTAAGGGTTCTAAGGCCTTCTCTAAGCGCATCGAGAAGGTTATAGCATTGTGGTCCGAAGTTGTTACACTTCTTTCAACACGCCAATCCTCGACCTTACCCAACAGCGACAGGCTGCATGCGGTCACATCAACGATGCTTGTGCACCACCTGTCCCCTCTGTAAGTCTCGAACGTTGGTGTTTGGCCCGTGTTTAGGATGTGGAGATCCCGCTCGTTGAGGAACGAGTTGTATGCTGCCCCGCGATGGTTTTCGGAAACACTTCCCCACCACTGGCTCCAGGCGTTTACGTCTCCTCCCACTAGGATGTTTGTTGTGCGTAGTTTTTGTATAGTGTTGTTTATTTCCGAAAGGTAGGGTTCGATGTCCTGGTCACCCTCCAAATAGACCGATAGCACTCCGAGACTGAGCTGGCCCACCTTCAGTAAAACGGCGGCGATGTTCTCTGTCACAAGCTGGGGGTCGTGGATGACCTCCAGGTTGTTCCCGAAAACAACGATCGCCGCTTTTACTGGTTTCTGGCGGTTTAGGCTGCACTGGATGACTTGCGTGCCGGGGTTTTGCTTCATCACACCTGTTCTTCCTACATAGGGCTCTTGAACAAGTGCTACTGAAACTCCCCTTGCTTGTGCCGCCATATGAAGTTCTTCTGTGGCCAGCTTGGAGCGCTGAAGATTGCCTTGGATGAATTTCAATCTTGGTATCGGTCTCTTTGAATTTTGGGGGGTGTCCGCTTGTGTGATTGGTGTTTCCGTCTCGTTGCCCTTAGCAATAGGAGACGCGCGACCTCGCTATGCCATCCCATTTTTGGCGTTCCGGGCAGTCTTCGCTGAACGCCGTGTGCGCCAGGTCTCTGCCCGTCTTGTGGATGATCTTGCAGTTAATACATGTGGGTTCTTTGCCCTCCGTTCTTATGAGGCAGTCCCTTCCACTGTGCTCGCCGCTGCAGAAGCTGCAGATGTCTTTTGCGGCTTTGCACAATTGTCTGTTGTGCCCGTATTGTAGGCACTTTGTGCACTGCACAAGGGGCGACTGATCCTCGATCGGGCATCGTTTAATGCCCACATGTATTTTCTGCACCGCCGTGTAACTTTTCCAGAGCTCTGGGGAGAGCTCCAGAACAGGGTGACATTCGTGGGGGTTCCTCGCACGCTTCCTATACCGTACTTTTAGGGTCTGTCTCTCCACAGCGACGTTCTGCAGAAGATGCTTATTCTGCGCTTTCACGAGATCTATGATTTCCCCGTCGCTGTAACTCGACAGTACTCCCCTTATGCAAACGAGCGGATTTTGCGGTTTGGGCTCTTGGACCTTGAGCCCCGCGCTCGACTGGACTTGTTCCTTGACCTTCCTCAAGTCCTCCTTGCTGGCGCACCTCATAACCACTTTTTGGTTACGGGCTTTCCGCACAGTGTCGACCCGGGCTCCGCTCGATTTGAGGTCCAAGGCTGTCCTGATCCTCTCGATCACGTTGTCCCCGGTGTGTTGTGGGTCCGTGGATGAGACGATCAGGGTGTGGTTTGCTTGTGTGGCTGGTTTCGGGGGTTTTGGTGTGCTGGCTACCTGGGCAAAGGTCTTTGGACCCTGTTGTTGTTGGGGCGGTCTATCCGCTCTGCCCAGGTCCGCTACCCCTTTTTGGATGTTCTGGAGGGTCTTTTTGACCTCCCCGACTGCTAGTTCCGCTTCCAGGTTCATCACCGGAGGTGCCTGGGTTGGCGGTTCTTTGTCGCGCAGTGCGCGGAGGTCCGCCGAGACGATCTCCAGCCTTTCGGAAATGGGTTTGAGATGATGCGTGAAGTTTATTGGAGTTGGTGGTGGTGGGGGGGAGGCTACGGGTCTGTTGGTGAGTGCCTGCAGTAGGCCGCGGAGTTCTTCAAAGGCCTCCTCGAACTTTGAGGTGGTGAGTAGGAGGCCCGTCTCCTGAATGCTCAGGTCCGGGTTCGGTTTGACCGGACGGTTGAGGTCTTCCTTGAGTCGCTCGAGATCCTTCCGGAGCACGTCAAGCTGGTTCGACGCGCTGATCACGTTTGAGTCCAGGCGTGAGAGGATTGTCCCCATTGATTCCCATTTGGGGTCGCCCGGGGCTCTTGCTCCTTCCTGCCTGGTCTTCTCGTGCTCCTTTAGGTTCCTGAGGCTCGCCGCTGTGACCTCTTCCTTAATCTCCTTGATGCCTTTGAAGGCCTCAAGGGTTTCGTGGCCCAGCCATTCCCTGATCCCTTTCGACTCTTTGAGCGTATCCGAGACGTCCGTTCTCACTAGGGAGAGCTCGACCTTCATTTGCATTATATCTCGATTGTGGGCTCTCTCGACGCGCACAAGTTCTTGTGCGTGTCGAGAGCGCTCCTTCTCGAGGTTGTACTTATGCCGTGATCTAGAGTCTGCCAGTGAGAGGGTTATCTCGTACAGGCCCTGCAAGCACTCGTGGGTTGTGGTTTTGCATTCCCGCTTCATGTTCCCGGCGGCCTCCAAAGCCTCCTTACCTTTCTGAAGCAGGTCGTTTGCTTCTCGTGTTGCCAGGTCCATCTCCACCCCAGTGCCTCTTTTCGGAGTCCTGTAGAGGATACTCGGCCGTCCGATCGCTGGACGATCGGCCTGACTAGAGGCCACCGAGCTTTCCTCGTCCGAGATGATATGGTGGGGAGGGGAAATTCCGCATTGCTCCCAGTTTATTACTATCTCGGAGATCCTGCTACGGTCCCCCGTCTGAGACGTACCGGACACCGATGGTGGTGGCGGCATCGTGGTCGATGCGTCCGGTTCCGACTCTGCCCTCGGCTCCTGTGGCTTCTGCGATGGACGCGCCGTCTTTTCAGATACGAATGATTTTTCCGACGCCATGGACTTCGCGGTGTTTTTTAGAACCTTTTCTCTAAGTGTTTTAGTGACTTTTGCGGCCTCCGTGGTCATCTTGCGGGACGTACTATTTTGAGACATGTTGGTATGTAGTGGTTAGTGGGTAGGTGGTTGTTAATGTAGTTTGTAGTTGTTAGTTTATACAGAAGGATACATTTACTAGTGAATTAATTAAAATTATTGAGTAACTTAGTTCTACAATGTGATGAAATAGTATTCGTAATGTCTATGACTGTGTTGTATTATATACTAGGATGGACTCACGGGAAACTTCGCTGGTGGTCTGCGTGTTGTCCGGTGAGGAGTCCGATAACTGCAGGGCTCGGATGGTCTAAGCCCTAGTGAGTACGCTGGTGGTGGTTCTCAGCGGAATTGCTTCGGCGTGGCTAGGCTAAGCTGGTGCGGTGCTGACGCTGGTGTCGCTTTAGAGATTCTGGCGGGGCCAGATTAAAGAGCGTTTTGCGCCCTTCAAAATGAGCCCAAACTCGGCATCCTAGGTCCAACGGGTACGAAGTTAGACTGCGGGGGGGTGAGGTACCTCTGAGAGGGGTGAAGGGGGGAGGGGGGGAAGGTTTCGTGGGGCGGCTATTGGAGGGGGGGTCTTGAGTTGAGGGGGAGGGGGTCAAGGGGGTCGGGGGGGGGAGGTTTCGTGGGGCGACGATTGAGGGGGGGGTCAAGTGGGGGTCTAAGGGGGTCTCGGGGGGGGGGGTTTCGTGGGAAGACGATTGAGGGGGGGGTCAAAGATTTAAAACGGGGGTCAAGAGGGGGGGTCGGAACAAACAGAAAAAAGGGGAGGGGGAAGTTCGTGAGAAGACGATTAAGGAGGGGGCCCGGGGCAAGGGCAAAGGGGGGGTGCGCCAATTGCGGGGGTGACGTCTTGTTAAAAAACGACAGGTGGTCGGGGTAACCTTTCTCAGGTCTGGGGCGGGGGGGGGTGGTGGAAGAGGGGGGCGGTGAATGGAGGGGGGGTTGGATTTGAGGAAGAGGAGGGGTGGGGGTGTGTGGAAGGATTGTGCTGTCCCGAGTCGGAAGAGCCCAAACTCGGGGGGGGTAGGAGTAGGGGTATAGGAGTTCTCTCGGGGGATGTCTTGGTGATGGTCGTGGAGTCGTCACTCTGGTGCGTGTTCTGCAGACGGATTCCTCGGCCGGCTTCGGAGTCTCCAGTACGGGCTGTGATGGCTAGTTCGACGTCGCGCCTCGTGGTTTTACAAACACGTGTTGGTAAAGTTAGGTTATTTTAGGTTATTTTGACGGAAAACCACGTGTTTTTTCCGTGTTTTTGAACCTTAATAACTCCACAGCCGCTGCTCCGATTTTTCTGATCCCGATGTTGCTGGATTGGATTTTGCCGCGTCTCTCCGGTGTATTGGAGGTAGATTGATTCCACTGACCTGTGAGATGTTATTCGCAGTCAAAGTTCAGGGGGTCCTGCTCCGAGACCCGTGGAGGTAGACACTTGCGCACACAAATCCTGGTGACTTGTCACTACACAATTTCACTGATACCTTTTTCACGTACGTACCTCAACGCGTGTAATTTTAGTGAATTTTTCTCGCGGAGGTGATGTTGTTCGTGCGATTGTTAGTCGGTTACTGGGTTAGGTTAGGTTAGGTTAGGTTAGGTTAGGTTAGGTTAGGTTAGGTTAGGTTAGGTTAGGTTAGGTTAGGTTAGGTTAGGTTAGGTTAGGTTAGGTTAGGTTAGGTTAGGTTAGGTTAGGTTAGGTTAGGTTAGGTTAGGTTAGGTTAGGTTAGGTTAGGTTAGGTTAGGTTAGGTTAGGTTAGGTTTTTTTTTTTTTTTTTTTTTTTTTTTTTTTTTTTTTGTTTTGGCAGGAGTGGGAAATCCTCATGGACGCCCAGGCTGCCTCCTTCGGAGCCAGTCTGGGCAGTGCCGGACTCTTACCGGCTAAAACCACACTCCTGCCTTACAGCGTCCCTCTGACTTGATCAGAGACCTTATTTACAATCCATTGTTACTTTCCTTACATTTCTAAACTACAGTCTTAATACTATTACATTTTTTATTTTAGCCTATTTGTGGGTACTTTACATTTTCAATATCCTTCTATACAAATATCCTTATATTTAACAAAAATATTTCTATATCCTTATATCTATAGTATTTTACTTCTTACACTCTAAATTACCCTATTACATACACCATTTCAGCAAAATTGATACGCCTCTTAGTCCAGATGTAATACATGTTTATTGGTTCATTCACTCACTTACTACAGTTTCGGACATTTTCAACGACTTTTGTACGTATGCTACTGTTATATATTATAGACAAATATGAATCCTAAGCATATATTCGTTTACTTATTCCTAGTAATAGTTTTCCTAGCTACTTTCATGCAGAAACCAATAAATTTGTCTCTGGTATCTTTGTTTGCAATTAGTGCACTCAAGTTTGCCATCGTTACCTCAATTCCTAACTCTTGCTCAATCTCATACCTCTCCCGACAGTAAGCAGGGCAGTCAGTCAGTATGTGTACTACAGTTTCCTGTTGGTCATGGTCACATATGCACGATGGGTTCTCCTTGCACTTAAACCTATTAAGGTATTCGGAGAACCCACCGTGCCCTGTCAATATTTGGGTCAGTACTCCTGTCGGTTTCAGTACCTTAACTACACTAAATGCTTGGATGGCATCCGGGAAAAACATTTTTGTCACTCCGGCTGTTTCTTCGGATCTGTATCTCCGATTCCATTCGTCAAGCGTATCCGCACGGATCTGCCGCTTGACGAATGAAATCGGGCATTGGTCATAATCTGGCCTTGTTTTTGTCGTAAGGGCGGCGTCCTTAGCCAGCTGGTCTGCTCTCTCATTGCCCTCCAGTCCTGCATGAGCTTTGACCCAAAAGAGTTCAACTCTTTTGGATCGATCCCTACATAGTCGCAGGTTTTCGCGAATTTCGACTGCGAGGGGGTGGAGAGAGTGGTGGTTGGTGACCGCTTCCAGTGACGACTTGGAGTCACTATAAATGCCGAAACTGTGTTTTGGACTACGCAAAATTTCCCTTGTGGCCTTGCATATAGCCAGCAGTTCAGCCTGGAAGACGGTACAGTGGGGCGACAGCTTAAGTTTTTGGGTTTTGGTTTCAGCATCATTGCTCCAATGAGACAATGATGCTCCAACCTTGCCCTCGATCTTGCTGCCGTCCGTGTATATCCGCACTGCTTGAGTACAGTGGTTGTTGTGTTGCTCCTGGTCTGCCAGGCATATGAACTGAAGGCTTATATGTTTGGCTGGGTGGGGAATTCTGTCAAACGCGGTTCGTCGCTCGACCTCCTTATCTCCTAGTGCTGGCCGAGGTACCCCCCTCCTTGCCTCGTACAGGGCCGCTGCCTCTTGTATTCGCAGGTCAAGGGGTAGTATCCCAGCCAGCACCAGTGCCGAGTTCAAGGAAACCGTTCGGTAGGATTTGCACAGTTTCTGTGCAAACCCTCTTTGGACCGCGTTTAACTGTTTGCGCACCGTCAGCTTTTCGGCTGCTGGTGCCCACGCACTTGCCGCGTACAAGATTGTTGGTTCGACTACTGCCGTGTAGATGGAGCGTATGACATCCGGATTTAGTCCCCAGCTAATCCTGGCTGCCCTCGACAACTGCTTGTATAGGTTTAATGCCTTTTTGCATACATTAGATGCATGGGCATTAAACGTTAGCTTGTCATCGATGATCAGCCCCAGGAGTTTGATTTCCCGCGACATACCAACATCGATCCCGCCCATGCTCAGCTGTGGGGTATCATATTTAAGTTTCCGCGTGATGACCATCGCATTTGTCTTTTGCGGTGCGAATCTTAACTTATTTTTGACTCCCCACTGATGAACATACTCGAGAGCGGCATTGGCACGTCGCTGGACTTCCCTCGCTGAGTCCCCATCGAACATTAAAACTACGTCATCAGCGAAGGCTTGGCAGTAGTCTCCTCTTTGTACCAGGCCTTTGAGTAGGGGGTCGAGTAGTAGGTTCCAAAGAATCGGGCCCCCTATCGATCCTTGCACACAGCCTTTGTTTGTTGTCCTGGTAACCTCCTGCCCCGCATATCTCACCCTGACCTTCCGGTGTTCCAGGTAACTGTCCATCACTCTTCTAATGTTCACCGGACATTTAGTTTCCGCCAGCCTTGTTTTTATAGCCGGCCACCATGCACTGTCAAAGGCTCCCTCTATGTCCAGCGATATCATGACGATCAATTTCTTGTCTCTTAATTTTTTGCGTATGAGTTCTAGCAGGTCATAGAGGGAGTCTTCGGTGCTTCTCTGTGGCATAAACCCATACTGGCGTGTGCTGAGTCCGGGTATGATGTGCCATTTCACCCTTCCTATTAGCATTTTTTCCAGAACTTTTCCCATCACTGGCAACAGTCCTATTGGCCTATATGATTTAGGAGCTGTATAGCTCTCCTTCCCGGGTTTTCTCAGGATGACTACTGTCGCTTCCTTCCAGATTCTCGGGAAGTAACCCAGCTCTAGGCATTTGTTTGCCAGTGATAGAAAGAGCTCCGGATCGTGGTTTACCGTTTGCTGGCAGATATCGGCCGTGAGGCCGTCTACCCCGGGGGCTTTTTTAGGGTTGAAGCTGCGTATAGCTACGTTCAGTTCCTCCTGGGTAAAAGGAGGGTCATGTTCTTCATCATGACCCATCTCGTTTACTTTTTCGGCTACCAATCTGATACGCCTGTGTTCCTGACTATCTTCTTCCTTCTTGTCCTCGGGGTAAAAAGTTTCCGCCAGCAATGTGGCAGATTCTAGGGGATTCAATGTTTTACCTTCCTTGGTCAGGGGCAGGTCCTCCTGTCTTTTAGTGGTCCTACCTATAACCCTGTAAATGCCCTCCCAGAGTCCCTCCCTATCCTGTTTTTCACAGAAGCTTTTCCAGCTTTCTGTTTGGGCTGCTTTTTCCATTTGCTCATATTTTTCTTTAATTTGCAGGTACTCCCCGACAACTTTCGCCCTCCGGATCGGCGCTGCACAGCGGATTCTACGCTTCCTAGTGGCGACCTCCTTTTTCATCATGGCGAGCTCATTGGACCACCAAGGTAATTTAATTTTATTGTTTGTTTTTAATTTCGGTATACTTATATTAGATGCTTCTACTATTACGTTAATGTATAATTCTATTTTAAGTTCTAAATCTGTTTTATTATTAATCTCATCAAATTCAATTTTGTTTATTTTATTATCTTCTAGCAACTGGCCCAATTTCTCACGAAATTGGTCCCAGTTTGCTTTTTTACTATTAAATATTCTGGTTGTTCTTTTTATATCTAACCCCTTTGCCCTTTCCAGTTTAATTTTAAAAAGAATGGTGTTGTGGTCAGAGCTCGTCATGTATTCGTCAACTCTCCAGTTCTCGACCAGGTCGAGCAGATCCGCTGTACATGCCGTGATGTCCACATAGCTGGTGTACAGTGAGGTTCCCCTCACTGTGTGGAACGTCGGTGTGTCGCCTATGTTGAGCACCTGCAATCCCATCTCTTCTAGGGCACCGGCCATTTCGACCCCTCTTTGATCGATTTTGCGGCTACCCCACCAAGAGTTTTTGGCGTTTGCGTCTCCACCTAAGATGATTCTCTGGCCGAAAAATCTCTCTATCTTAGTAAGCTGCTCCAGGTATGGCCCTATCGGTGTTGGTTTCGGTTCTAGGTAAAATGAGACCACCGCGATCTCCCAAGCGCTTGTCTTCATCTTCACCACTGTGATGTTGGGCGTGGTGAAGTTCGGACACTGGACAACGTCTATTTCGCTATCAAAAACTGCGATTGCCGTCTTGATGACGCCATCACCATCGCCGGTATGCTGGTATATTCTAGCACCGCGGTAGTCTTTCATTCTACCCAAACTTCCGATGTACGGCTCCTGGAGCAGTGCAAAAGCCACCCCCTTCTTGTGAGCTTCAAGCATAATCTCATTTGTGGCCAGAGCCTTCCTCTGCAGATTTGCTTGTGCTACGAGGTATGACCTTTTGTGGGAGGCAGAGATTTCTTTTGAGACCACCTTAGCAATATGCCACCCTTGAGCGCGCTATCGCATCCCATTTTGCCCTGACGGGGCAATCCAGACTAAATGCATTGTGAGCTGTCTTCTCTAGCTTTGAACGTGCACAGTTACAACATGACGGGGCCACACCCTCAAGCCACTCTGGGCACTCTGCCCTCATGTGGGGTCCCCCGCAGTGACTACACTTTGTCTGTGTCTCTTGGCAAAAACGCCTACCATGCCCATAGCCCAGGCAAAGCGAGCACTGTACAATCGGAGACTGGTCGGCCACTCTTATACGCTGTAGGTCAATGTGGACCGACTCAGCCTCTGTCAGTCTCTGCCACATTTTGGGGGATACTCTCATTACGATGTGACTCGTGTGGGGGTTCCTGGTACGTTTTTTATACGCTATTTCTAACCTAATTTCTTGTTCATCCAGGTTCGTAAACATTCGTTTATTTTGGTTTTTTAACGCCCTTATAATGTCTTCGTCACTGTTGCAACTGAGCACGTCCTTTAGGATAACGAGGGGGTCTCTATTTTGTATATTTTCCACTATTAAACTTTCGCCGGATTCTTTTATTTTGTTTTTAACTCGCTCTCTTTCCTCATCAGTTTTGCAGCCGATTATTATTTTGCGGTCTTTTGCTTTTCTTATTTTCTCCACCTCGAAACCTCCTTCCTTTGCATTTACCGCTTTCCTGATCTTATTTATCACATCTTCCCCTGTTTCTTGGTCGTCATTTGCGGTTACAATGAAGGAGTGTAGAGCTGTCTGCACCGGGAGCCGCTTACTCATGGGAGTCGCGGCTACACCGGCGTAGGACCGCTTTTCCATGGTTCTTATCTGCTCGTTTAGCTGCCCCATGTTTTCGGTGTTCTCTTTGATGAGGTCAGCGTGCTCCTTCAGTTTTCCTATGAGGTCCGCAATCTCTTTATTTCCTTCTTCCTTCCTTTCTATATCTCCACTCTGCACCGCTTTCTGTTCTTCTTGTGTGTCTCTTGGCGGTTCTTTACTTTTCCCTTTATTGGCCTCTGCCTCCTTTACAAGTTGGAAAAGTCTATCCAGTGCCAGAAAGACCTCTGTTTTTATTTCCGTTTTTGTATTTCGGGAATTGTTCAAATGCATTTTTGCTTTCAGGAGGCAGGCACGTGCTTCAGAGATCCTGTTTGCATATTTAGGCGCTTTGTCTATCACTATAAGGGAACTTTCATCCGACTCTATTGGTGTTCTCTGGGTGGCCCTTTCACCCTCTTGGGTTTTTGTGGGTGGTATTTTTAATGTTTTGGGGTCCGCCGGCAGAGAGGAAGATGAAGACGAGGCCTCCTTGGGAGTGGTCTGAGGTTTCTTCTGAGCTAAAGTCTCTGACCTGCCAGCCTCCCGGTCTCCAATGGTTTTCTTAGCCACTGAGGCCATTTTTGGTCCTTCTTTCGGTGGTGTACTTTTTATAAAGGTCTTGTTTCCAACCGGTGATATGGCCGAGTCCTTCTTGTCCAATTTTTCTTTTGAGGGTGTTCTGAACATGACATTCATTCTTGTCAGAGGGGCGCTTTAAATATCTCGAGTTTAAATCGAGTAAGGTAAAATATAATAAAATTTAACACTTAAATATTTAATTTCTACTTTGTAAAGAAATAGAAAGATTTGTATAAGATTTGTAAAGGTGTATAATTGTATAACGTATTTAGTATAAATAAATAAATGTCAGTCTGGTTAATTAACAATTTAAAATAAAAACTTTATGTCTACGTATTATTAGAATAGTTTAAAATAGTTTCAGTCGCGTCTGGTGTTTTTTATCAGACTATTCGCCTGAACAGGCGGTCTGTTGTCTCGTCCAGCGGCAACCTACTACGGTCAAGTTTACTTTTCTACGTCAAGTCAGTCAATCTGAGTTTGTAACCCTTTAGGATTTAGTCACTTTAAGTATGTCTTGGCCGGGAGAGTATATAACGCTCTTATTTGTTTTCAATTTATTTTAAAATAACAAGAGCCTCAATAAAGCCCTCGTGATAGAACAGTATTTAATATAAGTAAAAATTTCAAAAAGAACAAAATAAAAATTAAAAAAATTAAATTATTAAACGGTATAATAAAATGAACAGAGTGGAGTAAAAGTATGCTCAGGATTTCAAAATCCTCCGCAGGTCCAGCCTTCGCTCAAAAGAGCGGGTCAGTGAAATAGTCTGAGAATGACGGAACAAACACAAAGTTAGCAATACAATAATTTAAATTACGTCTCTATGTAGAGACAGTCCCCTTACTGATAGAGTTCCTGTGAATTCTAAGGACTCTGTCCAAACAGTCGTGCCCCCCAAGAAAGAACTGTTCCAGGAGTCTCTGTTCTCAATTAGAAGTCGAAAGACTTCTGTGCTCTATGTAGAGTCAATCTAGTGGACCCAACAGATAGATCTCCCCGAGCCCTCAAAATAGACACCAAGCACGGTCCCGTAGCTCCAAGGGTTCCAGAGATACAGCTGTTCGAAATTTCCGGATACTAGGGAATATCACCGCCAGAAAACCGGATACTCGCTGTATTTTCAGAACGCCCCGGCCGAAAAATCCCGTGTTTGGGCTTAAAATGAAGTGCTCAATGAGATCTACCCGATGCACTGATTTTCAGCACTGAAAAAGTTTTTATCCTGAAAACCCCTGAAACAGCCCCTCCGTAGCAGCGGACATCCAGCGCTAGTCAACGGAAGAAACCCCAGCCCTCTACGACCACCCGTTCCGGAGATATGGATGTTTTAAACTTTCCAAAATGGCCGCCGTGAACGTCAAAGTCACTCTTTGACCTGCGATATCTCCGGTCGTATGAGTCACAGAAGACCCGAGTTTGGGCTCGTTTGTCTCAGTTAGACCTGTTCTAACACCCGGGACTAGTTTCAGGAACCTGAAAATTTTTTGCCCCTATTCTCCTGAAACCAAGAGATGAGGTAGGTGTTGAGTCCCTTAATAATATTCTAAAAGCAGAATTGAAATATCTCAATCGGTTCAGGAGTTAGGTTCGATTTAGATTTACCAAGATGGCCGCCGATCTGTCAAACGACAGTTTAAACTGCCGATATCTCCGCAACCGAAGGT
>OV656768.1:0-2500 GCA_927399505.1 Luperina testacea
CCATCCAGCACTACTCATTACAACGGAATATGCACGCCTTGAGGACTTGACTCCTGAAACACTGGAAACTCATCAAGTAACCGGTCCCCAAATATACACCGACGGCAGCAAGATAGAGGGGAAAGTCGGAGCTGCCCTTACTTGGTGGGAGAACGGTAAGGAGTCAAAGTCCAGTACTTTCGGCCTGGAGCCTCACAACACAGTCTTCCAATCGGAAATGTACGCCCTCTACAGAGCTGTCAGGATGGCAAGAGAATCCAGGGCGGCCTCTGTAAGCATCTTGAGCGACTCAAGATCGTCACTCGACCTGCTGAAGAGACCGTCCGTAACTCACCACCTGGCACTCCAGATAAAAAGAGACGTCCGAGAGATGAGATTGGAGGACAGGGAAGTGAGGTTTTTCTGGCTCAAGGCACACGTGGGAACGGCCGGGAATGAGAGAGCGGACGAGCTGGCCAAGGAGGCAGCACTTACACACACAACATCTGACTACAGCAAGGTCCCCGTATCGTTCGTGAGGAGGAAGATACGGGAGGAGACTATAAGGAAGTGGCAGACGCGATACGAGTCCTCGAGTACAGGGGCGGTCACGAAAGTATTCTTCCCAGACGTCCTAGCGGCGAAAAGAATGCTCAGAGACACAGCTCTCACACCGGCCCAGGTACAAGTCCTAACAGGACACGGAGGATTCTCAGCGTACCTCCACCGCTTCCATCTCAAAGATAGTCCCTCATGCGTCTGTGACCCTAGCTGCGAGGAAACAGTCTGGCACTTGCTCTTTGAGTGCCCAAGATTTGGTCACGACAGAATGGAGCTGGAGGTAAAATTGGAAACCCAGCTAAGCCAGTCCACACTCCACACCATCATGGGGAGACTGGCCACAAGGACACCATTCTTGGCGTTCGTGAGCGGAGTCGCTGCGGTCGCGGCGGGGGCAAACAAAACGGACGCAACCTTGCCTCGTCAGAATCGACAAAGACAAACCAACACGTCAACAGACACCACGCCATCAACAACATCAACAACCACCACGTCAACAACGACCATCACAACAACAACAACTCAACACCGAACACACACACCACAAACACACATACCACTCACCACTAGCATACATACCACCCACAGAAACACCACCCAACAAACAGCAGAAGCGGAAATACCAACAGAATCACAATCGGAAACAGCGGAAGCCAGCCCTCAGCCAGCCCCTAACGCCATGTCATTAACACAGTTCCTGGGATGCGGAGGAGATGGAGCCCCAGGTATCAGACTGCGAGGCGTCGCCCTGTTTATGAATCAGGAGAGGGAAAGGTTGGGAATAAGCTTCTGCATAGGTTCAAGCCGAGCCAGAGCCCGGATACCCATCTCACCAGGCCTTGCCGCCCTGATCAACGGAAGTACCACCAAAGCGAGCATGAAAGGCAGCAAGTATGCTGCACTGCCTCAAGTGGTAGTAGCCTCTCACCGATGCCGTCTAGTGCGATTTAAAGGAAAGACGATCGCATTACTCGAGTGGGGAGAGGAAACTCCATTTGCCCAGGCAAGCTCGCTACTCCAAAAGATCAGGGAGGCAGCAGACTACCTGGCAGTAACAGCCCGTACCATCAGCATCGACGCGATGGTGGTCGAAAGAGAGAGAGGAGACGTCGTCGATCGCTTCGGCTGTTTAAAGGCCTCAGAAAAACACGAGGTGGTCGTCTATGAGGACAGGGGGGAAACCTTGAGTTTCCTAAAGTCCCCCGGACGGCCAACAGCCATCGCGACGACCCCCACAACAGGACCGACCACAATAAGCGGATCAGAGAGGGCCCAGGCAAAGGCAGCGGCCGAAAAAGCGGCAAAGGAGCAGAGCGCAAAAACCAGCCCAGAGGACCGGGCGCGGTCGAGGAGTAGCCTCAAAGCCATTGGCACTTTCCTCGGCGCACTGCTCCCAAACACCAGCCGCGTATCGGACCCAACCCGCAAACTGGAGACAGCGGTAACAAATTTCTTTAAAACTACACCAAAAACACCAACACCCCAGAAGCCCAAACCAACCAGAGCCGACAAAGGGCAAGTCAGCCCGCCGACCCTCGCAGTGACTTCGGGCACCACGGACCATGTTAAGAGCGCATTCCTTGAGTACGTAGCAATTGTGAGAGCGACCAGAGAGGTCAATCTCGCGACATGCAAGAAGATCCTGCAGACCTTCCACAGAGAATCTGAAGGACTGTTAAGGGTACTGCTCAAGGAATCTGAGGCGGCAGTGTACGACAACGTCACTTCCCAGGTCATCATAGGGGAAATGAAGGGGTCGTACATGGCTGCCTACAGCGCGAGTAACGGGTTCGTGACCCTGGATGAAGAGGAAACGGAGCGCTCGGGCAAAATTAGTTTCAACGCGCCAAGCGACGACCCGATAGTGGTTACCGCCAAATGTACCAAGATCATGCCGGACGACAAGATCCTCGAAGTGGCACAAACCATTTTGGGGACCTCAGACACTCCGGCATCGCAG
>OV656768.1:4852596-5154439 GCA_927399505.1 Luperina testacea
TCAGAAAAAGAGAACAAATAATTTTTCAAGCGATGAGAAGCGTATTTTAACGGAGTTGGTGTTAAAATACCAAGATGTTGTCGAAAATAAGCGCACCGATGCCACTACGAATGCCTCTAAGTTAAAAGGGTGGATTCGTATAGCAGAAGAATTCAATACTGTCAGCACGTTTTGCCATCGAACTCACACAGTCCTAAAATGTTGCTGGGAAAATATTAAAAGGCAGACGAAAAAAGATCAAGCAGACAGGAAGAAAAAGCTATTTATGACTGGTATGTACAATAACAATTCACGTGGTGTATTAGGTATCTTTTAGGATATTGCATAATCATGCTTTTCTTGTGTGTTTTTGTATTGCAGGTGGTGGAAAACCGCCAACACCGCCACCGTCTAATACTGAGTCGACAATAGTCGAGGCCATATTAGGACCAGCACTAAAGGGAATCCCAAGTGATTTCGACACCGACAGTCCCACATTCAGTGTAAGTACTTTATTTCTTCCTGTTATCCAAAAGTGTGAGTTCAAATCTGATAATTGACCACTATACCTATAGGTATAGTGCACTCAACAGAGAACCTAATTCCTCCTGATTCTGCATCCAAAATTGTTGTATTTTGACTGATATAATTAATGTTTCAACAGGAAATTATAGGATGCAAGACACTGGATCAAAATGAAACAGTCTATGTAATAGAAAGCAATACTGATTATGCAGGCATAGAGGATAATGTGAGTTGATAATATTTAGGTATAAGTTATAATTTACATACCTACCTACCTGTTATCAATTTTAACTTATTGTTTTTTACAGGAAAACATTGAGACTATTGTTTCAACGGTTGATGAGTATGAACAGAATGCTCACACAAGTACTGGTTTATTGAAAGAAAAGAATGTAAGTTAACACAGTTTATAAGTTGAATATACATGAAACATCATACCAATTAATAATTCTCCTAAAATATAGACAATATATTTTTTATTCCATGACATAGTGCTTTATTATGGTATTTTTTGTGAACAGGACAATGATACCTGGAGTTCATGGACTCCGAAGAATTTAAAAAAACCAGTATCAGGTCAGAAAGTAACCAAAGAATGCGAAGAAGGGTGGTTAAAAAGAAGAAGACCTAAAATTGACTGCTTGGGTGATGAATTAGTAAAAGAAAAAAAGAAAAAATTCGCTTGGTAAAAATTTTACAAGAAAATGCTGAGAAGGAATCCCATATTCGATTAGCCATTCTGGAACAGCAATTACAGCAAGAAAAAATAAAAACCCAAAAACTTAACGATAGTTAGTTATTTTTTAGCTTTTAAGTATTACTAATAAAAAAATTCAGTTGATGTAAAACATAGTTTTATTTACACATACATATATACCTACATAACTTATTTATCAAACAAGACTTTGATAATAATTTGATATTAGTGATCTTCTGCTGAGATTTACATCTCTTATACTATTATCTAAAAAGTGCTGTACTCTTCCCTGGTGTAATATTTCTTCCTATGGTGCTGGCAAGGCTAGATTTGGGTCGTCTAAAGGCATTTCGTCTCCTCTCATTTGTAGGATGTTGTGTAATACACCCGTAGCCACTATAACAGGTGATGTATTTTTCAAATACACCCTAATCCCAAGGGCTAACACTGGGAAGCGCCTTTTCCAAACCCCAAATAACCTCTCAATTGGGTTGAGAGTCCTGATTTGGGATTCATTATATAATGATTCTGCTGGTGTAGCAACTCGATCTAATGGCATCATCATGTAACTCCTATTCATGTAGCCACTGTCTGCAACAAGTACTGAATCACCATACATTCCCAATTCAAACATGGCATGTCTTCTAGATGCACTGAATATCCGTTCATCATAGTTACTTCCTGGCCACCTAACTACTAGGTCAGTTATTATAAATTGGGCATTACAGATAGCTTGCACATTTATTGACATATAGCCTTTTCTATTCCTTAAGGTTTCAGCATGGCTTCCTTCTGGTGATATTATTATCTTTATATGTGTGCAATCCAATGCACCTATAACTTTTGGAAATCTGGCTATATTGTAAAAGTCTATTTGCGTTTTTCTAATATCTGTATCAGTCTGTGGGAACTTGATGTAATCCCGGCTCAGGGAAGCTATTGCTGCAGTTACTTGGTGGATGACACGATTAGCTGTTGGTCGACTCACTCCAGAGAAATCACCCATGGTCAGTTGATGACATCCAGTTGCGTAGTACCGTAAAGTCAATAGTAACTGATTTATAGGTGCCAGGGAATTATTCCTACAATAAAGCAAAAGGTTACAATGCATACATAAACAATCTAAATTTTCATAAATTACAGGTTTGTGAAGAAATTTAAAAAAGTTGCATTTATTGTCAACTATTTGGTAAATGCACACAAACTTAAGCAAGCAATTTTTCTTTTTTATGAATTACTGGCGTCTGCGATATTGAACTTAAGTTAATAGGTACCTAAGCATAATCTGTTTGTCAGGCAGCAGGGGTAGCTTTGAGTTAAAAGAACTTTTCAAACTAGATCTGATCTGTCTTTCCCCCAACATAGATACAAACACAGTTTTACCTATTTTTAATAAACATTGATCATAAATAATGATTGTAGGTACTTACTTATCGTTCGGGAATTCTAATTTATTCTCTATTAATTGTAGTACGTTCAGTGCAGAAGGTTTTGACAAACTGAACCTAATTTTAAATGCTTCCTCATTATATTCTTCGTAATAATTACGACGCACTTGAAATAGTCTAGGTCGCCTTGTTCTGGTCTCTATATCTTCTAGATTTTCTAAAAGGCTCATGTAGTGATCTTGATAGTTATCAATTAATATATTGAACACTGACTGCATGTTTATCTATTCTCAAAAACTGCGAAAAATCGGAATAACCTAAACGTATTGTTGCAACTCTTGTAAAATCACAGCAAATGTCAAAATAACGGACGGTTAAACGATGCTTTTGAGCTCGGTTAAAATGATCGGCTGTTTAACCCTAGAACCGTACCCATATAAGAATTTCATTAACGGTACCCTGGGGTACAAGCACACCCCAAATAAAAAAAAGACACATTTTTCAAAAAGTAATAAAGTTTTATTAAAAATCAACGTACATATGCTGCCTTACATTAATTTTAGTCTTAATGAACACAATTAAGGCACATAAAATTAGTTTTGGCAAATTTTTTTTTGGTGCTCATTACAAATGAAAGTTTTGCACGTCGCACATTGTGTGCGTGATTTACGGTCCTTGGACAGAAAGAACATCTTCCAGATTTTGAATTTTCATTAGTTATTGCAGCTAATGATCGCTTTTTACCTAATATAATTATCCCCAATACTCAGGTGAGGTTTGATGAGATCAAATGCCAGTGTCTTCAGAAAAGTGCGCCTATTCTTGAAAACTTGCTTATTAGTGGCGTTTGATGAATTGACCAATATCATGGAATTGATCCCCACAATATTTAATATTCTATAGAATACACATAGGCTCCAGCGGCGAGTTTTGCGTGACACACTATACGTATGACAACTGTTCGTGTAAAAGTTTTATAATCTGTGTTATTGTAAGCTTTACTGTGACAACACTTACTTCCTTATCCTCTCTTTTTTTTTTCCTTTTTGCTGCGTCGTCGCTCATTGATGTCATGTTTAATTAATTTTTTCTATTTTATAATAATTGTTTGAATTCTAACTTAACAGTTATTTTAATAAATAATTACGTTTAAGTTACTCAAAAACGTTTTAATCATCTGCCCTGTAGCCTGCACACACTATTGGCTTCCATATAAGCATCATCTTGAACAACTGCTTTCTAACAGGTTATGGACCCAGCAAACAAAGGGAGACACGTTGACACAGCTTTAAACGAAAAGTGAATACTGTACTAAGTTATAGTGTGGTGCCAATACAAGGCACAGGGCTGATTGTTTATTGGAATCATCCGTACCCATTATATTACTAATGCCGGATCAAGACCAACGTGGCGGCGACGGCAGGAGTCATGCTGGCAGTGCAGCTGACCATACTTTTGGAACGCCGGGGACAATGTTACCCTACGGCGGAGGTGGCAGCTTTGTGGACAAGCTGGAAGGAGTGGTGAATTATCATTCCTGGAAGTTTCAGGTACGGATGGCACTCATACTAGAAAATTTATGGGGTTGTGTTGAGGGCACGGATACTGATGCGGGACGAATTCAGAAAGCTCTCGCTAGAATATGCCTCTCGATCAAACCACATTGTTATCAATATGTACGGGATTCTACGACAGCAAAAACCGCATGGGATAACCTCAAAACTGTGTTCGAGGATAAATCTCTTTATAGAAGGGTTACTTTATTGAGACAACTCCATAAGATTCAATTTAATCAATATAGCAATATGACTGCATATATTGAGGCAGTCATGACTCTGAGACAACAGTTGGTAGATATTGGTAGAACAATTGAAGACAGTGAAGTAGCGGAATTACTTCTTGGTGGGCTTCCCGAAGAATATGATGTGCTTGTATCGAACCTGGAGACTGCCAACATCACAAACACTTTATCAAGCGAGCTGGTGCGAAGTAGGTTGCTACAAGAAGAATTTAGAAAAAATTCCAATGGAAATGTGGCTGGTACTCAACAAAGTGCATACTATGCAAGTAAGAAGAGCCCCATAGTGTGTAATTACTGTAAAAAGAAGGGCCACATCAAATCCAAGTGCTTTAAGTTGAAGAGGGACTCAAAATTAAAGAGGAATGATGAGCAAGTTCTTCTGGTTGCACAATCCATCAAGAACCAGTGGATTATTGATAGTGGATGTACTTCGCACATGACTAATTGTAAAGACTTTATGATTAATTTTAGTATTGCAAATAATAGTTCAGTGTCTATAGCAAATGCTGATAAACTCGCTTGTGAAGGTATGGGTGACATAAAAATATGTCTTAATAATAATAATTTTGTAATTAAATATGTGATGTTTGTTCCAAATTTGTCCAACAATTTGATATCTGTCGGCAAACTCGTTGAGAAAGGCTATGTAGTTAAATTTTTTAATGAATTTTGTAATGTTCTGGATAGAAATGGTAAACTGGTGGGAATGGCTTTAAAGAAAAATGGTGTTTATGTTTTAAACAACATTAGATATAGGTGTAATTCTCAGGTACACTTTCCAATGATCCTGCAGGAGGAACAGGATGCACAAAGTGCAAATGCTGCTATCACAGTGCCATTGGAATTGTGGCACAGGAGTCTCGGCCATCTCAGTCAACGTGGTATGAATGCTTTAAAGGGTGGTTTGGTTTCTGGTGTAATGTTTCAGGACAACCAGAAGCATGACATACACAATTGTATCGCTTGCCTTGAGGGGAAGATGAAGGCCAAGTCTTACCCAAAGGGACAGGCTAAGAGAGCTAGGCAGCTTTTGGAGCTCATCCACAGTGACGTCTGCGGCCCGATGTCTGAAAGCAGCTGGGGAGGTGCTCGCTATCTAGTGACCTATACCGACGATTTTTCGAGAAAATCTTTTGGATATTTGTTAAAAGCCAAATCAGAGGTAATGTCCAGTTTTATTGATTTTAAAACTCTAGTAGAGAAGCAGGCTGATTTGCGGATCAAAATATTACGTACAGATGGAGGTGGCGAATACTGCAGTGCTAGATTCGCCGACTATTTAAAGATGGAAGGAATAATTCATCAAATAACTATACCTTATTGTCCTGCTCAAAATGGAGTAAGTGAACGCCTAAATAGGACTATTATGGAGAAGGCAAGGTGCATGCTGCAGGAAAGTGGTCTCTGCAAGCGCTATTGGGGTGAAGCAGTTATCACTGCTATTTATTTAAAAAACAGGAGCCCCACAGCTGCTTTGTCAGGATCTGTTCCTGAAGAGGTTTGGACTGGATCTAAAATTGATTTAAGTCATCTCCGTGTTTTTGGCTGCATTGCCTATTCTCTCATACCTGAGCAGCAACGCAAAAAATTAGACTCAAAGAGCAAGATGTATGTGTTTGTAGGTTATAGTGAGACTTCTAAAGGTTACAGATTAATTGATCCGTCTAATCCAAGCAAAATTATCTTGTCCAGAACAGTTTCATTTTTAGAAAATAAATTTTATAATATGACTACTGAAAAAGATAATAATTATATTGAATGCAATGATCATTACAATATTTTACCAATTAACAATGATTTTGAAAATAATTGTTATCCTGATAATTCTATAAATAGTAATGATAATAATCGGGATGTTTCTCAAATTCCAGGTGATGTCCCTGGTGAACACTGCGACACACAGAGTGACAATACCAGCTTCAGATCGCCTGAGAGCGACATTAGTTTCAAGTCCCCTGCTGGAGATAATCTTTGGACTGAGTCATCATCATCTGAGGGTGAATCACCAGTTCCAGAGACAAATCCAATATTACCGGTTGCTACTAATGGCCGGCCTGTAAGAACTACTCGAGGTATTCCACCTCTGAGGTATGGTGACTATGATTTATCTCTGTTAGTACATGGTGGATATTTTGATCAACCACAAACATATGAAGAAGCTATCTCTTGTTCTGATAGTGAGCAGTGGAAAAAGGCAATGTATGATGAATACACATCATTAACTGAAAATGGTGTTTGGGTATTAGTTGATAGACCAGTTGATAGAAATGTAATAAAATCAAAATGGGTTTACAAAATTAAAAATGATGCCTCAGGAAATTTTATTAAATATAAGGCACGCTTGGTTGCTCGTGGTTTCACTCAGAAACCTGGTGTTGATTTCACAGAAACATTTTCACCAGTTGTTCGACATTCCACCATGAGAATATTGTTTTCTCTAGCTAACTCTCTAGATATGGATATTGACCATTTGGACGTTGCTACAGCTTTTCTCAATGGAAATTTAAATGAAACCATTTACATGGAGCAGCCAGTGGGTTTTTCAGAAAATAATAGCAAAGTTTGTCTATTACTCAAAAGTATTTATGGTCTAAAGCAGGCCAGTCGCATGTGGAACTGCAGAGTCCATGAATTGCTCTCTAAAAATGGTTACATTCAAAGCAAGTGTGAACCTTGTGTTTATTTTAAGAAAACAAAAGATGATTTTATCATAATTTCACTGTATGTAGATGATTTCTATGTATTTAGTTTGGGTGCGGCTAAGATGGAATTATTTAAGTTACTAGAATCAGAATTTGATGTAAAGAATTTAGGTCCAATAAGAAATTGTCTTGGAATGAATGTAACCAGAGATAGAGTAAAAGGAATTTTAACACTTGACCAGTCAAATTATGTGAAAAGGTTACTTGCGAAGTTTGGTATGACTGATTGTAAACATGTGTCAACACCTATGTCTTTAGATTGTAAACTTGTAAAATCGGAAAATAGCTTGAGTGATGACACATATAACTATAGACAATTAATAGGTGGTCTTATGTATTTATGTATTTGTACAAGGCCAGACATCGCACATGCTTGTAGTAAATTGAGCCAATTTAATAATAATTTTGACAAATCACATTGGCTTGCTGCAAAACGCATTCTGCGTTACTTGAGTGGTACAATCGACTACTGTTTAATGTTTTCAAAAGGTAGCAATTGTAATATAACTGCTTATGCTGACGCAGATTGGGGTAATGATCTCAGCGATAGAAGGTCCTACACTGGTTTTATTGTTAAGCTAGGTAATGATAATGTAAACTGGGAGTCTAGAAAACAGCAATGTGTAGCACTTTCTAGCACAGAAGCAGAATATCTTGCGATGAGTGATGTCTGCAAGGAAGTTTGTTTTATGAGAAATTTATTGTTTGAAATTTTAAATACCAAATTAAATATAGTATTGTATAATGATAATCAAAGTGCTCAAAGACTATTGGAAGTAAAGGAATATTGTCATAAGAAGACAAAACATATTGATATTAGATATCATTTTGTAAAAGATTTGATAATTAATGGACAGATAGTTGTTTCATATTTGCAAACGGATAGCATGATTGCAGACATTATGACTAAACCTTTATGTAAAAGTAAGCATTCAGACTTCGCAGAACAAATGAATGTAACCAAAATAAAATTGTAATGTTTAAATATATGTGATACTAGAAATAATTCTTTTGTTTTATGACTGCATGTAATGCATGTTTATAAACTATAGTGATGTAGCATTATGTATGCATTAAGTATAATTATGTTTGTATTGCATGTTTCTGTTTTAAACGTAAAGCTTAAGGGGAAGTGTAAAAGTTTTATAATCTGTGTTATTGTAAGCTTTACTGTGACAACACTTACTTCCTTATCCTCTCTTTTTTTTTTCCTTTTTGCTGCGTCGTCGCTCATTGATGTCATGTTTAATTAATTTTTTCTATTTTATAATAATTGTTTGAATTCTAACTTAACAGTTATTTTAATAAATAATTACGTTTAAGTTACTCAAAAACGTTTTAATCATCTGCCCTGTAGCCTGCACACACTATTGGCTTCCATATAAGCATCATCTTGAACAACTGCTTTCTAACAGTTCGAACGTATCAACTCCACCTTTCGTTTTATTATTAAATGATATTATATCTGGCAAGTTAACAGCTTTGTCTGTGTCTGTTTCGTAGTGCATGGTGGAAAGCATAAGAACGATTTTCTTTTTTCCTTTGCTAAGTTTTGGAGGCACATAATGAAAGTAGAGTAAGTTCATCATGAAAAGCAAACATTGATGTATTCAGGTCACGGTCTTTCGTATCAGTAAAAAGATTCGGTATTTCTGTTTTATTTTTCACCTCCAACATAAGATTTTCTATTTCATTCTCCTTCAAATTGCACCGTGACGTCATCTGAAAAAAATAACAAATAGTACAAACCTAAATACAAATACTGAGAGGCACACTATCTTATATCTATCAGTAAAAAAACCTACACTGCTAAAACCTAAATTTTTAGCAAGTTAATTCTTTATATAAACATGTCCTAGAACCAAAAATCACATACTATGTCAGTAGATAATACAAACAGCATAAAAAACACGAAGTAACAATCATTAAATACTTACGTTGAAAGTATCCTGGGGTGCTTGTGTACCCCACAAGCAGCGTGTCACGTCCACATACTAACAGGACCGCCGTCCGACTGAAGTATCTGCGCGTCCCCTTACCCCGCGTAAATACACGGACGCGCAAAACAAACTATCAAAGAGTAAACATTTTATAGACAATTTTATTTTATTTTTTTCATTTGTATCCCAGGGTACGGTTCTAGGGTTAAGGGCTGTAAACACTGGTAAACGTGTGGTGAACAGTAAAAATGATTTAATCAGTTGTTCAAGTGATAAACAGCCGTTTTAAAAGTCGGTGAACTCCGCCCTAAACGTCAAACACCCCGTTTAAGCACACCGCGAGGCGCAAATTAAACTATGGATAATTAACGAACTTTTAAAATAAAGTTTTCCTGTTTTCTAGGTCTCAAAAAATATGGTAATATTTTTTTTGAGATAATCGAGAAATTATTAATCATTTAAATATGACCTATTTAAAAAAAAGAGTCGATTAACACATTTCCAACAATCAAACAATCGACCATAGAGTCCATCAATTTGAATTTTGAACTTGACATTGAATTAAAAAAAAACTTGAAAAGACCGCCAAAATAAAGCGTCCTGGTTTTGTCGTGAATCGAGGTTTCTTGTTGCAAGTTGCAAGTTGATATTGATTGATAATTATTATCAAAATAATCAATTTCCAACATGAAACGAGCAAGTACTGAAGAGTTATCAACTGTTCCGCGTCGCGGAGGCACAGCTGTGGAATATTCAGAATGTCTTATTTCTGGTGAGTTTCTGAATAGTTTTGTTAAGTGAATAACGTAACCTTATTAGCAGGCTTCCAAACCTAGGTACTGGCGTCTCGGGAGCTTTGGACCATGGACGTTTGTGTTGCAACGTTTAGCCTTACTTGCCCATGGACAACAAGTTTTAGTGCATCTATTTTGCGTCGGTCTTTGAGGCTAACCGTACCTACATGTTTTTGCGCCATACAGATATATTGGAAAACCAAACTTCTCGGCAGGCGGACTTTTGTGGCTTTGCTGATATTATGATTGGCCCAGACTCTTTTGAGCTTATCAACGGCAGATGTTGTGTTAGCACATCTCCTTAGAATCTCATCCTCACACCCCCCAGTGTGTGATTAATTGATTATGGAACCAAGGTACTTACTTACTAACATATAAGATTGAACAATCTCACAGTTGCCAATCACATGAACAAGTTGGTTTAGTCAGGCTCGGTCCACGATAACAGACATAGAGACAGAGATAATGATCGTTAAATTAATTGGTTGCAACTAAAAAGCCGCTCACATATTTTAAAATCTAGCTTAAACATGTAATGAAGGCAAAATGAAGGTCATATACATGTACCTATGTATCTTTATTTGCATAAAATGTGAAGAAATAGGACATTACAGTTATTTCAGTGCAGAACACACAAGTAATGAATATTACATATCACAGTACCTACATCATAGCTATACTATCTATGTAAAAATTGTAAACAAGACAATAGGTAAATATAATACACACATCATTTAATTATACTTAATACAAAAAAATACTAAAGTACAAACATCTGTAACAATAAATACAATAATATACACAAATACTTTCTTCAAACAAGGCAAAATTATCAATTATTGAAATACTAACATGAAAATCAACGTTAAAATTAAACACACTGCATTTTTAATATAGGAAGAATGAGATGAATAATGGTAACTATGTTAGTGTGTTACTAACATAGTGTTTTGTAAGTATATTGTTAATAACACTATCGAGTCTTGTTGCTTGAATTAAATGATTTAATAATAAATTTAATTTGGTTGAATTTGCCATTGGTACAAAAAAAATATAGGATTGGTTAACTACTTTCTTCGATATAACATTATAAATTAATGGAATAACTTTAAAATAAACGGGTAATTCTCCTTCAAACATGTTTCAGTTATTCAAACCTTGGTTGATGAGCTTTGTATACTTATTGAATATTTTGGAATTATTTTGCACACAAGCATTTCTTTTGTGTCACTTAAACTTGTAATAACTCTGCTGTGTATCCCTTACAACTATAGTACGGTAATATTAAATATTGGAACACTGCGATTACATACATTTATATTGAAAGAATCTTATCAATATTACATACACTACACTATTTCACTCAGTTTGATTTTCTGCTTGTCCTTTGTCATTCTTTTACTGGTAGTCCCCAGCTCCGTGGAGGTCGGAGGTTCTTTTTAGTGTGAACAGCTCGCTACACACTACTTCCCAAAGATTTGGTATGGTACGACACAAGGAATCCGCATGATTAAAATGAAAAATCCCTTGAATCTGCTTATTTCTGTATCCTGGCAGAATACCAATGTTTCATGCAGCTCCTACAGCCATCTCTTCAAACACATTTTTGTCGAATTCCAGTATCATTTCGTAGATACTCAGACGTCTGTAAATCCGCCCCAAAGACGACCCACTGACCGTGAATGTAGAAGTATATCCAGTGGGGTAGCAGCTTCAGCCACAAAGCAGAAGTACTGTACCTACTCTTAGCTATCAATAAAAAATGCTTGAGAAAATACCATTGTCCATTGCACAGAGTACGTTTTTATACAGGTCCATTGTTAATAGAACAGAAACAAAATAAACAAAACGTCAAAACCAATGACTTGACAAGTTTGACACTAAACCAATGTTGCAAAGAGGCAAATTTTAATTTCCTTAAATATTTAATATTTTTTATGTATTTTTTTACACGTTTGTAGCCTTACTTAAGTACGAGTTTTCATGTAAAATAGTGCCTTCAAAATAAGGCTTTTATTATAGTCTATTTTTATTGAACCATGTTTTCTATTTTTCCCCATAATCAAGGAGATTTTATTTTCGTTTTTCGCTGCCGTACTGATTTACTTTTATGATATCATTGGTACCGATATGTCAAGTTATTGTACATCTTGGCTCGCTAACTTGGATGTAGAGACTTGCGTTTCTCACGAGCGTCGTTATTGCAACAGAATTTTTTCGTTATTAGGTATTATTACGATCGCAAGTTTGCGACAGCGTCATTACCTACCAATGTCGAGACTGCTGAAATAGTATTCAAGTATAAATACAGTATGTTAACTAACAGAGGGCGTTCCCGTTAACCCGCAATAGTATAGCATCCATACATGCTAAAAAAAATATTACCATTCGAAAATCGTAAATTGATACTCTATTTATTTAATTAATTCTAATTTATTTAATTAAATAAATTCCGACATTGCTGTCCTTCAAGTACGCGTGTACAGAGTGTTTCTTTAACGTATCAATTTACGATTTTTAGTGAATATTTTAATATAAAAAAAAATAAAAACATTTTATTTTCGAATGGTAATATTTTTTTTAGCATGTATGGATGCTATACTATTGCGGGTTAACGGGAACGCCCACTGTTAGTTAACATACTGTATATGATCTCATAGCTCCTTCATCAAATAATTCTATGCTATCACAAATTAATGTTTGATTAATTTAAGTAGGTAAGTACATATCAATTAATAAGTTATAGGTACTTAAAAAGCAGTTTCATCATCAGCCAGCTAATATACTTAGGGATATTTTTTTTGTTTTTAAATAATTTAGAAAATTGACATAAGTAATTAGGTACTGATCATTATAAATAATGCTTATAAGAGACACCATATTATTAGCCATGCAGACTTTTGAGCTCATTTTGCAGTCAGTTCAATGTCATCCTGTGCTACAATGTGAAATAGATATTTTTCAAATATTTAATGCATACATAATGTTTTTGGTTTTTTCCTTTGTTCTGCTTCTAAATGTACTGCACAAAAAAATGAGTGGGAAATACATACTTTTTTTTTATACAACGTGTTTTTTTTGATATCCCATAACTCTATGGGGTCATTGTACTAATCATTATGAACAACTTTTACTAAGGGACCAAACCTGAAATCGCGAAAAAAAAAAATCAGCTGTTCCCTACATTTATGTTCGCATAACTCGTCAAAATGTAGGGAATGGTTGATTTTTTTTTCGCGATTTCAGGTTTGGTCCCTTAGTAAAAGTTGTTCATAATGATTAGTACAATGACCCCATAGATGGGATATCAAAAAAAACACGTTGTATATTATAAATTTTGTTTTGTGCTAGAAACCCTCGCGTTCTAAAATCCTACCAGTTTCTTCACAACCTGATCAATTGTTTAAGACAGTTTAGAGGTAAAACATACGAACATTATTAATTGTTAGGGTGCCGTACCTGAAGGGAACTACAGAATCTTGTTATGTACTAAGACTGCTGTTCGTCCGTCTGTCCATCTGTCTGTTAGCGGGCTGCAGCTCATGATCAAGAATGTGGATTTCGGTTGCCGCTATACATAATAAAAATAAGTTAAAAATCGGAATCAGGTTTATTTTTATTTACTGGGGAACCTGCTTCCCCAGTAAATAAAAATAAATATGTTGTTCTTTGCTTACTGTCGTCTCTGTCAGCGAGCTATCTGTAACCCATTAATCCAATCAATGGGGACAAAAAAGACGCTTTGCCTTACAAAGGGTGGTGTAGATGATTTTTGTCATTACAAAATATTCTCCCTCTTGTCACATTATATCTACCTTGCACTTGACCTTGTATTTTTGTTAATGTTTTAGGAACTACACACCAAGGGAGTAGCAATTATAAGGGTAATAACGCTCAATGCGTGGCAATGTCCGCTTGCGCGTCAGTATTGTCAGTTTGCAGACATCGGAATCTGACTTGTCATGATATCGATGTCATTCTCCAAAGTGGAGACACTTTATATATGTCGCTTAAACCAATTCTACCGAAGGGTGTCATATTTTTGAACCCCGAGGAATTGCCTACGGAGATTGTCGTCGGAAACAATAGAGCTCAAATTGAAAATATGACCGCCAATTGGATTACAAATGGATTATTTCCTCAAATTTCAGAAAATGAATACGGTATTTTAATTCTTGCAAACATAATTGAATCCAATGTTTTCGACGCAAACCACAATGATGAGACGGATAGCATGGTATTTACCGGGCAAGACTATACAGTTTCTTTTTGGAGATTCGATAGTGCATTCTATTTATTTAACAGTCACGCAGTAGATGAATATAACAAATTAAATTCTACATGCGGAGTAGCACGTTTGTTTAAATGTTATTCGATTCGCGAATTAGCCAGATTGCTGTTATTGCGAAATATAGGTGTAGGTCAGTATTCAATACACAGACTACGCGTTCTCAATTATCAAACTATTGAAAATTTAGTTGTAGGATCTGCATTGCCATTGCCAGCGTCTGTCGAGTCTATAATAGACTTCGAATGCCCGGCATCAACAGATCATAGTCAATTATCGGAATCACAATCGATATTGCTTGGTTTTCAAAAAACCCCTGAACCGGTAGTAGTTGACACCCATGTGGCGTCAACAAAGAGAGGTCGACCCAAAAAACAAAAACGTGGCAGGAAATGTAGTACAGTAAACGCCCATTTGGATGCGGTTAAAAAATATAATAAAAAAAAACCGCAAATTCATCGCGATGCCGTTAAAAAATATACCAAAGAAAATCCAGAAATTCATCGCGATGCCGTTAAAAAATATACCAAGGAAAATCCAGAAATTAATCGCGATTCCGTTAAAAAATATACCAAGGAAAATCCAGAAATTCATCGCGATGCCGTTAAAAAATATACCAAGGAAAATCCAGAAATTAATCGCGATGCCGTTAAAAAATATACCAAGGAAAATCCAGAAATTAATCGCGATGCTGTACACCGTTATACCAAGCAGAACCCTGAAATAAATCAAATAGCCACTGACAAATATAATAAAAACAGCCGTCGTATTGACATACCACTACGTCAATCTAAAAACCTAATAGCACAGAAGAGGGACGCTGAGTTAGACGTAATAAAATTATTTTCTTTAAAAAAAACGTCCTTGCTTTCTTCAGACACTTTTAGGTGTCCGTCTTGTAATGCGCGTCTGTTTGAAGAAGAAAAATCTCGCAAACAATGGTGTTGTGGGTCGGGCGCGTACAACATACAAAATTTAATTCCGTTAACCGAGGAGTTTTACTCTCACCCGTCTTTTCTGAGTAGACCGCGAGCTTACAATAATTTATTTGCCTTCAGTGCCTTGGGCGTTTCTCACGGGTACCAACAACCAACGGGAATATCTTTTCTTAAAATTCAAGGTCGAGTCTATCATAGAGTTTTTGATTTAGCTTACACTGGTAGCGTAAATAATTTAGGACTATACATTAACGATACAAGCGAACGCGAGCAAATAGCCGCAAATATGAAACTTGATAGGCAGGTAATTAGTTGCATAACTAACTTTTTACATAACGTCAATCCGTTTATCGAATGTTTTAAACGATTAAGTAGGGAACCATCCGATCAGGCCTTTATTAAATTTCAGCAAACGTCTCGCTCAATCCACGGTAACATTTTAGGAGATTTACCTGTTGGTAAAGAAGTCGCGGCCATTATTAGTACAGAACGCGAAAATTTTATACCTCATTGCATAGCAGTTTGGAAAATCGGTGATAGGAAACCGCACACTGTAGATATAATGCATCCGTTATATGAAAGTTTTCAGTATCCATTATTTTATCCTGAGGGTAATGCGGGTTGGTACCCGAACAAAGTAGATAATAACGGAAATAAATTAACTCAAGCGAAATACGTTCGCTGCTTGTTATTGTCGGAGCCACGATTTTCCGATATAGGCAGGCTATCGGAAGAATGGTTAGTTGACATGCATTGCCGAATCATAGAAGAACGCCTACGTTTTATATCAAGTCTACAAAAACATAACTCGAGTAGTGCACTGAGGTCCGCTCCACTTCAAGAAGTTGAAATGAGCATTGAAGTCGCGCGTCAAATTCGTCAAGATGAAACCATTCAGGGAGAGGGATTCGTACCAGGTCGCGTTTATTTGCCCAGCACTTTTACGGGGGGGCCGCGATACATGAAAGGAAAATATAGCGATGCTATTGCAATAGTAAGCAGATTGGGGAATCCATCATTTTTCTTGACGTTTACTTGTAATCCCAAGTGGCCAGAAATTCAACAATCCACTCAAAGCAGCTATGTAAATCCTTCTGTATGTGCTAGAGTTTTTAATTTAAAGCTAGCAGAATTATTAAGAGATATCCGAGGTGGTAATTGGTTTGGCAAATGTATTTATATGATGCACGTAATAGAGTTTCAAAAGCGAGGTTTACCACACGCCCACATTTGTTTTAGGGTTGAAGGTGGCGGGCCTGTCCAAAATATAGATATTGATAAATTTGTTAGAGCAGACATTCCTGATGCATCAGAGGCAGAGGGAAGATTACGAAAAGCTGTTTTGAATCATATGATTCACGGTCCTTGCGGTCCCTCGCACAGAACTAATTTACCTTGTTGGGATAGTGAGAAAAGTAAATGTTCAAAATTTTTTCCAAAACGTGAGACAGCCACCACTTTTTCTGATGAAAAAGGATTTATTAACTTGTGTAGAGACAGTAAAAACGAAGCAACTATAAAATATCGCGGTAACGATGTAATTGTAAATGATACTTGGGTAGTTCCTTATAACGCAAGTCTTCTTTTAAAATACGATGCTCATATCAACTTGGAGGTCTCCTCGCAACGCACGGTCGTTAAGTATTTGTTTAAATATATCACTAAAGGTCCTGATGAATCGCGCGTAGCTGTCGTACCGGAAGAACATGAAAATAACGAAATAGAGCAGTATGTCACAAAACGTTATATAGGCTCCAGCGACGCCGCTTGGAGGACGTTAGAATTCGATGTGACCGCGCGCGAACCCAACGTCAAACAGCTGTCAGTGCATTTAGAAAATCAACAAACCGTTTATTTTAGACCAGGCACTGAAGTAGAAGCCGCGCAACAAGCTGGTTCGGACCTTATTACCTATTTTAACCGCCCCGTAAGAGACGAATTTGACTCATTGACCTACTTGGACTTTTACGAACAGTACATTGTTCATTCCAAGCGTCCCTCAACAAAAAATACGGAAAGTTTTGAAACATCAAATCATAAATATATTACTAAAAGACAAAAGGGTGAGCTTGTCGCGCGTCTATTTTGGGTCGCACCTAACAGAGGTGAACAGTTTTATCTTAGAATTCTATTAAAAAAATTCTCGTGTCGTAGTTACACCGATCTTAAATCTCTTGGTGGTCCCGATTGTAAAACTTTTCAGGAAGCTGCTAAAATAGTTGGTCTTGCCGATGACGAAGTCGAATACGAAAGAGCTATGTTGGAAGCATCAAACTTTTTAACGGGACCACGCCTTCGTAGCTTCTTCGTTTGTTTGGCTGTAAACGGTGTTCCAGTCGCGTCTTTCTGGGACACTTTTAAAAATCAACTCAGCGAAGACATCTCATATAGGTTAGGTGCGGATGCGGACATGGAAAGAGTACACACTTTGTGTCTCATTCAAATAAATAGGTTGCTTCGGAAACACGGATCGACGTTACAACAACACGGTTTGCCAGAAATCGAAGATACCACTACCGAGTTAGGCAGGGAACGCGTAGAACACAACCGCGAATCATTGGAACATTTTACAGATCAATGGATTCCTCGCTTGTCTCGAGAGCAAAATTGTATTTTTGATTACGTTGTAAAACTTTGTAACGATACTGACTTCCGTGACGTTAATGATACCGCGATTTTCGTTGATGGTCCCGCGGGTACCGGTAAAACGTTATTGTTAAAAGTTATTTCTGCGTACGTACGCGGTAACTTAAACGGAGTAGTTCTTTGTACTGCGAGTTCTGCCATCGCGGCGCAAAACTACGAAGGAGGGACCACGGCGCATAGCATGTTTAAATTCCCCATAGATCTGGTAGACGATAATGACTTCTGGAATATCACAAACGGCACGCAAAGAGCAGAATTAATATCACACGCGGACGTTATAATATACGATGAAGCCCCTATGGCACACAAATTTTTGATTCATCTACTGGATAGGTCGTTGCGTGATCTCATGCGTAATGATAAAATTTTTGGTGGCAAAATTATTATCTTTGCAGGGGATTTTAGACAAATTCCCCCTGTAGTTACAAATGCAAAAACTAATTCAGATATATTAAATGCATCAGTAAAAACATCGCGCATCTGGCAAAGTATAAAATCTTTCTCCCTAGCTACTTCGCAAAGATGCAGGGATGACGTAGAGTTTGCGGAATTTTTATTAAATTTAGGCTCAAATAAATTAACATCTCATCCTTTTGTAATTGGCAAAAATATTCAAAATTTAGTTGATTTAGGTGGTATTGAAATTGTATCAGAATTAGACGATTTGATTGACTTTGTTTTCCCCGTTCTAAATATAGAATCCTGTGCTAGCATACATAGAGCAATTTTATGCACACGGAACGACGCCGTTCGAGAAATAAATAACTTAATACTCGATCGGTTAGATGGAGAAACACTGCATTTCTACTCCATCGATAAAGTCGAAAATGAAAATGCAGATGAATTATTTTTGGGGCCAGATGCGCTTAACAGAATGCAACCAAGAGGTTTTCCAGAGCACGATCTTAAGCTCAAAATAGGATGTATTTGTATGATCATGCGTAATCTCAGTTTTAACGACGGATTGGTAAACGGAACTAAAGTAATTGTAACAGGTACGTCACCACGCTTAATTACCGTTCAATAATCGTCGGGTACAGAGGAATATTTAATTCCTCGTATTATTTTTAAGGGTCCTATTGATCCCAAAAGTCCATTTGAAATGTGCCGCCGTCAATTTCCTTTACAGTTGTCTTACGCGATGACTATTCACAAAAGTCAGGGCCAAACCCTGAGCCGGGTCGGAGTAGATCTTAGGTCGGACATGTTTAGTCACGGGCAATTGTACGTCGCGCTAGGTCGAGCAACCAAAAAGGAATACATCAAAATTTTAATTCACAAAGATCGGGTTTTAGATGGCAAACCGTACGCGAAAAATGTAATAATACCGGAGCTCCTATAAATTAATTAATGTAGAGCTTCCTGAATAAGTCTAAAACTGTTTACCTCTGATCTTCGTAGGCAAATCAATTAAGTTAATCATTAAATCATGTTGACATTGCTATTCAATGAGCGTTTTTTATTATATTGTTTTAGCTTTTTTAAATTAAGTAATGTAATGTCATCATTCACATTATATATTGTTGGCATATAATATTATTTACATTACACTAACTGTGAAAAATAAATATTTTATAACCTGTGTTTGTAGCAGATGTACATTGAGCGTTATGTCGAATAATAACTCTGGTTTAAGCTGTTTATAATTATAAATAAATTAACGGATCAAAGAGGTTAGTTTTTGATGATATGCGTCTCAGTGTGAGATCCGTTGAACCATGTTGGTCTGTAGGGAATCTTTCCGATTGTAGATCGGAAACGGGTAATTGCCGGGTTAACTGTCCGATCTGTAAGTAGTTGGTTTTGGATTCTGATCAGAGTCGGCTTACTGCCGAGAACATGCTCCGTTTGGTGATGAAGTCAATAGAACGGAGTGATTGCGAATTCGTCGTTGAGGTGAGTTTTCGTACCGGTGATGGGGGGTCAGTAAAGTGTGGTCGGTGTCGGTTGATTGCTAGGAGGTCTTGCATTGTTTGTGGCGCGAAAGTCAGGATGAGATTCGATGTCAAGTTGTGGATGCTATCTGACTTGTGGTGGATCGGTCGGGACGGATATGTCCGTTAAAATGGGTAAAAGTTGTTGTCTTATCAGTATGATATTATTAAAGACATTAATTTTGAGATTTCGTCACTTATCGTAGAACGTATTACTGACACGTTGCCAAATGCACAAGTGGACGTATCTCAACTCACGCATCTCGAGATGTTACCGCTGGCAAATTCTGACTGCGCAGCCGGGAAACATCGATGCCCTGTTAGGGGCCTCCATATTACCACATATATTTTTACATAATGTGGTACGCAGTAAACAACATAATATACCTCCCGCTATTGAGACGGTATTGGGATATGTGATTATGGGTACCGTACCTACGTCACATACTCCTAATTATACCATGTCTTGTTGTGCTGTTCTTCAAGAAAATAATATTGATTTTCTTCTCAAGCGATTTTGGGAGCTTGAAGAGATTTCCGCACCGCCCTCGCAGAGCCATAAGGAACTCGAGTGTGAAGAACACTTCCGCGCCACCACTGTTCGCGATGACAGTGGCAGATATATTGTGGCGTTACCCTTCTGTGGTGACCCGTATTCTCTAGGCGACTCATACGCTGCCGCGCTTAGACGCTTCTATTGTTTAGAACGCAAACTTGATACATCGCTCAAGTTACGCGGCGCCTATAATGCTGCAGCAGCTGTTGCCACCTCCGCTTTATATATGGATGACATCGCTTGTAGTGTCACATCCGCTCCGCAAGCAATTTCGCTTTGTGAAGAGCTTATTCAGCTCTTCAAACGAGGCCAGTTTGATCTTGTCAAATGGACAAGCAATTGTAAAGAGGTTCTCACGCACCTACCTGATTCTCATAAGGCTTCTCCAGACATTGAGTTTGAGAGGTCTGTACCGCATAAAGTTCTCGGTTTACGCTGGGATAAATCCTGTGATAGTTTTCGATTTGACGTCGCACCACCTGATAATAAGTGCACCAAACGCACTATGCTGTCCACAGTGGCTCGACTATGGGACATACTGGGTTTTGTGGCTCCCACAATTTTGTACGCCAAGCTCTTGATCAAAGAGCTTTGGTTATCAAAGTGTGAGTGGGATGACGCACCTCCCGACCATGTGATAGTTTTCGATTTGACGTCGCACCACCTGATAATAAGTGCACCAAACGCACTATGCTGTCCACAGTGGCTCGACTATGGGACATACTGGGTTTTGTGGCTCCCACAATTTTGTACGCCAAGCTCTTGATCAAAGAGCTTTGGTTATCAAAGTGTGAGTGGGATGACGCACCTCCCGACCAATTCACTTAAATCATACGATGTAAAGGGCCATATAGATCTATATTAAATGAACAATGTATTCAAGGTATTTAATTGGTTAAGGATTAATGCTGTATTGGTTAAAATCGCTTCGAAATTTAGCCATTATTTGTCGTAAAAAGTAAATGACAAAAAAAAGTTATTGTGGGTTATCCATAAGAGATAGACATATACCATCACGGACTTTTCTGTAGACCTTTTCAATGTGTACAATACTTAGTACATTATTTTGATAAAACTCGTAGGGTTCAGCCTGCGTTTGCAATGTAAGCGGAAAAAATGTTAATGGAATTTACGACATCACATTAGAAACCTCAAAAATAACAGTACTTCTCCACTATTTAATGGATGTTATTATACATATAAACCTTCCTCTTGAATCACTCTATCTATTCAAAAAAAACCGCATCAAAATCCGTTGCGTAGTTTCAAAGATTTAAGCATACAAAGGGACATAGTGTGCAAAGGTGTGGGTAGAGTCATTGTATTGGTTGAATGAGTTATATGGCATGGAGTTATGAGTTATATGGCAGATACCGAATGTCTTAGTTACTCTTTACTAAAAAATAATAAGCCGTGGACTGCTGTGTTGCACGAAGGTGTGGGTTTAAATGGCAGATACCAAATGTCAAGTTGTGGATGCTATCTAACTTGTGGTGGATCGGTCGAGACGGATGATAATTATTTCCGTTAACATAACATAGGTATGCGGCATGAAAGTTGAGCGCTGACTTGAGACCCCGTGACTGCGCGGTAAGGATAATCGCTATCGCGCAGTTCACATTGGTCTCCGCTCACCATTCTTGCAGATATGATTTGTTGTCTTATCAGTAACAAGTTGCACTGGCAAAGGTGTAGGTAGAGTCATTGGTTCATTCAATTGGTTATTTTCTTTGTACTGGAATAAAAAGATGATGGGATGTAAAGCGATGTATGTACTACCTATGACGTGTTTGTTTGTTTTAATTACCATGCGAGAATTATGTTCATCAATATGCAAATCTTATTCTTTTTATAAGGTTTTTTAAAATCAGTTTCTTGTGATGTATTCGTTATCGTCTCAGTTTAAAAGCTTTTTAGAATAACTACACTCAATTTTAATTTAATTATTCCTTTTATATTTTGAGTATTTAATAAAAGACAAATTTTAATTATTCAAGAATGCCGTATTATTTGAAACTATATGATGTAAATAGAAATAGATTTTTATGAAATTATCTAAATTCGAACAGACGGACAAAATATGTATTGCTTAAAGGTTCATGTTAACAAAAAGGTCGAATTTGGAAAAAAATGTGAAAATTAGAAAGAGAGTAAGGAGTATCAAAATGGCAGTCAAAATGAAAATTGGACATGACTTTCTGTGGCTTTTACTTTCACTACTACTCTGATTGGCGCACTCAATCTTTTCATCGTTAACTCTTTCTGTTACTCTCACTGTTTTTTACTCTCAATTTGATTTTCTCTCTTACCACGTGCAAGAAAGGAGCCTCAAAAGGCGCACTTAATCTTTTCGCTCTGTCTCTTACTGTTTTTACTCTTAAGCTGCGCATGAAAGAAGCCTAAACACTTTCATTGGACTCTTATTTCAACTTTCATTCTGATTTTTATTCTGGTTCTCACAAACTCCAGTTTCAACCCCAACTATTAGCGTTTAAATTTTAATGTAAACGAAGAACTGAGATTATAATGAATTATTATCATAATTATCTTAGTTTGTTTCAAAGTACATTCATTATGTTGAATCTGTAATAAGGTGTTAAAATAATTAATACCGTAGTTTTCAGTACTTAACTGTCTCTGCTTCTTATGAAATAAGTTTAAATACAATGTCTAACGTTGCTGTCTTAACTAATGTTTATTCTTCGCCATTTTTTTAAACTGTTTTTTTTTTAATTACATTTAATTTTGAGCATGATATTAAGCTCAAGTAGTTTGAAGCTTAAGTAGTTTGAATTATGCTGAATTATCATAACGCTTTTCAACTATTTGTATGCGAAATTTCTATCGACAATAATTATTTTTTTGACAATATCGACAATAATGTGAAAAAAGATTTACATTATTTATTAATGTATTAAATAATTTATTACGTTCCATTCTGATGATATCCTGATGTAGATTACATTGCATATAAAAATACACAAATTGTTTGGAAGAAAGAAAAAAGAAAGAAAAAATTGATTAACCGTCGTCGCATAAAAGCAAATTCAAATGAAACTTCCGAATCTTGATGGAACTATGCGAAAACTTGTTTGAAACATATTTGAAAAAACATTTCATAAAATAAATTGTAACAACGTAATCCAGCTTTGAATTTAAATTTTGAAGATTTTGAAAACAAGAATCTAAAAACGTGTTCCAGGCGTCGCTTTCTGCAGAATATCCACAAAACCTGACCACTATATTACTTCACAAACAAACATATTTTTAGTTGCGTCATCAGCCTTGATTTTTGTATAGCATAGAATATGAGATCTGGATGGAACTCCATTGATGCCGTAGTAGTCTACTTACTTATTCTGCAAATTTACACGGTGACATTCATGTCGTTACAATCTACGCATAGCAATTTCATCATGACGCATTCAAGATCACTGATAGAACGCACTCCAAATTCAAGTTGCATGGATCACAGAACAGAATCCGCAGAACATTCTTTCGAATCATAGACATAAACTTTGGATACGCTTTTACTATTTCGACGACGATGCTCAATTCGTATCATCCTTTGACCATGAACAGATGACTCAAGATTGTAGAAAAAAATTTAGATATTGCAAAAAAAAAAATGCAAAACAAACAAAAAATAAAACATGCAAAAAAATGGGTCATGTATTAAAAAAACAGCATGCAAAAAAAAGAGTCATGCGTGTAAAAAAACAAAAAAAAAAAAAACGAACTAATATGTACACTATACTTACTTAGTTATTATAATTGCTCTTTATAAATTTTAACTATAATACATATTAAAATGTCAGTAGTTAGCTAAGAAAAACGCTAGAAAGCATATTGCAAATGTGGTTCATAAAGAAAACTTTCCAAACCGAGTCAAAGTGTAAAGGCCTTTTGAATTGAGACGGGTCAGATTTTTTATATTTACCTATATTTTTTTACCTATATCTTTGAATGGAACCTACAAAACTTATATTATTAAAGAACTAACTTAAGAAGAAAAAGAATTGCATATTGAAGCACTTGTTCTCGCGTGTCACTGAAAATAGTTACATTTTGATTCATACATTTTTTGGTCTGCTTATTAATTTATTTCACAACTTAACCGTATACTAAAAAGAATATCATGCAAGATTAATATTTTATTTAGTTTACACTTTAGGTGTACCATTTAATAATAATAAACAATTTATTTCAGGTAACAAAGACGCATAGATAAAATACCTTACATACCTACTAATAACAGTTTTGTTACTACAGCACACACACCTTCATGCATTACAGCTGTCCACGGCTTATTATTTTTTATTTTTTAGCAAAAAATAACAAGACATTCGGTATCTTCCATATAACTCATAACTCCATGCCATATAACTCATTCAACCAATACAATGACTCCACCCACACCTTTGCTCACTACGTCTCATTACTGATAAGACAACAACTTTTACCCATTTTAACGGACATATCTTTCGTCTTGACCGATCCACCACAAGCTAGATAGCATCCACAAGTTGCCATCGACTCCCATCCTGATTTTCGCGCCACGGACAACGCAAGACATCCCAGCAATCAACCAACATCCCATCATCTTTTTATTCCAGTACAAAGAAAATAACCAATTGAATGAATGAATGAACCAATGACTCTACCTACACCTTTGCCAGTGCAACTTATTACTGATAAGACAACAAATCATATCTGCAAGGATGGTGAGCGGAGACCAATGTGAACTGCGCGATAGCGATTATCCTTACCGCGCAGTCACGGGGTCTCAAGTCAGCGCTCAACTTTCATGCCGCATACCCATGTTATGTTAACGGAAATAATTATCATCCGTCTCGACCGATCCACTACAAGTCAGATAGCATCCACAACTTGACATTTGGTATCTGCCATTTAAACCCACACCTTCGTGCAACACAGCAGTCCACGGCTTATTATTTTTTAGTAAAGAGTAACTAAGACATTCGGTATCTGCCATATAACTCATAACTCCATGCCATATAACTCATTCAACCAATACAATGACTCTACCCACACCTTTGCACACTACGACTCATTACTAATAAGACAACAACTTTTACCCATTTTAACGGACATATCCGTCCCGACCGATCCACCACAAGTCAGATAGCATCCACAACTTGACATCGAATCTCATCCTGATTTTCGCGCCACAAACAATGCAAGACATCCTAGCAATCAACCGACACCGACCACACTTTACTCACCCCTCATCACCGGTACGACAACTCACCTCAACGACGAATTCGCAATCACTTGGTTCTATTGACTTCATCACCAACCAGAGCATGTTCTCGGCAGTAAGCCGATTGATCAAAATCCAAAGCCTAACTACTTACAGATCATTCGGTTGACCGGGCAACCAACCGTTCCCGGTCAACAGTCGGTCAGATTTTCTACTGACCAGTAACATGGTTCAATAACGATCTCGCATTGGGTACGTATTCATCTCGAACTACCTTACGTTCCGTTTTATTTATTTATAATTGACGAATAGTTTGGGTTGGAGTGTTTGTTTGCCATGATTATCAATGACAATTTGTTGTAATCATAGATTTATATTTATTTATTTTTCATGTACACATACACTTTGCACGCACATAGTCCGTATTATGTCCATTGCTAGCAATTAGTACGTAAAATGATGATTGTAAGGGTTATGTACGAATGAAGTCAAGGGGAAGTAAGTGTGTGTGTGTAAATGAAATTGCTAGCAATTAGTATATAAAATGTTGATTGAAAGGGTTATTAATGAAATCAAGGGGAAGTATGTGTGTGTATATGTGAAATTGCTAGCAAGCAGTATGTAAAATGTTGATTGAAAGGATTATGAATGAAGTCAAGGGGAAGTATGTGTGTGTGTATATGTGAAAAGAAGGATAATAAGAGAACGTTGTAGAAGTATGTTGTGAATCTTGTGAACTTGTAATAGTTTAAGAATATATTTGAACGTATTTGTATAACTTTTATCATATAACATACTATATCACACTTGTCAATGACACTGACTTACAGAGTATTTATTTTTAGGTATTACTTATTATTTTATTTTCTATTTAATAATTATTTTCTAATTTATTTTTTTGTTTTTTAGTTTTTCGTAATAATATTTACAATAATTTGTTATCTTACCTAATAGTAATAATATATGTAAGTATACCTACCTACTGCGTGATCGAAACTGAATGAAAATAAGATGATTAGAGAGTGATGGTTAAGTGGAAATATATTATTTGCTATTAAAATCTAACATAACTACACTAACATAATATTTATTTAATCCAGTTTATTTATTAATATTAAGAAAATATATTTTAACGTAATTAGGCTACTTTGATTTTAGAAAATTGTAGTATAATGTATTAATGTATGTAGGTACATAGACGTAGTTTAGGTGGATTAGGCCTATTTATTAATATCAAGTAAATATATTTTAATGTGATTAGCTACTTTGATTTTAGGGAAGTGTAGTATAATGTATGTAGGTACATAGATGTAGTTTAGGTGGATTAGGCCTCTTGGGGATACCACGTAAAAAAAAACGCTCTTGAAACCTTACCTCTTCGGGTGGTGTGGAAAAAGGTTTGTAGTTAGTTATCTGTAGTTTTGGATAAATACATACTTAATATAAATGAAGTTTAGATTTGTTTTAGTGTTATGTAAATCGAGTAGTTTAGGTGGATTAGGCCTCTAATATCTTTAGATTTTGATATACATACCTACTTAATATAGATGTAGTTTAGATATGATTTAGTGTTATGTAAATCGAGTAGTTTAGGTGGATTATGCTTATAATGGGGATACCTTGAAATAAAACGCACCAGGAACCAAACCTTCTGGTAGCGCGGAAATTACTATCTTGTGAGTGAATCGAACCAGGAAATAAAAAATCAATGCGACCTTGGTAATATTGCATACTCCCATACACATGCTAAATAAATAAATAAATGTTACCCTGGGGTAGAGTAGTTTTGAAAAGCATAAAAGTAGGAACTTATTTCATTATTTACTTACCCCCGAATACTGAATCGTCACTCAACATTTAAGGGCTGCTTAAAATTTGAGCAGTTAAAACTAAACTTTAAATTTTGTATGGCCAAACGTCACTTTTGAGTAACTGTTAAATTTAAGTGCTACTTAAATTTTGAGTGACGTTTCAGCATTCGGGAGATAGTCACTTACAAGGAATATTATTTTATAGTTTATTCGTACTGACTTTTATATAAATCAACTGTAGGAATAAAAAAAAAACATTCAGTTGATTTACTTAAAAGTCCATACATAAATCCGTACAAAATGTTTAAGAGATTTTATTACAAAATCCTATAAGTGCTAAGGATTACTGTCCAATTCTCAAAATTTTACAAGGGTAAGAAATACTCCTCAAAAACACGACCCCGCGAGCTGCTTGCAGCTCGCGCAACGCCCAAATACTTTTTACAAGGGTAAGAAATACTCCTCAAAAACACGACCCCGCGAGCTGCTTGCAGCTCGCGCAACGCCCAAATACTAGTTATACTATATAAAGCTCGATTACCACTGACTCACTGACATAATTGTTCTCCCAGATGGTGAAGGGGGAGGTGGGTATATTTTTACAGATTCGTATAGAAGTAACTCTCACGAGTATGGGAAAAATCCCAAACCTCCCCTTTTCCACCCCACTCTCCTCCCTCCCTATCGTATCTCGGAAACTAAGAGTCCCGTGTTTTGTTGTTTTACGGATTCGTATAGAGGAGGCTCGGAAAAGTAAAATCCATTTTTCAAAGTTGCCCCCCTTGCCCCCTTCTCCCCCCCTCTAGAGGTAGATCTCGGAAGTTAAGAGACTTGGAACATTTTTTTTTTCAGATTCATATCAAGGGGCCCAGAGTTGGTCAAAATCATTTTTCAAAACTCCCCCCTCTCCCCCCATCGTAAGAAATACTCCTCAAAAACACGACCCCGCGAGCTGCTTGCAGCTCGCGCAACGCCCAAATACTTTTTACAAGGGTAAGAAATTCTCCTCAAAAACACGACCCCGCGAGCTGCTTGCAGCTCGCGCAACGCCCAAATACTAGTTTTTTTATAAAGCTTCAAAATGGGAATTGAAATTAAAAGCATACCTTTTATTTGGGCCCAAATCAGCTCAATAGCGTTATACTGGCAATGGTAGGGTGGTAGTCGAAGGACCTGGTGGCCTTTTTCTTTTGCCATCTCGTCCAGAGCATAGGTAGGAGTTGGTGGCTTATGGCGTCGGACTAAGGCAATAAGCTCCGTCTTTAACATTTTTATATCTGCTGTAACTCCGTTTTCACTCAGCCACTTCACCAACTCGCTTTTGCGGTTGGTTTGGTTTGGGGGTTTATTAACTTGCACCGAATGGTAGGGTGCGTTGTCCATTATTATGGTCATAGGCTCTTTTAAATTGTTTAATAGACCTATGAACCAATCTTTAAATTTTTCGTAATTCATCTCCTCATGATACTCCGTAGTTTTTTTTGACTTAAAAGCCAGCAAACAATCAGGGACGAATCCACTTGCTGTACCTGCGTGACAAATAATAAGGCGTTCGCCTTTGCCTTCCGGCACTTTGGTACACGATTGTGCCGTATCGTCGGTCCAACTTTTACCCACTGTGTGGTTGGCGTTTAGCCACGTTTCATCCAAAAAGACAACTTTGCTCCAATCACTTATGTTTTTGGCCTTCTTTAAAAATCTACATCTTGCTAGGGCAATGTCAGTCCTATCCATAATAATCTTTCTTTTGTTAACTTTTTTGTAAACAAAGCCAATATCTTTTATAACTTGCCGTAGCGAAGTAATACCTCCTTTGAACAAGTCAGCTTCTTTTAATGATTTTAGAAGCTTGAGCAATGTGGGTAGCTCCATTCTTCTATAATAATCATAAATATGATTTCTAATAGCAACCTTAGCAAAATCATCCAAATCTGTGATTGGCTTCACCTTGGTCCGCTTTTTGTTGGGTGTCGATAATTTATTTTCAAACATCCCATCTTGGCCAATTTTCTCACGTGTTATACGCGAAACAGTATTGCGGCCAATATCAAGAGCTTCGGCTACTCGTTCTACAATATGATTCAATGGTAACAACGGTCCATTATTTTGTTGTTCTCTTTCAAAGTAGTCTCGGAGGCGAACCACAAGCTGCCTGGCCTGACTACCCAAAACAGTTTTTTTTGTATGCTTAGGCATGGTAATAACAACAAACTCAACAAACTTATAACAAATAACAATTTAACAAAAATGAAAACAAACAATGAAATCGTAATACGTGTCACATTAAGTCACAATATAACGCGCTTGCACTCGTACTCGCACTCACAGCATCGCACGGGTAAACAACATGGCCGCCGCGCCGATGCTCCATAGAGCAAAAATGTTGTCACGAAAAAAAAAACATAAACCCGATTTTGATTATTTTATATAAGTACAAAGATAATTATGTAGCCATAAAACATTTATATTGACAAGTTTATACACGTAGCACACACGTAGTTACACTGCACAACTGAATAATACACTAATTTTCATAACAATATTAAAGAGAACTAGATTCACGCTGCGAGTATCGTTAGCGATAAAAATGAATTGCATAACCTCACATCCCTACGTGGTACTGACAAATGTCAACGTCATACGGGCAACTGTCACCCGCACCATGCTACAGCGCAAATAGTGTAAATGATATACTATGTACCCTACGAAGGGTCTACTATCTAAGCACGGAATCCATAATTTCGGCTTAGGTAGGTAGTCAGAAGTGGGCCTGCGTGGTAGATTATAGCCCACTCCCTCTCAAAAAGAGAGAACTCCTGTGTCCCGGCAGTGGGAACATTATAGGCTGATAATGCTATCAAAAATCAGCAGTTTCATAGAAAACTTCAATACCTACGTGGTCAAACTCAAACTCAAAGCATTTATTTCAATTAAACCATTTACAGGCACTTTTGAATTGTCAAGAAGTCGGTCAGTCAGAAAATATGAAGCTAGTTGCCCATTCCAAAGCGTAGGTACCTATGAAGAAGAACGGGCAAGAAACTCCATGGACACTCCTTTAAATTATATTTTTACAAAAATATTAGTTACATCATTATTGTGAATTTATAATTATATGTGACAACGATGTAAAAAAGACGTACGCGTTAAAAGCGTCCAGAGTACAGCAAATAGTAAGTTAAAAAAGTGAAAAATTGGTCAAAGTGATAGGGAATGCGAACCCTTGTGTTCCATACAGGCTCTGCCACCATGTATTTCAACTATATGCCTGTCTCATTACAAACAGTTCCCGACTCATTTACTTAGTCAGTCAGTACTCATAGCAATTCTAATTAACATTAAGTTACATTGTAAGTTTACTTAGCTCACTTAATCAAACTCCTCTGCTAAACTTGAATGGGTACAAGTTTGTTTTCGGAAACACTCTCGAAGTCTAAGTAAGCACGTACAATATTTTACAAGTGTCATGTTATTAGTCTAAGATGATACACCTGTTTCATAGTCGGCGAATTGGATCTGTCTACCATCCATACTATACTAATATTATAAATGCGAAAGTGTGTCTGTCTGTCTGTTTCCTCTTCATGCGTAAACCGCTGGACCGATTAAAATAAAATTGGGTGTAGAGATAGTTTGAGTCTCGGGAAAGGACATAGGATACATTTTATCCCGATATTCCATTGGGATCGAAACTTATGCGAGCGAAACCGCCGGGCGCAGCTAGTATTGAATTTGGGCTCGTGGCTAAATAATAACAACCACACGGGTCCACTGAAGGTTAAGCTTATGCTTATACTTGCCGTGATCAGTTTTTGGATGGGTGACCAATTCATATCGAGCCATCCAGAAAGCACGTTAAGCCATTGGTCCCGGCTGTCATTCGTAGATCTTTGACAGTCGTCACGGTTAGTCAGAAGCACAAGACTCTGACAACCAGTCGTGGAGGTCAGATAGGCAGTCGCTCCATGTAAAATACTGATATTCTTCTGCATCTGGTTAGACTGGAAGCTATAGAAGAGTCTAAGAAGATTGATTGCCTGGAACAACAAGCAAGCAAAAAGTCATCCCGATTGAGGACAATAAAAATGGACGTTTTTAAAAGAAATAAATCGAATCATAACGACTATATAATATTTCTATCAAAACTTGAGTCCTTACAAGTACAGACGCCAGCACATCAAGCTACTACACTGTCGAATTTCGTTAATATATTTTCAACTTTATCGCTAAAGCATAAGGTTCAAGGTTGATTGGGAAAATTTGACAGTTTCGGGTAGCCTGATGTCCTGGCGTCTGTACAAAAAACAGTTACATGTAATCGAAACGCCGTTGTTTACGATACAGATGCAACGTTTTCGAACAAATATAAATCATAAAATGGGACCAAACCATACCCATTTGCTTAGATAGTTGCCTCAGGTGAGAATTGACGCTTTAACAAACAAAAGTTGAACACTCCTGAAACATTTCATTGCTTTGAAACAACCTAAGGTGCTTACATGACCTAAAGCACGGTCACTGTCGGACTACATAGAAAAGAAAGAGAAGCACGATGACAAAACGCCGGTAATTTACTGCAAAATATGAAGCATCGACGAAACATAGCAGGTTGCTTCCGCTACGGCGGACTCCGGTGGAAGGGTGGTCGCAAACCAGGCGGGCGTTAACCCTACCACCGCAAGGAAAAAATTGGCCAGTCAAATAAAGTGTTGGGTGTGACTGTCCAGGATGCGCCGAGCGCTCGGTTCAGTTGAGTAACTGGCGGTAAAAACTGCGCTATACGAGAAGGCTTCTTCATGCATCCCAAATTCTGATGAGCTTGACATCCTGGGTTCCATTCCCGGGTCTAGCAGTCTTGTTAGGTTTATCCATCAGGATTTTTAGAGTACAGCTAGGAGTCTGAATTTGTGCGTGGTTGATAGCAATAGATTCACCCCCCATATCACATGGAACTTAAACATAACTTTCATCGAATGTGCGTGTTCAATAGGTCAGCTCTGCTTTACCCTCCGGGGAATACAAGCGTGAATAATGTTACATATGTTAAAAGAAATAATGAAGAGTGCGAATATTGTTGATAAATAAGCATAATATTCAGTTAAAGTTCCATTCTATTTTTACCTTTATTTAATTAAAACTAGCTGACCCGGCGAATTTCACACCGCCTCAAAATCAGTAAGAACGACTGTATGAGAAAATTTTTTACCTTCATTATTATTATTTTCTTGAACTGTTTACGTTTTAAGGCTCCTACAAACAGGCGCAACACGCGATATAATCGCGCGCGACACAAAGGCACCGCTCGTTGTGTGATTTGCGGTGCCTTTGTGTCGCGTGTCGTGTCGCGCCTGTTTGTAGGAGCCTTTAATAGTTATTCTGCTATTCGTGGTGGAGACAAATCCAACAAATCAAAGATCATAAAAATCGGTCTAACCGTTCTTGAGTTATAAAGTGGTGTAACTAACCCGAATTTGTTTTATGTACGAGATAAGTATCAGCATAATATATAATACAATTTCTCGTAATTGGAATTGAAATTGTAAAATACATACATTTAAGTCTTTTTGTATATTTTTTAGTATCATTCTATATTTTACTGTAGTTAAGTGTTATATTTCCCTGCTACATTTTTGAACAATGAAATATACAAATTGTGCTGAATATTCAGATGGCTGGATTCGTAATAATTCCACCCAGGTTACTGTGCTATTTTCAAATATTGAAGTAAATAATAAAATAACGTTGATTGTATTATTTACTTCAATATTTCGAAATTTTACACTACAAATTTCAATTTCAATTAATTGTATCTAAAAATAGCGCAACAAAGCCCGAATTAGGTAGTGCGTTATTGGATTTTCTACTAAAACACCCGGATTAGAGTATTCTATTCTATTCTAAACAACAAAATAAAACAATTTCAATGTAAAAAAACCAGTTTCCTGTATTTTATTAAAAACTTTTATGACATAAATCTATTGTTCAGCAAACAATAGACCAACGATATGCTTCCCGGAGGACAAAATAATCGCAAATGACGAAGTAAAGGCTAACCTTATTAATAAAGGAACTAACGAGCACAAAGCTGCTAGCTTTGCTTAAAGATAGAACCTAAATAATTTTATTGTGCTTTATTAACTAAGGAGAGCAGTGGTGCCGTACTTACAATAAGTGCAATAACTCGGATTTAAAAGGCTTTAAAAAGTTCCAGAAACCTTTGTCGTTTCAACTGTCGTCGAATCTAAAAAAATATAAAATGAATCGTACGAACAAAGTTTCAACCACGGCCAATAACTAGCATCTATTTTTATAAACGTAATAATCCCATCGTCTGTACGCCAACGGAACACAAATCTATAGAACTCATTATATAAAACAGGATAGATGTAGAAGGTCAGCTCCATACAACGAGCGAGAATGCACGAACATATTTTGTAGCTGTACAAGGATCTATTGAGGCGTGTTTGAAATGGGTACGCTGCGCCGCCATCTTGTTTTTTTAATACATTTCACAAAACAATCGCATAAAGGTTTCCCATCAGAGCCAACCTGTCAACGACATTCGAGCGTCTAAAGATCCTTGAGGCGCTTTAGACACGCTTCACGTACAGCAAGGGCTCGGTCCACTACGGACGATACAGTGCGCTTCGATCGGGCGCGGCAGGAGCGCGATCCAAATGCGCGGTCATTATGGACGTGTCGCGCGCAATCCAAGCACACGCGATGAATCGCGCGCTCCGTGGAGTGGCCGATCCGATATGAAGCGCCTGTAGGTTTTTGACAAGGCTCAAAGGCGCCTCAGTCATTTGGTTTTTATACTTTATTGTACACCATAAAAATACATAGCAAAACAAATCATCAAACACTACAAAATATTATACAATTGGTGGCCTTATCGATTTATGCGATCTCTTCCAGGCAACCTTGGGATGGACAGTGATTTTCCTGGACATTTTTGTGTGGGTCGGGTGTTTCCTTGTAAAGCTGAGCCCCATATTTCAGAACCGTCTTTACAATCTTTGTTTTTGTAATTTTTTCCGTAAATATTAAATATTGAGCGTGTGTTCAACTGAACTGCATACTAAATAATCTAGCTAAAACGGGGATCGGCACTAGAGCGCGCGGCAAGATTGCGGGTTTCCTAAAACAGATCGTGCGAAAGAATCTTCGGTCCATGATCGGCGCTTCATGATCGTGGATCGTGAAGCGCCGATCCAAATTTGGATCGTCCGGTGTGGACCCAGCTATTCAGAAATATATCTTATGCTAGTGTTTTGGCTCGTTTTATGTAGCCGACCTTCTGTACTTGCGTATTTTGTGCTCATTATCTATATCGACTGAGTCCCAGGTGGGAATTCTAGGCGCAACGCTCAAGATAATAAGGCCAAGGAAAAATAGATGGACTGAAATGAAATCGTGTTTTCATCATACTTGAAGATAGTGTGATTTAAGGTTTTAAAATTATTTTATTTTAGTACTAGCTGTTGCCCACGCCTATTTCTGCGATCGGGGATGAAATGTAGTATATGTCCTTCTCCAGATACCAGACCACTTATCTGTCAAATTGAAATTTGACAGATAAGTGATAGATAAGTAATAATATAGCACTTTTTTTTCTTAACCCAAATACATTTGGGTTATGAAAAAAAAAAATGCAAATTTTAACCACCATACTATATTGAAACCATAAATCAAACATTCCAATATAGCCAATTCCATTAGTATCCTACATATCTTCCAAATAGAAGTCGTATTTGGAATTTTAAGGTATACGTGTGATAAATTCCGAGGCACTTGAGTTCACGTAATGAGCTACTTATGTTCTCCACTTTCATAATTAATTGCCTCATGATAAATTATTCAGAACGAGAAGCTGAAGCTATTACTGGAAGGAATATTCTGTGAGCGATCGATGGGATGATACAACAGATTGGCTGATTTTATTCATTTTTATCGAAGCCTTTTGAACTTTAGTAAAATTGTAGCAAAATGAACTGAAATTTTGTTCTTATGTTCGCTTCCTACGTCCTACCATTATATACATATATATTGTATTACCAAGGGGTTTGTGGCCAAGTAATAACGGCCGCACCGATCAATCATGTTAAGCTACGCTTGCCGCGGCTGTTCCGTAGATGGGTGACCATCTTTACATACCAAGACCCCTCAGCCTCGGAAAGCACGCTAAGCCGTTGGTCCCGTCTGTCATTCGTGAATCTTTGACAGTCGTTACGGGTCGTCAGAAGCCCAGAAGGGGTATCGTATTACCCAGTAACTGGGTTATGGCGGTCAGATAGGCAGTCGCTCCATGATAAAAATACTTAGAAAGAAGAAAGAAAGAAAGAAAGAAAATTTGTTTATTCTGCACAAATAAAAACGCACATTACAAATAAAAATTTAAAAAATATTAAAAAGAACATAAAATACACACACATAACGTAGTCAAAAGCCTCGTACTCAATCTTAGAAAATATTGACAATTTTGTCCATTGTTTGATGTCAGGGCCAGGCACCAAAGACAACACACATTATTATTTGACAACTGACATTGAAAATGTAAACGAAGAGAAGAAGAAGAAGAGAAGAAGAAGAAGAGAAGAAGAAGACATTGAAAATGACAATAAATATCACAACAAAACGTGAAAACAATAACAATCAAACTAAAACAAAAATGCCAATTTCAGAGTGGAAAAATAACTACTTTCGTAACAAACAACATTAATAAGGACAATAATTAAGCTGTGCGTCGCATCTGTGCAAGAACAGGTCGTTGCTCAGCATAATGCTGTGACTTGTATTCAGCTGCATCTATTCTTTTCCATAGGTTCCTATGCTTTGGAATGGGCAACTAGCTTCATATTTTCTGACTGACCGACTTCGTGACAATTCAAAAGTGCCTGTAAATGGTTTAATTGAAATAAATGCTTTGAGTTTGAGTTCATCCGGTTTGACTGAAAGCCGACCCCAATATAGTTGGGAAAAGGCACACGTGATTACCATTAAAAACCTGTTGTATTTTCGACACTATTATAAAGGTCTCATGACTTTTATATAGGTAGGTACCCTTTAGGCTGTGTAGATAGATAGATAGATAAATCGTTTATTTAGTGCAACAAAAGACACAAATACAGGTATTAAAAACATCCAAAAAGTTGAAAAAAAAAATAAAAATAACAAACATTAAAAAGATAAATTGACCCATAGACACTTAACTCATAAACGTCTATAACGGTCGATCACTACTGGGCGGTGTGTGTCTTATGGTTGCACCAAATGGGAGTCCAGCTCGGTGTAGAGACTTCGCCAAGTTTGTCTATCAGTTATAAATTCACTCTATGAAAACAATGACTGTACAACAAAACAGGCAAACAGACAATCAATCAAGCATAGTCAAAATTGTCAAAATCTACACGTGTCTACCGAAAAACTCATTTCGACACAAGACAAAACTTTTCGTTCAGTTTTTCTTGAGGTGTCGAAATAGGTTTTAGTTTTCTCTATCCATACTATGTATACTATACTATATTACTATATTTATACAATATTATAATTATAAATTCGAAAGTAACTCTGTCTGTCTGTATGTTCCCTTTTCATACCTAAGCCACTGAACGGATTTCGATAAAATTTGGCAGAAAGATAGATTGCATCCCGGGGAAGGACATAGGATAGTTTTTATCCTGATATTCCCACGGGATCGACACTTATGCGGGTGAAACCGCGGGGCGCTGCTAGTAAGTACAGACGCCAGCACATCAAGCTACTACAATCTGTTAAATTTCTTTAATAGATTTTGAACTTTGTCACTAAAGCATAAGGTTCAAAGTTGATTGGGAAAATTTGACAGTTTCGGGTAGCTTGATGTGCTGGCGTCTGTACATAAAGCACTGTTAAAAACCTTCCTGTATCAAACCGTAATACCGTGTTACAAAAGAGGTTTTTAAGGATATTTTTTATCGTAACATTACGTTCTCGTACCAACATCGAGACACTTCCACGGAATAAGAATAACAAACCTCTCGAAGTACGTGAATGTTATAGGTAATCTAATTTGTTTCATAATTACCGAGTAATTCATTGCTCTGCGTGGAATTCATAGTAATATTTATGACCATTTTTATAACGAGGTGTATCTGAAGATGTTACAGTATCAATAAATTTAATTACATATATATCCAGGGGCTTTTAAGAGCTTAACTTTCACTAATGAGACACAATTACTTCTTCTATTGTTACCGAACTGAAGAGGAAATGCGGTCGGAGAGACTTTTGAAAAAGCTTAAGTAAAAAGTCATAATTCGAGGTTTGTTTCTCGCCTATTTCCTACTCTAATATTGGACAAATTTTAAAAGATATTTCATAAACTGAATAAGAAGGATATATGTTTGTCCCTAAGTTTTTCTTTTTTCATTAATAGTTGTCAAATTTGCACAATATGCCTCTGTTAACAGTGGTTTAAATCGGCATTTTTTGCGGGTTCTAGTACTTATAAAAATAATGTATCATCAAAAAAGAAAACAAGGACATACAAGTATTTAATATTTATTATTCTGTAAAAAATCATTGCTTTATGATCATTAACCAGAAAGAAAACAGAAGAGACCGTTTCTATGGAGAAAAGACTACCCGCATTTTCTCTTAATAAGCTTGCCTAAAAGACGACTAAGGCACAGAATAAAGAAATACAGTATTGTTACTCGGCCGTAACCTTGATGTAAATGCCTACAGCCGCGCGGTACGTAAACATGCGATAGGGCTGCCCGCCTCCAGTATTTTAATTACATTTGCCTACTTTGTGTTTCCATTTAGTTTTGTTATTGTATTTTACTGTGTGTACATAAATAATTTTATATAAACAAATAAAATACTTTGTGAATTGAATAGGAAGTGTTTAATAAAAATGCGTGTTGTTTTGATCGCCGCCGCACGACTCCAGCTACAGTGGAGTCATTTTAATAGGTAACATTTGACGTCTGTCAGTTTTGTCCTCATAGTGAGGTGACCTGCTTATAAACATCGATTAAAGTGAATGAATCGATACGGACTTGAAACATATGCGAATTTTAAAAATCATCAGGCGAATCCCTGTCCCATTATTATTATTTTTTTCGTAAATTTAAGGAGCAAAATAAGACAAGTACACAATTTAACAAAAAAATTGCATTTATTCAGTTGAACTATCAGAACTGTTAAAAGTATTGTCATCTTCATCACTGCTGTCAGCACTCAGAGATATTATTAATTCATTTTCAATAATATTGTCTATTCTCACATCTCGTTCAAAATCTTGTAAAATTATTTTCTTTGTTTTCTCTACGACTTTTTTCCAGTCTTCTGTAGTGACTTCTGCACACGCAGTTTGTAGCAGAGACATCATTTTAGCAGTACTGAAGGGTGGTTCAGTATTGTTCCGCGCTGCATAACCCTTTATTTGTGCCCAAATAAGCTCGATGGCGTTATACTGGCAATGGTAGGGAGGCAATCGAATAACTTCGTGTCCATGCTCTAGGGCTAGTTCATCGATTACATAGCGGAGCTTGGACGGCTTAGTTGCTTTTACTAGATTTAACAACTCAACTTTTAATAAAGTTGGACTTGCATCCACACCATTTCTTACCAGCCACGAGACAATTTCTTGCTTTTTATTTGCTTGAGTTGGTGGTTTATCAACTTGTACAGAATGATACGGTGCATTGTCCATTATAATTTTCGATGGGTTTTCTAAGCTGACTAGCAGCTTCTCAAACCACTCTTTAAAAACCTCAAAGTTTATTTCCTCATGGTAATCACTTGTAGTTTTAGAGGCGAATGCGAGGAGGCAGTTTTTCTATTTCATTATTTTTTGTATTTTTATACCTAGTTAGTTAAAAGAATAATAAATAATTTTTTTATTATAATCACAACGTGGTTATTAATTTATGGTGATATTTCTTCACAAGTCATCATTGCATTCGATTCTACTTATCAGCTTTCGATTTTTAGAGTAACATCCCTAGTGTTTAAAAAGAAAAATGGTTAACTGACGTAACCTTGTAACGACGTTCAGTTCTTTAGATCAGAAATTGTTTATTATGTTTAGAATGGTTTATTAATGAAAGCAAATCGTAAAATTACTCGTATCGGTCATTATTACAATAAATATGTAATCGTAATTGAAAAAAGGTAAGCAATTGTGCAGTTCTAACAAAACGAAAAAATATGTTATTTTATGCCCGCCGTTACAAGGTTACGTTGTTGAATATTTGATGAATTGTCAAATGTTACCTATTAAAATGACTCCACTTTAGTGAGCAGCAGCGCGCTGTTGCTATTCAAATTTCGAACTAATCGCCGCGCGGCGCCAGTCAGTAGGCAGCGCTAGCGCGCTGTTAAAATGGCGGGAAAGCAAGTGTGCATTCACAGATTGATTTTATTTAAAATTAAAAAAACAGTTTATTCGGTAATTTAAAAACTTGGCTGCATGCTCTAGTGTCTTTGCCAACATTTTCACGCAGCCACGGCAGAAAATAATCCTCGCGCCATTTTTCTCAAATTTTCTTTTCTTTGTACTTGTATTGTGAAATGTTTTTTTTTTTCTGTTTCCTCGCAAATGTGTTAAAAAACGTCGTACGATATACGTGCGTATTGGTTATAACATCTTAACGCACTAATATCGTAATGTACTATTACAGAATTATAATCATTAAAGTCATCAACACAACTCTCTAAGACCATGTAAGTCCAAAGAATGATGATTTCATGAAACAGTTATTCTTATTACAGTAACAGTTATTCAATAAAAATAATAAATTTTATTCATAAAAGTATGCAATCATTTCATTAATGTTTTGTTATGATGTTGTCACGTTAAACTATCGTCCGTAAATCGACTTTACAGACAACCAATTTTTTTGTAGTATTATTCATACACACAGTACAATAAACAACTATTATTAATAATAAAAACCACGTCTTTACTTTGAATTATACAAACTAACAAAACACACATGCGCCGAGGTTTTAACACAAGCGTACCTACCGTTTAATGATTCATGAACCGCCTATAACTACCTACCTCACTCGTGTTTATCACTTTCCTTTACTCTATTCACTTCATTTATTAATCCAGACATCTTTTTTTCGGGAGATAAAATGAAATACTTATCCATTAAAAATACACACATTATGTACCTACCTACAAGTAAGTAAAATTATTTTATAGTCTTACCTTTCAGAGTTTCCAGGTAATCTAAAAAAAGTTATCTCTGGATGCGTTATTGACGAATTCATGCAACCAAAAACAGCACAATATAGCCTACTCGTCATATTAACACTTTCGCGGACGGTCTCAGTTTAAATTGTGTTCTATAATGACACAATAAATTGCCATACAATTATATTTGACGTTTAAATGCGTTGTGTTATATGTTATTAGATGTTTAAAAGGCAATATGACAGAAACGTTCTATCACGTCATCGTTTGTTCATCACATCATAAGTTGTGTCAGTACAACTGATATAGCGTATGATAGACACAACATGTAATGTCAAAATCTTTGTCAGATCCAAAGTCGTCGTCACGATCCTGGAATGGTTCCGCCTCGGTTGAGCCATCGGAATCCTCAAAAATTCTCATCAGATTTCTCTTGCGCTTATCCATCTAAAACAAACAAAATAACTCATGACATACAATTTTCATACAATACACTTATAATTGAATTAGTTTACAACCTAGTAATAATAAGATAATAGCATAATATAAATACTTACGATGTTTATTTGTCTGCAAATATTACGATGCGCCACTCCCGCGCTGATGTCGATGTCGCGCGCACCTCGCTAGCGTGACACTGCTGCACTCAGTGTAGGGAAGCGAGGGGCACGGGAGACGTATAAACACGTTGTGCTTGTGTGTGCAGTGTCGCCGCACATTATCAACAGCACATTTTTGAAACGGTTACAAACAAAGTTCACGTGACAGTACAGTTTTAAGTTTTTGATGTGTTGTGACACAGGGTACAATATAACGAATTTTTGCTTTAAAATTCACCGGGTATCAACGTCCTGCCGTAAATAATATTCTGTTTTTGAACGTCATCATACGTTGTGCCGTATCAAAATCTCCAATCATGACGTCTAATTACGTTCTGTCCGCGAAAGTGTTAAATATGTACTTGAACTTATTTTTAGTGCAAAAATCGCGCGGTTATTGTTAAAAAAAACAACACACCGTCCGTTCGTCACTGCAGCACAGTCGCGACTGTCTGCATGCTGAGCTCAGGGTTGCCAACCGTAAAGAAAAATCCCTCGTACATATGCAGCAAAAAATCTCGTATTTTGAATTTCAAACCTCGTACATTTTATTATATATAGAAAACGTGCATATTAAGGCATATTTAACTGCTGGATTTAGGACTTTTTACTCAATTAAATAAACTATTGCAAGTTTCCTACTGAATAAAACATAATTTTGTGTTGTATTATTAAAAATATTTATTAATAGTCAAGTTAAATTAAAAAAAAATGAAATGTCTATATTATTACTTAACTTTGCAAGGTAACTTAGTTTACATCTCTCCAAATATTATGTCAGAAACATCTTCACATTCATCGTTTTTTTTGCCGTATATTATAGCTGTTTTCATGCGGCTATACATTTCTTTTGTGGGTTCAAAACTGACAAAATGTTCGTATGGCCATATTATCAAAATCTCGTACATAATTGTACGAGGTTGATAGTGTCCTCGTACCTCGTACGGAAGACCACAAATCTCGTATTTGTACGAGGAACCTCGTACGGTTGGCAACCCTGGCTGAGCTCATGCCGTGGTCGAGGCGCGTAGGTATAGCTCGCGTTTCGTCCGTTTGTATGAAGACCTCGTACTGTATGTCTTTATACTGTGACTAAGGTATGAATGTTTTTAATATATAAATTATTCAAATAAGTAATAAATATGACAAATCACAGCATTTCTCAGAAATACACTCCTACAAGGATATTTTGGTGAAAACGTGGACAGGGGTAAACATTATTTTGTGCAATGTTATTGTTTTGTTAAATGTTTTCAAAAAACAATTTCAGCTAAGTTTCGACTTTGGCCAACCGCCAAAATAACCTTGTCATCATCATCATCATTTCAGCCGAAAGACGTCCACTGCTGGACATAGGCCTCCCCCAAGCACCTCCACTTCGACCGGTTCTGTGCTTCGCATCCAATGGGTTCTCGCGGCCTTCACAAGGTCGTCGGACCATCTTGTGGGAGGCCTTCCAACGCTACGTCTTCCGGTCGCCACTCCAGAACCTTTCGGCCATCTGTCTTACCTTAACCTTATAGCGCTATATAAATGTTTTCAGATTAAAAAATAAAAATAACCAACGATCGATCATACTTATCAAAACAAGAATGGATTCGAAAAAAGAAAGATTGGATATTGACAAACAGCATGAATCAAGGCCTTTAGGCCTTGATTTATGCTGTTCAAGTTCAAGCTGTTCAAGAAGTTCAACAGCAGATTAAATTAAAAACAAAAGAAAACTACTATTCTAAATTGAAACTAAAAAACAAAACACTCGAGGTCTTGTTACCCCACTACACGACAGCAAAGACAGGATTATGTTTTTAAAACTTAAACCATTGAGTCAGTATTGTATTTTGAACTTAGACTCGGTTTTAACGTCAGTTTTTGTGATTGGAACTTCAGCTTTGTCGAAATAAAGTTCAAAATTAAAAAAACCGGCTAAGTCCGGGTTGGACTCGCACACAAAGGGTTTCGTACCACAAGGCAAAAATGCCGACAAACCACGTTTCTTGTATGAAGACTCCTTTAATTTTTATTAATTTTATTTTGTTTTTATTATTTGTTGTCAAAGCTGCCAGAAAAATACTCACTCTGTAAAAATTTCAACTGTCTACCTATTACGGTTCATGACGTACAGCCCGCCACAGATATCGATCCATTTTTTTAAGTCACCTGTTTCATTATAAAGATAAACTTTACAAAACAAGGACTATAAAGCCGTTGTTGTCCCTTTAAATCGAAAAGAGTTCAATAATATATTCACTAATATACCCTTAGTCTTCACACCCCACGCCATACCGGGTGGTATGGCGTGGGGTGCGACGACTAAGAAGTGGTAAGGGTGGGCCTCTCAATTTATAATTCTGGAACCTTTTTACTTCAGACCCAACTTAGAATAGAAAACGTCTTTGCCTCACCTCTTATATTTTTAGGCCGGTATGGTAATCTATAATCTGACATGTTCTAAAAAAAGCCAGTCTTATTTTTACATAATTATTTCTAAGTCGTCGCAAATATCTAATGGACTTGGTTTAGATCCGCCGATGATGGGAAATTCATTTTAAAAATTGTTAATGTATAGTTACGAAGTTATTTATTTATTTATTTAAACCACAATTATAACACCTTTACAGAATCATCCAAGGCGATGTTATAAGTCACAAATGAGATTTTTTAATTATAGTAAAAATATTATTATGGTTCTCGCGTAGCAATTTTGTAGCTTCTAGATAATCACAAAGTGTGCAAAGTGCAGGGCAATCACTAGGATTTTCAATAAAAAAATAAAGTTAACGATGGTTGAATACCATTAATCCTAGAAATTTAATTAATCGGGGAACATTTATTTTTATATACCTATTACCTAATCATTGGATAAGGCAACATTTTTTTTTTATTTCAAAATCGACACCATCATAACTCCTGTATCCAAACTATAATATACATTCAGGATCAACGAAGATCTATTTGTTTGGCTAACAGTAAACTTGTGTGGCGCTTAATCGATAAATCACTATGGCCATTAACTGGCTTCTGGTCGGGAGGACGTTAACACAAAATAGATAGGTACAGAGGGACAACTCTATACAACGTGCGAAAATAAGCACACGCACACATAGACGCGTATGTACAGCGATTTCAAATTAATGCAAGTTGCGAGAGTGCTCGCACTCACTGCCATCATCATCGTGTCTCTCATCATCTGTCATCTGCGTTTTCCCAACAATTTTTGGGGACGGCTTCCAGTCTAACCAAATGCAGCTGAATAATAGTATTTTACGTGGAACAACTGCCTATCTTTTTTTAATTTTTTTTTTTATTTGAAATGTGCCCGCTCTTGACCTCGATCATGCCTGATGAAAAGCGATGTATGAGGTCTATGATGGAACGAGCGTGCCCAGAAGATACCTGAGGCACTGGAACTCCCACGCATCAACGAAACACAGCCGGCTACTTGACGCCGGGCTCCGGTGGGAGGGTGGTTGCACACCAGGCGGGCGTTAGCCTTATCACCGCAAGGGAAGAATTGGCCAGTCAAATAAGGTGTTGGATGTGACTGTCCAGGATGCGCCGAAAGCTTGGTTCAGTTGAAAAATTGGTGGAACCACCTGCGCTACACAAGGAGGCTTCTTCACGCATCCCAAAAATCTGAACTCCACAACAGTTACTCGGTAACACAATAGCCCTTGGTAAGATTATTTATCAGACTTTCAAGCTTCTGACTACCCGTAACGACTGTAAAATAAAAAAATTCAATGAATAACATATCCATGAATGACAGCCAGGACAAACAGCTTAACGTGCTTTCCGAGACACAGAAGGGTATCTGTGTGTAAAGATGGTCACCAATGCGGCCCGTGCGGCTGTTTTTAATTAGCATTCGCTGTATGTATGTGTGCCCCGTGGCCATGAGCTACACGCTCAAGCGACATGCGTTTTGCCATAGCGACTGCGGAGAAAATAAAGACTGACTGGAAGAAAATGCGTACGGCATTAAGTCCGCCTGTGTACATATAAGTGCTTGTAGTAATAAATAAATAAGTTGTTTAGAGCGTGCGTTGACCACCGCGTTGCGACTTACGGAACGTCGCGACGGTAAATACCAACCACACTTTTACTCTGAACCATTTTGAAGGATTGCTAAACCATTGCTTCATATGTTCGAAAAATGTGTCTGCTCAGTTCAACGTAAATAACGTAATGAATGGTGTTGAACTATCAAAATGATAACCATTCCTACTATTAGTGTTACGCAATTAGGTACCCTGAAAGAAAGAAAGAAAATTCTGCAGGTGACGTAGACTCGTGCTGTTTGACGTAAGTCGCATCACTTAAGGTCATCATCGGGTCCTGAGTGCGTTTTCGTTCGATGTATGGAGATGACCTTCTGTAATATTCTGTGGTCCAATTCCGAATGGTTTCAAGGCTTGTAGACGACGGCTCGTAATTGGCAACGCTTGCACTTCTTGCAATGCAAAGTTAGCGTTATCGTTGCAATATTTTTTCTCTGGTAAAGCGGCATGTAATTCTGGAAGTGGATTTAAAGTCACGTTTGGGACGTGTTAGTTTAGTGAGATGGACAGGATTGGATCAGTGGTGATAAGTTTAGAAATAGATGTTACATTTTGATTCGATTAACGTGTAAAAATATACAAAGAGAGGATGGAGTGTATCATCGTGTTAATTAATTATGATCATTTTCTTCGGTTTGTGATAACGGCACGTCATTGAGTGACCTGTTGTATTCCAATTGATACTGATACATACTGAGAAGATTTCTGAAGGGGCTATGTTCCTACTGAATGCTTGTTTGGTACATGTAAAGGCCAATATGCTACTCAACTATCCCATAAATAACTATTTCCTCCCGAAAACTGTGAATCTAAACTGATAACAGACTGAGCACCTAAACATCTGCAATCTAAAAACTGTCACGCCATCCTCAACCAATAAATAAAAAAAGTGACACGCAGAAAATTAAAATTGCAAATATCGTTAGCGCGATTCAGCTCGTTCCTTCAATCATAATTTAGTACAGCGCCATCTATCCGCACTCAAACGCAATTTAGCCAGTACACGTCAAACCGTTGCCTGTGTAATTTGCACGGTCCTTAATAGTTTTCTGCGGTGTAATCGATGGGTGTTGTGGGCTAATGACGCCATGCGATATGCTTATCGTAATGAACCCTTGCTCGAAGTAATTTTTAGTAATACTGGCAGAAAAGAAAAATGAAATGCAGTGTTATTGCATGTTACGCGGTTGTGTTTTATTTTAGATTGATTTTTATATTAGGTAATTTAGAACGTTGTATTTTTTTCCAAATTACATGATGCTTCGCTGGTCTGATGGTTGAAAGCGTGACTATTAAACGTGTTGTTTTGCTTTTTTTTTTAACTCCAGGTCAGCCAAGTGTTAGTAGCCCGGACTCTCTGGATTTGTGTCCGGCCAACGGTTTTTTGCAGCACTTACATAATAATGTCTGACATAAATTTAAGTAGGTACACAACTGCCCAATGAAGTCATGTTGCCTAAGGCAGCTAATTCTAGTGACCACTTTATCTCCGTTGATTTCGTATTAGCAGTACCAACACCACAGATACCACAACACCACATAACATCGTACAGATTCGCAAAGGTCCCTCAAAAGCTATATGGAGGCAATGTTTGTCGAACCTATTGGCGTAGTGGCTAAGTGCTTGACTTTGTGTTGGCCCAGTTTTGATCCCCAGCATGAAACAAATATTTATATTTTGTCCTACAGTTATTAATTGTTCCGAGCTGGAATGTTTGTGTATGTGCATGTCACTTTTGTGGATAGGCACAGAAAATATCTAGAAAACGCAACGTCAAAAGATTTAAATTCTCTAAATCCACTTTCAAAGTCTTTGATTATTTGATAGACTTTCTTAAGAATTAACTCTTTCAAAGTATTTGAAAGTAGAATTACTTAAGACATTATACAAGTTTCATTTTTAGATTTAATAATACTGGAAAAGAGCTTTCTGACAAAAATATTCCAGTTTATTCCATTCATTAAAATATTTCTATTCATCCATCAAAATATTTAGATTCGTGTCAGTCCTATACGTATACAATAAAATCGATGTAGTTCCAGTTGAATAATTGGACGCTCGCTGCATTGATGTGGGCTGACTGACGGCCCAGAAAATGGTTTTTCGAGTCCACTGTATTATGGAGAAGCTTTGAAATTAAATCCCACTATGGAACGATTTTTTGCTCGAAAAAAGGAGGATTTCCAACAGTTTCTTTTTTAAGGAAACTGTGATGTGTGAAATTTGCTGTGCTCATGAATTCACTTTGCAGCAGCAACAGTGGAATATATCCATGTAACATTTATTTTAAAATACTCTCGTCGTAATTATTTAGATTTATTTTTCTATAAGTAAAATTTTATTGATTTCTGTTAAACAATGATGAAGGATGCAGTGAGCAATGGTAGCCCAGTGGCAACGGTTGCGACTTACAAAATATTGTAGGTCATAGAATCGAACCCAGTAAGTAAGAAGTATGTTTGTACATACAAGAAGAAGAAGAAGAACAAGAAGAAGAAGAAGAAGTATAACATCTTGAGGAATCTGGCATGTCCTTGAACGAAAAATTCGAACATATGTGACATCTACCAACCTGCACTGGGCCCACGTGGTAGATTACAGCCCTCTCCCTCTCTCGAAGAGAGGAGGCCTGGATCCTAGCAGTGGGAACATTATATGCTGATTATGAAGGCATACCAAAGCACTCTAGTATAACATTTACTAGAATTAGGCAGAGTTTTACGATAGTTGTAACCTAAGGAATAGTTGGGTACACTTGCGTCTTAATTCTTAAAGATGCAATCGCACCTAAGTATTCTTTAGGTTTTCATCTAGGCTGTCACAGTTTACTGTTTAAGTGGATGAGTAGCTAGACAGTTAGATTGAATTAACTCTAATGATTTTAAAAATTCTTAGTTTGTTTTCGTAAAAAGTGTTTTTCAATGTTTTATAATAATAAAAAATTCAGACACTCGTGTTTCTCATTTCTAATTTTAGATATTTTTTATTGTTTCTTCAGAAGCTATATTTAACATAAAACATTTGATTAAATATTCACGTTACTCTCCGAGAAAATACGGCAATTTGCACAAAGTGAGGAAAGAGGAAATATTATGAAATAATTTTTGTTGATATTATGTCGAGACGAAATTCAATCAAAGTATCGTTTTGACTTCAAAGAAGTATATATATGCGCTGGCACGGTGTAGTATCTATGGTCGTACTATGACGTTAAAGCCATCATTGTTCCAGTGTGAGAGAGATGGGTTACACAACTGAACACTGACGTGCGGGCCTACTATAAAGACTAAGTTACTTGTAGTGACGTAAAAGGAGTCTCAAGAAATGATTTTTAATAAGAAGGCACCACATTTCTCCTGCACCAAATAATAATACATAACATAGCACATGATTATAATAATCCCACCAGTAATCAATCAGTAATAATCATCAGTCTATAATGTTCCCACAGCTGGGACACAGGCCTCCTCGCTTTTTGAGAGGGAGTGGGCCGTAGTCCACCACGCGGGCCCAATGCGTGTTGGTAGATGTCACAAATGTCTTCTAACTTTTGATTCTAGGACATACCGGTTTCTAGGACATTCCTCACGTTGTTTTCCTTCATCGTTTTGAGAACAGTGGTGATGAAATAAATCACACAAGGTAACGCACCCGATTGCCTGAGTTGGGGCCGTTACCGTTACATAATAATACGTATCACCATTTTTTTACCACAATAATTTGTCAACACTAAGTTTAAATTTAACAATTGTAGTCCGCGCGGAATTAGTTGGCCGCGCCTTAGGTATGTGAGCAGTGGGACGGAGGGGTGGGGGCGCTTTGTCATTACGCAGTACGTGCGTTGCGAACAATAGCCAACCCCGCCGCCCTCACCTCCGTCCCCACCCCAGGTGCGGCCAACTAGCTCCGCGCGGACTATAGTAGCTTCTTCTTCAATCGGTCCCTCATTACTGAGGATCGTGGTCACTGGACCCTTTTAAACGGATAATCTGCCTCCATCTACTCCTCCTCTATCTATAGTAGCTAGATTCTGCAAAAAAATATTAAATATTTCACGCAAAATCTACCCTTAAAATCAATATTTAATAACCTACAACAGCATAAGTCGACTGAATCAAAACACCGAGTCCATTTAACCCTCTAGTGTCGTGAGTTGGTAACAATTTGTGCTATTGCCAGGGTCTCTTGGACCCCACTTGTAAACTTGTGCGATTTGTCCGGGCATTAACCGAATTTAATACTCCTTCATGTAGACCCTACGTGTGACTTGCTATTTTGTTGCTATGTCCATGAAACTGGCTGGCAGAAAATGATTTATTATCACTTTGTTTGATAGAATGGAAAAGAGAAACCGAAAGCACGTATTTAGTTATTTTTTATTTATTTGGCTCACCAACAATTGAATACACTAATACAAAGATATGAGATACAAACTGAAACTCAAAGCATTTATTTCAATTAAACCTTGTATAGGCACTTTTGAATTGTCAAAATTAAATAGTCTGTCGGTTAGTCAGAAAGTTGAAGCTAGTTGCCCATTCCAAAACGTAGATCTCTATGGAGAAGAACGGGCAAGAAACTCCATGGACACTCTTTTAAATCAAAATATTACAAAATCCTGGGTACATTATTCTTGTTGCTTTTATATGTAAAAAAAGACACAAATGAAGAAACAATTCAAAATATAAGATTAAAAATAAGCCTTGACAGTTAAGAGATGACCAGTCTCAACTGACGACGCCCGTTCACGAACATGACGCAACACATCCAATAGACTTGACTAGTGTACCAATTTCTTACAGGTAAACACATCATGCATTACATATTTGTCTATTGATAGTGAGCACATACTTAAATAAGTAATGCTATACATATATATTGTCTAACACAACAGCGCAACGCTGTGGATCCCTCATAGCACATCATTATGCTTTTTGTCACAATCACAACGTGCAGCTGCCGACTATTTCCAATTCCCGTAATTAAAAACGTAATCAATGTCAAAAACTTGTGAAAATGTTGGTAGAGGTATTTTGACAGATTGAGACTGACTTTTAACGTTCTTAAAATTACGGGAATAGCCCCTCAGTTGTTTGTTTTTCCTTTCAGATCTGTTTTTTTTTCCTTTATAGTTCCAGTTAAGGTGAATGGATAGTGGTAGACCGCGAAATTCAAATTTTCATACGTTTTTTGCAATTTGAAGTTCAGTGTCAGGTTGTATCTTGATCAAAATATAATTCGCGACAATAACAGGTACATATTTAGGGTATTATAATCATTAGAAACATTAATATATCTTTCTAAGTTAGATTTCTACCACCAACCATCAATCTCTTATGGAAAAGTGTTAGTGGTAGAAATCTAACTTAGAAAGATGTATTATTGATTCTAATGATTATACTTCTCTAAATATGTACTTGCTATTGTCGCGAATCATATTTTGATCAAGATACAACCTGACACTGACCTGCAAATTGCAAAAAACGTAAGAAAATTTGAATTTCGTGGTCTCAACTACCCATTCACCTTAACTTATCTTTTTGCTCTGTTGTATCGTCATTATCACATAGCGCACAAAATTAAACTGAAATGTATTCCTCGAACAGTGCATAAATGATAAATGATTTTATTTCTGTAAATAGGTTTGCACAAACACTTTTACACGTCAATCATAAATTTTTTAAACTAGATGAGGTCGGCGTTTCCTATCTGACTACTCTGAGAAGAAAGGCCGAAACAAACTCAGAGGTCATAGTCTCTTTTAAAGTCCAGACATAATCTTGGTCAAGTTATATGAAGACCATGTAGGTCGATGTCTGAGATGGTCTTTTGAGGAAAGAACCACACAGATTGAGAGGACCTGTCCAGTCAGTGCACGCATTTGTCAGAAATCATGCAGCTCAACTCAAGACTTAAGGAGCTCAACGATTCGACGAACAATACCAAAGAAAGGACATTTGGGTAGGCCACATAAATTACTCAAACTGCCAGACCATAGAGAGATGCATGGTTACCCTACCCGATATGTGTGTAACTAGTTAACATGTGCAGAAAGCTAATCTCATGTTCTTCAAGTCCTGACCTTTTCATTTAATAACTTTACGACTGACCAAACTTTGAATTACATTAATTAAATGTTTCCTTTATTAGTTTGAGGTGCCCTGCGGGTGAATTGGGGCCCTAACTTACAAGTATCCAATTTCTGGGTGGCTAGAGGGTTTGTTTAGAACTTTTAAAGCAAAAATTTTGTTCGTGTTCAATGTTTACCTTTATGTATCGAACAGTTTTTGTAAGTGAAATTTGGCGTGAATTCTGAACGAAGTGTGGCAATGAAAGTTAAGTTGAACTTAAAAACAACTTAATTCCATGTAAAACTCAATCGAACTCCGTCTGTGGGTTTATTGAATCTTATTACATGAAATTAGGTTCTTTTTATTTCACAATAAAATTTTACACGTCCGATTTACTTTTTAGGGATCCACACCCAAATGGTGCCAACTGAACCCTATTACTAAGCCTCCGCTGTCCGCCCGTCCGTCTGTCTGTCAGCGGGTATATGTCTCATGAACCGTAATAGGTAGATAGTTGAAATTTTCAAAGAGTGTTTATTTCTATTGCCGCTGCAACAACAAATCATAAAAATATATTAAAAGGGATCTTCATACAAGAAACGAGTTTTTCCGGCGTTTTTGAGGAACCCTTCGTTTGCGAGTCCGACTCGAACTTGACCGATTTTTTGTATTATTTTGATTTCTTAAAATTACTCGTAATTAGGTACTAAGAGTAATTAAAGCTACCTATTAATTTGACTTTATAGAAGCGCTACGATTTTAACAAAACATAATTCTTATAATAAGTACGAGAATGGAACAGCTATCTGTAACAGTCAGAAGTAACACTCAGACACAATGTCCATGCCACAGGAGCGATGAAGGATTAAGACATTAATACCAACTAAGATATGTCACCATTACCTAAGTTGCCTCGCACACTATGCGACATGTGACTGCGACAGCTCGATGACTAGACAGCGAGAGACTATGGTCGACAATTTTCGCTCGAAGACTAGACAACGAGAGACTACGGTCGACAATTTTCGTATAGCATAATCAACATATAATGTTCCCACTGCTGGGACACAGGCCCAGGCACAGGCCCTCTCTGTGAGAGGGTGTGAACTGTAATCTACCACACGAACCTAGTGCGGGTTGGTAGATGTCACATATCTTCGAATTTTTTGTTCTAGGACATGCCAGTTTCGTCACGATGATTTCCTTTACCGTTTTGAGAACAGTGGTCGTGGAATTCATTCTAGTCCATACGAATATTATAAATTCGAAAGTAATTCTGTCTGTCTGTCTGTATGTTATCTTTTCACGCCTAAATCACTGAACGGATTTCGATAATATTGGCAGAGAGACAGATTGCATCCCGGGGAAGGACATAGGTTAGTTTTTTTTTTATCTTTATATTCCCACAGGATCGATATTTATGCGGGTGAATCGCGGGGCGCAGCTAATTTTTCTATATTTTTTTCAAAGCTCCACACACTTGGGGTCCAGCTGCAGAGTCGCAACGACAGGTTAGGAAAGTCGCAAACTCTCACTGCATATCGCAGCGACTAAACGCCCGGTGCTCGCGTACACCCAACGACAGTCATATGCGACAGTTCAGCATCAGTCTTGCTGTGAGCGCTGAGAAAGGTGGACATGTTTTTATTGCGAATCTCTAATCGGTAGCATCGTCTAGACGCACAGGTTGCGCGATCTATGCATCTATGTATGCATACACGAACGACACGCATCGACGTCAGAGGTCCACTGCATCCATCGACAACATGTCGCTCGAGTATTTGAGTATGGTGATCAAATACACTAATGGCAAGTTGTCGACGGCAGTTGCCTCTGTCGTCCATGCATGTCGCTCTTGTGTACGCACACTAAGTGTTACTACGGCGAGGCGCATGTAGCGAAATTGTGTTGCCACAGATAGCACGTGTATCGATAATGTATCGAGTTTCGCAATAATGCACAATTAGAGACCATTTCGCAAATCTGTCGACTATAAACAGTATCAGGTTGCCAATTATTTTTGTTGATTTTGTTTTTGACATTTCCTTGAAATAAAATATGAGTTTGGCTGAAGGGATTTCGGTTCACTGTTATTCCAAATCGAGATTTAAATTCAATTAATGAATGTACAAAAACCTCGTTAAAAAAAAATGTCCTTAGCTAGAGGAATTTCGTTTTAAAATATACTTAGTCAAAAATCTACAAATAAAACGACTTTAACAAAAATTTATCACGGAATAAAAACACGATGTTTTTATAACAAATTGAATTAGGCGTACACAAGCAATTATACTCTACTACAGCGCTATAAGGTCCTAAACAAACAAACTGTGGAACGTTGGATTGAATATTTTCATACATTACCGTCATACATCTGATCCAATCACCTTTCTATATGATTGCACAGCCGGTTTAAAAAACGGCTTTTAGACAGAAAAATAAAGATTCAACATGGATAATCTAGGGAAACGTAGAATAATATTTAAATGTAATTTTGGTTTAAACAAAGATGATTAAAATAATATCTTTTGTTTTTTAAAATAATATTATCATTTGTTGTAATTTTTGACGTTCAAAAGTGTCTTTTATGTGCCGATTTGAAATAAATGCTTTGACTTTGACTTTACTAGCCTGCTTATAAATCAATGCACAGTTATTGCTTTATCATGAATTTTACTATAAGGTATAAATTAGAGGAGGTAGGTACTCAGAGCACTGATTTCAACGGCACTTGACCGAAGCGCACCTGAGCACTTCCACTAACCGCACTAAAACAAAATTTTTGTGGGTACGGTTCGGTGGAACAGTCCATCTGCCTTCAAATCAAGAGTGAACAGGCATCTTCTGGGCACGCTCGTTCCGTCATAGTTGCTTTCCATCAGGCGTGATCGGGGTCAAGAACGGGCCCATTTAGCTATAAAAAAAATCATTATATTAATATTATTTTCAGTCTCCGAACAGCACTACGTAAAATATTTTTTTTCGTGATGGGATGTATTTTTTGTTCCAGGCATCCAGTGCAGTTAGTGGAAGTGTTGAGGTGCGGTTCGATCAAGTGCTGTTGAAATTTCATTATTTCTATTTCTAAAAATTCCTTGGTGCATCGAACTGGCAGACTACCCAAATGGGCAGTGTGTCAATATACTCGTATAGTTGCGACCTGATATTCTATGTTCATCCCTATGAACTCATCTGTCACTAATGAGACACAATTACTCTTGCTATTGTTACCGAACTTATTATGCTTGCCTAACAGCCTAGACGAGGTGTTATAAAAATAGAAGACAGCTGATGTCTAGCTTTTCATTTCATGTATTATTTTTATTACCTATCTTTAAATTTTGAACAAAATGATAATCACACTTTTCCCATACTTCATCAAGACCATAATTCCTTGATTAAAATTAAAATATTAACAATTCTGCGGAACTGTATTTTCATTATGTAAATGAAGTTTTACACGTAATGATATAAATTTTATTAAATGTACCTGGGGAGATTGGATGCTTTGTATTAAAATATTGTAATGGGGATTACATTTATTATTTCGTTGATTTTCGTCAGTATAATAATACTTTATCCAGTTAAATATTAAACGATAGGGAATCAACGGTACGAAATTCAATAGCGTACAATATGCACAAGTTAAGAGAAATTGAAGTGCGGGTTTGAGGAAAAGGGAAGTTATTAAAATTTAAAAAGCTCAGAGAAGAACGTAAATACATAATTATATTGAATTGTTTATGAATAAAATCAGAAAAAAGTATATTAAAATTATGTTTAGATAATAATCAGGAAGGGACAAATAGATATCGATGGAACAGGTCAGCCAACACACAAGTAAATAGTACCTACGACACCTTAAAATGCCGTTTGTACGAAAAAGAACCTTGCAATTTTTCCACAAACGCAAAACCATAATTCAAAATCACGACTCAACAACTAGAAGCACCTAAAAAATTTAACTCGAGTCACTGGTACATACTAATCACAATATTTCATAATAGCGTGATACGGTTGGTGCGCGTGCACTTGTCGCTGTAATCGGTTTGAACCGCCCCTAACTGGTAATATCACACTTCGCCCGCGAACTGAGCCGGATAATTTTGCAGCGAACGCCCTAGAAAATATTGTTCTCATTATTTTGTTCGATTTTCACTGCAGAAGTCACTGCAGGTGAACCGAATTTAGAAATGGTTTTAGGTTGTTTTTGTAATTCATTTAAAGTCGGAAAACATGGAAGAAGAAAAAAGAGTAGGTATATCGGAGTCGCAGTACGTGGCGTTCTGCTGTTTCTGTGTGGAATCATGGGTTAATATAGCCATGAGATTATGTATGTATTAAAAATCAGAACATTTTTATGCATAAATATTTAAAAGTTGAATCTATTACAGAACATAATAACAAGACGACCCTTGAGTATCGACAAAATACAAGCAAATGATCTACGATCACATCACATTCTCGAAACAAAACCAATTTATCGAGAATTAAAAACCACTTAACCTAAAAAGCAAAAGCATGACTGAGAAATGTTTTGTACAAAACTCCCACAACAGCCCTTAAAAATCCATACACAACAACAAAAGACTAACACTAAACAGAACTGCACGATCGACAACATAAACAAGCATTATTTTAACGATGCACCGAAGAGTTCCACAACCAATAAACTATACTCATTTAACTTTTCGCATAACACCACTATCTCCGAGCGCATTAATGCATGCAATATCACCGTGAGCAGTGTTTGTTCCCTTGTCTATAAGATTGATGTATTGCCCACCGTATGCTCTCACATAATTGGAGTGACTGACGGCTAGTGCCACACAATTTCATAAATCAATGGCAAGTATGGCAGCCATGTCTTCGTTGAAAGCTATTTGTGCGATAGTACTGGGTTTGAATATGTATGTAGGCGTTTCATGTCTTTTGTGTGCTTTGCTTTATGTTGTACGTTCGGTTTGTATGAAATTCGTCTGTCTTTGGAGACAAAATGGTTATTAATGATCAAGATGATAATAGATATTCAGACTGAATGTTCAATCCTTTTCTTAGAACCTTTTATTTTATTATCAATACCGATGATACCCAGCGCTATAATAAAGCTTTATCTAAATCCGTTTACTGAATAGAATCTAATTTTAGATAAGTCCTTTAGTAAAATGGATAAGGACAAAACTTAATATTAGACAGGTCTGGTGTCCAATAATTCCATCTAACTTGTTTAACGACGGAGGGACCCAGAAACAAGAGACGGCCTCAAAAAACTTTCAGAACCTTCCGGCTGACCGCTAAACGTTAGCTGACGCAAACACCACTAAAACTCGATACCTAGTTCGAAACTTCACTAACCTTTCTCACGAAAGTAGTTAATTTTATCGGAACAAGACTAACATTAGTCAGTGATTTCGCGCTTCGATTTAAGGTGTTCTATTGCGCTCACACCCGAAAGTTCCTGACATTCCAAAACAAAGTTACATTTAATGTGGGCCTTAACCGATACAAAGATACAAAACCTTATTGCTGGACAGATAAAGTCCAAAATATATCCCCAAAAAATGTGTTGAGGAACACGTTAGCTTGGTCGAATAAATATCTTTTTCCGGGAGATTCTTTAGCGTGTCCGGAATGGTTCCGGTGCTGATGTAAAAATAATTGTTCAGAACCCACTTTTTATGGATTCCGTCAGTCGGATTAACGTGAAGCTGGATTGCTGAGAGTGGATTTAGATATTTTATCGTTTACATTGCGATACGATTATTACGCAAGCTTATGTAAATGAACAAGAAAATCTCAGTAGTTATGTGTATCGTGGATCTTAAAACTCTGAGCTCATTTTCATAAATCAAGGTAAGCGTTTCTCTGTAATTCTTTTAGCAAAAATAATTTGCTGTCTGCTTTTAACTTTCTAACCTTAATACGTCAAAGAAATCTTTTTGCAGGAAATGTATTTTGTTGGATGGAATGGACGTAGAGAAACAGGGAGGGTAAGATTTTAAATAGATATCACAGAAAAACTTCATGAGTAGTAGGAGAAATTCTTGCTTGCAAATTATGAAAAGAAAATATTATTTCAGAAAGGTCTAGAATAACTAGCGCATATTGTTTCAAGACGGGAATAATTATGTTAACTGGCTTCTAGATTTACTTTTCTATTTGAACCAAGTCGATTTCACAGCGGCTATTAAACGAACTACCAACGGATTATAGGAAGTGCGAAACCAACTTTGGAACTTTCTCCTTCGGGAAGTGACTTTAGTACTCCAGCACAATGGCATACATTTAACTTTGTGAGAGATTTATTTGAATATTTAATGCAACATGTTCCTATTATTCTGGGAACGATTGTAATACTGTTGTAAAGAATAAAAGGGTAAGAAGACGTAGGTACTCTAAAATAAGGAAATACATAAATGTAAGTCATTCTTTGTTTAAACGATGTTTGGCTCTTTATGAAGGTAAAACGTTTTTGTAATATGACCTTTTAGATTCTAAATTCCTCGTAAAAGATACAATGAGAATTCGTACAATTTGACACGAGACATGGTGAATTTCACTGCTCCATGCTTTTTTTTTTTAGTAGGTACAATGAAATGTTTGAAACAAATGAAACAAAGGAATAAATGACTTATGACGTATAAAATAAACATTTTCCGTCATACCATAACAAAACATGCCCGGAATTTCCAAAAATAGAACAGCCTCGCCAAACAAAGTCCAGAAACAATAAACAGAATAAAATCCTTCCCGAAATCCTCTCTATAGCTAAAAGCATTTGAGCTTACTTTCAAAGTTAGTAAGTAAATAATAAAATTTCCTACCGTTAATTTTCTGTCTCGTCGCCGCGTCTTTGGGCCATGTTGGGCCATCTAAAAACTTTGTCCTGTTGGTCTTCAGAAACTTCTGCTATGGGCCGTTCAATCAATGGACTGACTGGTGTTTTAGTGGGAGTTCTTTTAGTTTTAATAGAAGGACGATTTATTTTTAATGTGTGTTTTGTGGTGTACAATAAAGTATATATAAACAAATAATATAAATAAATAAATACATTGTCATCAGCGTGTATATACATTGCCATCAGCATGAGATCAAACTAAGCAAAATAAAATCAACACTGTGAGATCAATTAAATAGCGATTATTGCAAGACAGGAAAACAAAAACTAAAAATTAACTGATCTAAAATCAATTAAATTAAAATAATATAATATAAAATAGTACATTACTTCAGAGGGAAGAAAGTGACAGTTCCATACCGAGATTATGGCATTTGCGCCACGAGCTTGCGAGGGGCGCAAACCATTTGAGGTATGGAACTGTACTTTATCCTGAGGGATGTATAGTGCTTTTTATTACACCTACGAGGAAAATTATGGACATAAATGCATAGAAATGTTTATATTTAGTTAAAAGTACAATTATTAAAAGTGCAGCTATTATAAGATGTTACATTTTGTCCGGGTATCTTGATATTTTGAGACACGGCAACAGATTATCAACAACTTCTTGGGCCGTCTCTAATAGTTCTGGCGGTGTGTTAGGGATAACATCATCACTGTCGCTCGAAGTATCCATATTTTACAAAAAACACAAAAAAAAACACAAAGATAAATGTGTTTTTGCGAAAATGCGCGGGCTTTTCCATTTTTTATTCGCCCGTTTCTGGAGTAGGCTAAGATCATAAGGTCATGCAGCCACTTCTTCCGTGATTCCGCGCGTTTTATATACAAAAATAATTTGGATACAAATGGATACAAAAACAAGGAGGTTGGTAACTGGTAAAAAAAAACAACTGTATGTGGCCAGTAACAATTTACTTGAAATTTAATTAGTAGTAAGTTAAAGTCTCTTGGCAGTATGACTGCTGACAAATTAAAAAAAAAAGAAAAACCGAGTATGTAATGGAATTTCATACATACTTCCCACCCTTGGGTCGGAAGGATTTTCATACAAACTTCCATACCTTGGAATGAAAGGATTTGAAGGGCGGGATAAAGGCGTTTCTTCCCTCTAATTGGTATAATTAGTATGTATTTTCAGAGCAGGTGTGATAAAAATAAATAAGTAAAAACTTAGAATAACATTGCTAAGCGTGAGATCAATTAAACAACAAAATAATAAGTAATAATACCGAAACTGACAACATCTCTAGGCATAACTTTTCAATTTTTTTCACTACATCTTCTTTTAAACCGCAACGTTGTCTTATCACGTCATTTCTCAGTCTATCTTGTCTCATTTATCCTCAGTCAATCTTATCTGTCCTCAGTTCTATCAGTTCAAACTTCTAACTGTTACCAAACCAGTACCTATTGTTATTTAAAGGATACCAGTGGGGTTGTTGGCATTGTTTTGCAAAAGTATTCGATTCTGAAAAATACCTAATTAAGAACATAAATATTTTATTCCGTCACTATCATCGCTTGAATATTCAAGCCCGTTTTCAAACACATTATTAAACCACATTGTACTAATATTTCCACAAACTAGCGTGTGAAGATGCCACTAAATACGGTGCTACAAGCTAGAAACGAATAAAAAAAACATGGTGTAACTAACAAGACAAACTTAAACAACTAGATATCAAAATGAGATCTAGTGTTGGTTTTTAGTTGTTATCATAAGTTTTCTTAGAACATTAACATGCAAACATGGACAAAAAGTCTTAGTATACAAAAATAAACATTTCCTCACAATCTAACTTTTACCTTATTTATTTATTCATACGGTTGAATTTAGCTTTGCATCATCGAAGGTCACAGTTATGAGTTCAAGGCCGTTTGCCGTGTGCAGCTAAAGTAGAACGACTTACAATGACTTAATTGTACCGTGTCAGACATTAACTACTTCTGTCAGAGAATTTAAACGGGGTTGTTTTGTAGCGCCCTATAATATTACCTTCACTGTACAATACCCGGCGATAAATATTGCACATCGACCTTTACCTTTTCTTGTATTTTATACAAAGAATAAAAATAATTATCAAAAGAAGCAAATCATAATTGTTTTAACAGCTCCTAATAGATACCGGACTGTTTGTATTTCGTGCGACAGAGATAACGCTCTACGAAGCCGAAATTAGCCGATTGTCTCTTTCCAAAGGTCGATGTGTAATATTTATCGCCGGATACTGTATTTTATAGAATGCAGACGGCTTTTTAGCAGTAGTACCTACCTATCTTCCAGATGATTTTTTCATTTTTATGGATTACGACCGGTCTCACCATCTTCTTCTTAGTGTAAGCATAGTTAACCTATAATTTTCCCAATGCTGGGACGCAGCTCTCCTCTCAGCGAGAGGGAATGGACCATAATCCACGACACCGGGCCGAGTACGGGTTGGTAACTTGGTAGCTATATGTCATGTCCTCGAATTTTTGGTTTTAGAACCAAAAATTAGGTAGGTGGACCACCACCTACCTAATTTTTGGTGGTGGTGTAAAATTAGGTGGTTAGGTTATGCCGGTTTCTTCAGGATGTTTTCCATCACCGTTTTGAGAGCATTGGTGATGAAATACTTTACACAAAGTAAAGCGCCTGTCTAGGTATGAACCAACGACCTACAACTAGTAAGTCGCCACTGCAGTGTAAGGCCGTTTCGTAATTAAATACAAGATGATAAGCTTCAGATTTTTTTAAGGGTTAAAATAACTTACTTAATGTCAATCAATCAGGTAAAACTATTCCGACAATGTCCTCAAAAAGCCATTAATTGAGAAGCCACAGTAGCAATAAAGCGACACTGAATACCAACGACACATCAATTACACGAGTACCTATGTACATAACACAGTATCACCACGTAAAAACAAATAAGTACGGTGCGAACCAGTATTTCGAAAGACCGACCATTCCCCACATATTTTAAAACCACGCGATGTATATCAATTAATCAGTTCACAAGCGCAATCTGTTATCAGTCCGGTAGAAAGAAATCTGGCGGGGACATATTTTTTTATTGCCATTTAGGGGTGCACCCAAATCGGGCTTTTTAAAACTGTCATTAATCATAACCACAAAGCATCTATTGTCCTAGAGGATGGCAATACATTTATCATAAGCGATTCAGTTGAAACAGACGACAATGGTAGTAACGATTTATGAAATCTCACATATCCTTCATATGGTTTTTATGATAGCCGTTCGGGCATAATTGGTTATGAAGGATTTCCGGGTATTTTGGGACACTATTTTGCGTAACGAGGGTGGTATTTGAATTAATTAAAATTCCGGAATTTAAAAATCTGTTCCCTTAAAAAGGGAAAAGATTCCATACAATCCATCTGCCATTTTGCATTAGTGAAGAAACAAATGTTGAAATAGAACCTACCTCTTATACAGTTTGGCAGGGACAACCACCATGAATTCAGCACACGATCCTAGACCCCCTAGCGTAGAAAATTTTCGTCAGTAAGTAAAATAAAACGAGACACTCGAAAAAATCTGTAAAATCGATGGAAATTTTGAGAATATACACGCTTTAAAAGTTTTTGGTGAGGATTATTTCCGTCCTTTTCGCGCGGTACCTAAGTACTATTAGTTGGCCATAGTTAAACGGAAAGGATCCAACCCACACAGAAGTAGTTTTGAAATATTTAAGTTTTAAGTTCAGATCGTATTTCGTCATAGATTCTCCACTTTAACTTTCGGAGGATGGTTTTAACTAAAGGATAAACATATAAATTTTAATTTTATTGATCTCTAGTCCAACATCATGACATATTTTCTCAATAACGATATAAGTAACATGGAGCGATGTTAATAAAAAAAAATAACGACCTGCTATACATGTGGGTTGGTAACTCAGGACTATAACTTCGAAACAATCCAAGTAAAATTCAAACGCACCATGCGTTTGAATTTTACTTGGATTGTTTCCGTGATATTAAAATTTTAACTACAAAGAGTGTTCTGGCCATAGTGTGGGTTGGATCCTTTCCGTTTAACTACGGCCAGTTATTCTGTGGCGGTACTGATAATGTGTGTGGCCTTAGTGTGAAGTTACATAGTCGTGTGACGTCACTTCTATAGTAGTGCCGACTTTGCCTAGCAGTTATTTTAAATAGATAGGTACTACATATAGACAAAAGTAAATTACTACATAATGGAATATTTTTATTTTCTTATAGTAATAAATATCACGTAAATATAGCAAGCATACACAATTGTGTACATCGGACTGGAAATGAAATTTTCTAGAGGACTGGGAATAAACAGTAATGTTCTACGTTTCCAACTTAAGAAGTAAGGTCAGTGACCTGTTACAATGTTCAGGGTGGAATTACAGTCGATCGAAAACGATAAACCGAACAATAAAATGAGAGAGATAAATTGGGACGATGGTATTAGACTTAAATGTATTTATAATTACGTGGATAAATATAAGGGTAAATTTACCATTACGTTTTAAAAAAATTGCCGTATCTTGTGATTACCTAAATTCTTGTTTCTGTTAGCATCTTATTTTTGTAGGGCACCTAAACGCTAATTTTGTAGACATAACATAATAATTATTGTATTGTGACTTAATGGCCGCCTTATACATAATGCAATGCCGCCTAGAAATTAAAAAAAAAAAATCGGTATTTGAATAAAATAAAAAACATTAAAGATAGACGCCCTCTTTTAAAATTAAATTTTCATGAATATTCAGAAAAATACGGGCGGTCACATACCCATGGGCGGTATTGTATTGTAATGCCAACAGTAGGTATACCTACTTAATAAATTGTGCACAAGTAAATATATAAATATATAATAGTATGCCACTATGGACCCTTATCACCAAACACCAAAGAAGAATCTATTTTGTTGTACTGCAACGTATACAGCGTGTATCAGAAATATCTGGTCACATTTATACATATATCATACCTACAGTTGTTTCGAGTAGGTGTTGAAGATTTTTATGGGACAGCTGGTTATTTTTTCTCGCTTACGATGTTAGTCTGAACCACCCTTTAAACCATACGTTTACGTTTTAACCATACGTTTCTGATACACGCTGTAGAATGACCTTTTGAAAAAAGGAAAGAGTCTAAGAGGATGGGAAATCATCAGATGACCTCTCCCGCTCTGGGTGGAGCGGAAGGGAGTCAGACTCTTACTGACTAAAATCCACCCGTATTCCTTCCTTAGCCCTTTATGTTCCGGGCCAGCGGTAACCCTTTCGGACAATAATTAAATAAGCAGTATGACCTGACACAATTCGTTAACCGCTCTGATCACAATGACGAAATCAGCATGCACGTTTAAATTATTATCACAGTTGCAAAAGTACAAGCCTGTGGCTGAGTAAGTATATTAAAAAGGTCCCATAAAATGATCCAAACTTTACGAAATAATAACAGTTGAAATTATGTAGGAAATAGGAATTAATATAATAAAGCTACTATCGGCAATTAAAAAAAAATAAACATCGAAATAACTTCCCTACTCAATCACACAAAAATTAAAACGAACATACACTAAAAGCAAAACGTCAGCAATACATAACCTGAAAAAAGTGGGTTGGGTGCCAACAAAATGAAGCCCAAGTGGAACACAAATAAATCACTTGGCGTGCGCGAAATCACGTCCGATCTAACGCAGCTTGTTAACGCGAGTAAACTTGTTCTCTCGCTTCAATGCGACTAAATAAAAGTGCGGTGTCGGTGTAAATGACGGTGTCGGTAGGTATACTTACACCGACACCTTCACCGTCACTAAATATAGCGCGTGGTTTTTAAAGTAGGTAAGGTTTGTTATTTTTTTGAGCTGTTTTGACTCTAACGGAGGTAGTAATAATACATAAATTGGATTGTACAGTACCTACAGTAATGTCTTCTGCTAGTAATTTCTAGCCAGCATAAGAAAATATTAATAAAAATCTATGAGCTACTGCATCCTTCACGATTCTGTTTAATATAGTAGGCAGGTAATGTATGTTCTGTTATTAGTGCTAAATCACGTGCAGTCAAACGTAGCTTATAAACGTGATTACGTGAGTAAACTTGTTCTCTTACTACAATGCGACTGAATAAAAGAGCGGCGTCACCGATTTTAGCATGCAAGTAAATTTTTAAATCGGTAGGTTAAGTTGGTTCTATTTTGTTGCTTTGAATCCAACCAATAGTACCTTAGTTTGTTTGATTTTACAGTAGCAACAGACTTTATAACTACTTACACGAAATGAGTAATAGATCTCTAAAAAAACTTTTTTATTTGTAGGTACAGTCAGCAACAAAAGTCGACACTTCAGTTTTTTTAATCTCAGTTATTGAGCAAAATATTAACACTTCCGTTTTTTTAATCTCAGTTATTGAGCAAAATATTTATTCAAAATTGCAGCAGATGTACAAGGCAATTTTGAACAAATATTTTGCTCAATAAGTGAGATTAAAAAAACTGAAGTGTTAATCGACTTTTGTTGCTGACCGTACTCAAAACAAAACACGCTATCAAGGGTTAAATTGTCCCCATCACTTTAAATCTGGTAAGCGTGTTTCATTTTGCTTATAATTAAAAAATATAATTTACTCTGCCAATTTCACCCCACAATGAGGTTAATCATTAAAACCAGCAGGTTTTAATGATTAAGCTCAAGTTTGCAATCGTCAGAATAACTTTTATCTGAAGAAAAAAAATACGGTGAATAAATACGGTGGTTTGACGTAATTATTTTCAAACTGCAATTTGTATTCCTGAGACAAAAGATATTTAAAAATTGAAAAATCCTAAAACCACAGCAATACTGCTAGATACTTCCAATACGAAAAATAAAACCATGAACGAATGATTTTACAAATCAGACAAACATAAGTGCGTCGACGCGGTGTCGGTGTAAATGTCGGTCGGCTCGGATTTCACGTGTCGCTGTAATATGCAAATATGGATATTGTTAAGCTAAATATAAATACCGTGACGTTTTCGAAATTGTCATACATTTTATAGGTTTCTGTGCTTTATTTTATTTCTTCGCTTCTTTTTTTATTGATTCATTTAATATGCGTTCATATTCTCTGGCAAGATATCGAAATACACGTTGTATCATAAAATATGTAGGTAATATCGGTTGTAAAAGTACTGATATATTTCTTAATTAAGTAGATATTTTATTTTAAACTAGCGGCCCGCCCCAGCTTCGCACGGGTGCAATTTATTTTTTCGAATTACCGAATTTTTCTTTCATACAAACCTTGTCCTGACAATACTGAACATATCAAAAAACGAATTATCCAATTTAGTGCAGTCTTTCGGAAGTTATGCGCGTACATACATTTTTGGGATTCATTTTTATTTATATAGATAAATGAAAGTAAAATGCGAAAACCTTATTACAAGAATGTCAGTGTTGTTGAAAGGAGTACAAAGAGCTTACTAAGAACATTGTTAGTTTATTGAAGTGCTTCTAATTGCCCTATTATGACGTGCAATAATGGCACTGCAATAAAGGCTCTTACAAACAGGCGCGCCTGCGCGATATAATCGCGCGCGACTCAAAAGCACCGCTCGTTGCGCGACTTGCGGTGCCTTTGTGTCGCGCGCGATTATATCGCGTGTCGCGCCTGTTTGAAGGAGCCTTAATGGTTTCAGAAAGACTCCATAGAATGGAATATTTGCATTTACTTTCCTACAAGATAAAAAAAAACAAGAGCGTGTCGGGCCACGCTCAGTGTAGGGTTCCGTAGTTTCCCGTCCGTCACAATAAGATAATTATGTAAACGAAGTGAAAAAAATGCTTGCATATACGATTATACTACAAACTTAGTTCAGAAATTATTTTGTACAACTTTTTGTCTTTTTTATACAAAAACTGTTGTTTCCATCAAGTTCAAAATAATTTTCCTAGAAAGTCCTTATAAAGTTCTACTTTTCAGATTTTTTTCATATTTTCTAAACCTATGGTACAAAAGTTAGAGGGGGGGGGACACATTGTTTTTTACTTTTGGCGCGATTATTTCCGAAATTATTGACATTATCAAAAAATGATTTTTGTAAACCCCTATTCATTTTTAAATACCTTTCCAACAATATATCACACGTTAGGGTTGAAATTAAAAAAAAAATCACTTCCCACTTTACATATAGGGGGGCTACCCTAATAAAACATTTTTTTTTCAAGTTTTATTTTAGCACTTTGTCGGCGTGATTGATATACATATTGGTACCAAATTTCAGCTTTCTAGTGCTAACGGTCACAGAGATTAAGCGAGGACGGACAGACAGACAGACATGGCGAAACTAGGGTTCCTAGTTGACTACGGAACCCTAAAAAGCGGAAAAATATATTGCTTTTTGTAATATTCAATAGAACGAGGTGACCAAGGTGAGCGAGGTCAAAGGTTCGTCTCAAATTGTCCAATTTGTTTCATAAACTCTTCTCTAAAACGATAAGAACATTGCGAGGATACCGGCTTGTCTCACTAAAAAAAAATTAAAGACCTATCGTATCATCCACAAACACGCTCTGGGCCCTCGTGGTGTATTCACCACGAGGGCCCAGAGCGTGTTTGTGCCTCCTGTTGGAGGCGTGTGTATTTTAATCTGTGCTTAAAAGCAATGGCAGTAGAGGCGAGAATGATAACAGTCAGGATTCAGTTTGGATATGCAGGTGTTCTATTACTTTATCTGCGAATACCAAACACGATAATCATTGTATTAGGAAATAGGTTTGCATCTCGATGATGAGGTATTAAGACTAAAGATCCAGATGGTGGAACAATATGAGCTGATTAGATATGCTGGTATGTAATCATTGCAGAATATCGATGAATGTTCCTGTCCCACCGACACGTTGTCTTCCTCAAAGAGATCGATTGATACTAGGTAATCATTCAAAGGCTACAGTATTAATGTCTATTCTCTGATGATTACAATAGGACAAGTCCTTTCATGTGCATGGAATTAGCCAGTGTCATTGAATTGCCATTGACAAATTAATGCTAGCCTTATGATATTGTGTCCTGTTTCACAGAACTGGTGGGATTATTGTTAGAATTCTGTTGGTTCCTAGTTATTTAGTGATGTTGTTTAGTAATGTTGTTTTTGTTTGATTGTTTTTGTTTACATTCACGTTTTGTTGTCATAATATGTAAGCAGGGTCGCGGGCGCATCACGTATTGTCAATGTCAAATAATAATGTGTGTTGTCGTGTTGTCCTTGGTGCCTGGCCCTGACATCAAGCAATGAACAAAATTGTCAACTTTTTCTAAGCTTGAATACGAGGCTTTTGACTACGTTGTATGTGTATTTTATGTCTTTTTATTTTAATAATTTTTTATTTTTTATTTGCAATGTGCGTTTTTGTTTGTGCAGAATAAACAAATTTTCTTTCTTTCTTTCTTTCTATGTTGAAATTGTAATCGGGTTAAACTTGATCATTATTTTTGCGGCTGGATCATCATCTGCCTAGCCTTTTCCCAACTATGTTGGGGTCGGCTTCCAGTCGAACTGGATTCAGCTGAATACTAGTATTTTACATGGAGCCACTGCCTATCTGACCTCCACAGCCCAGTTACTGGGTAATACGATACCCCTTGGTAAGACTGGATGTCAGACTTTCGGGCTTCTGACGACCCGTAACGACTGTCAAAGATCCACGAATGAATGCCGGGACCAACGGCTTAACGTGCTTTTCCAGTCACGTCACGGAGGGGTCTCGGTATATAAAGATGGTCACCCATTCACAGACCAACCGCAACAAGTGTAGCTTAACCTGATCAGTCGACCTATGCGGCTGTTATTATTTAGCCACAGGCCCCTTGATTTCACATTTTTGCGGCTGGATGTATTTGGTTATTTTCAGTTCTTTAAGGAAAATCATTCTTGCAATGGTTTTAAAGGAATCCAGTAACTGGGAGGATAGACAGGCAGTCGCTATTTGTAAAATACTTGTATTCGGCTACATCCGGTAAGGTTGGAAGCTGACCTCAACATAGTTGGGAAAAGGCTAAAAGATTTCACATGATTTACCAAAAAATTATTTCATGCAGCGTTAGTAACTGAAACGGCTTTCACGCTTATTACTAACTAGCTGCGCCCCGCGGCTTCACCCGCATAAGTTTCGATCCCGTGGGAATATCGGGATAGAAACAAATCCTGTATTATAATCCAGGGTGTCAGCTACCTCCATATAACATTTTATCAAAATTGGTCCAGCCGTTTGAGCGTGAAGAAGTATCAAACATATAAACACTCACAAACATTCGCCTTTATAATAATATTGTGATGTTTATGAAAATTTTTATTTAATGTCAATGGAATTTAACTAGGTATCTGGTTAAATGCCGTAATAACAGAAACAATTAAAAAGCCTTTGTGTCTCGCATAGATCCACGTTCCCGGCTACGAAGGGCTATTTGGTGTTATGTCGTGGTAAAATATATTCCAATAATGTTATCAACTATTGACCTGCCAGCCACATTACCACCAAATGTAATTTCAGTAGTAATTGAATCTGCTTAACATGTCAACCATATTTTGTGTGTTTAGCAGCGTGATAGTTTATTGATGTGTAGGTGTTATCAATTTTAATGTAGGAATACTATACCTATAGTAGGACAGTTATTATTTGATCTGTAGATATTTTTAGAACGAAGTTCTGCAGTAGAAGTGAACTGGGTAGAAATCCTCACGTAACGAAAAATAGTTATGCCATAAATGCGACTTTCTCTTTCTCATGAGAAAAGAGTTTCAATGGTTTTCGAGGATGATAAAGCAGATAGTAAGGTCAAAATGAAAATACAATTTAGCGACTGCGAAAGTTTTTGTACAGTCGTAATGTTTTCATCCTTGTCAAACTTGTTGTCCAGCACATCATGCTGGTCAGCGGGATTGTCCGAAAGGGTTACCGCTGGCCTGGAACATAAAGGGCCAAAAGGGAAGGGAACACGGGTGGGTTTTAGTCAGTAAGAGTCTGATACTCCCTTCAGCTCCACCCAGAGCGGAAGGGGTCATTTGATGATTTCCCAACCTGAAAAAAAAAGCACATCAAACTACCTGAAACTGTCAAAATTCCCAATCAACTTTGAACCTTATGCGATAAACTTGAAAAACTTTTAAAGAAATTTGACAGATTGTAGTAGCTTGATGTGCTGGCGTCTGTACCTTCCTAGATAATAAGTGAATGATGTGGTCTCCTACAATTGTAAGCGCACACTTGTATTTGTCCCTATTTACTTTAACGTGTATGTGTGTGTAGCCTCTGTTGGCGATCCAAGTAAGAAAGAAAGAGATAATTAATTACAAATATCTAGATCATGTGGCTCGGCGATTCTTTGTTCTATGAGTTGCACTGACATTAGTTTAGCAGTGTGTGATTTATTACACGATTGAATTTTCTTGATATTAGATGGATATTATTATTAAGAAAACACCATTTTTCTTGCTACTTAATACTTTTTATATTGCACAACTGTACTCTTTGATAATTCATAAACGACTGAGTTTTGCATTACATTTTACCATAACTTGCGCCATCCAGAAATAAAGATAATATCATAATCGTTATTTCTAAGCGTTGCGAAAATAATTCCATTCAGTTACCATAATTTATGAGTAAGTTACAATATTCATAATTTGTAATTTGACAGTGTTGCCAAAGTAGATATTATAATCGGTATTAAAATAATACTTTTTTTTAAATTAAACTAAAGCAAAAAAATCACGACACTCGACAATCCAACGGCGTACTAACTCCGAAGCACGCAATAACACAGTAGAGACTGTGTTTACAAAACTTGTGTTTACTAGAGTCAAATTAGGTACTTCTACGTTGGTCTCAAGCTTCGTAAATATGACAGATGCCATTAGCCAACAAACGATATTTTTATATTATAATTATATCAAAATTAATTATCTAACAGGCACAAAATAAGTCTGCGCAAATTAATTATCTAACATGCGCAAAATAAGTCTGCGCGCGGCTAAAATCGGAAATAATTGTTTACCGCTATCTGGACGTTTATTTCAGGTGCCAAGAGAGTGTGCTGTGTTCCGAGTTTTCCAAAGTAAATAATTGACATCATTACGCCCAAAGTGATTAAAAGTGCTAGCAGGGATATAATCTTGAAGTCAAACGTCGCGCGCAGACTTATCTTGCACGCACTCTAGTTAACGGTCAACATAAATTACTCTTTTTAAAATATTCTCGTAACAAAATGCAAGTTCATAGAACCGAAATAATACTATTATTTAATGAATGTACCATACACTGGGGAGAGTTACCTGTCAAGCTAGAATTATGACTAGTCTCTTCATATTACGGACACTCTATTAATTAACTGTCTCGAGGGGAAGCAAATACTATCACGAATAACATGCGTTCGTGAGTAAAGGTGAATAATTATCCTCCAAAGTAAAACAAGGAATTTATATTAGGTAGGTACCTTATAAAACATTTAGAGGGGCTTGTGGCTACATATAACAGTCGCAAAGGTCGATCGTTCAGGTTAAGCTACGCTTGCAGCGGTTGGTCCGTGGATGACTTTACATACCAAGACCCCTCCGTGGCTCGGAAAGCACGTTAAGCCGCTGGTCCCGGCTGTCATTCGTGGATCTTTGACAGTCGTTACGGGTCGTCAGAAGCCCGAAATTCTGACAACCAGTTTAACAAGGGGTTTCTTATTACCCAGTAACTGGGTTGTGGAGGTCAGATAGGCAGTTGCTCCAGGTAAAATACTGGTACTCGGCTGCATCCGGTTAGACTGGTAGCCGAACCCAACATACATAGTTGTAAAAAGGCTAGGTGGATGACATTATAAAACATTTATCCTCAAATTAATAAAAGTCGCAATTAGTACACATCACACTAATAATACAACAATACAATTTTTACAACTATGTTGGGGTCGGCTACCAGTCTAACCGGATGCAGCACACAACACACAATCACACACTCACAAACTTTATGATATTATCATAGCCTTTATGATATTATCATAAAGGCGAAAGTTTGTGAGTGTGTGATTGTGTGTGTGTTTATATGTTTGTTACTTCTTCACGCTCAAACGGCTGGACCAATTTTGATAAAATTTTGTATGGAGGTAGCTGGCACCCTGGATTAACATATAGGCTTTTTATCCCAATATTACCACGGGATAGATATTTACGCGGGTAAAACTGTAGGGCACAGCTAGTATATACATAAATTTACACCTTCTTCCCATGAGGGTAGGCAGGAACTAGAGAACGCCGCCCTCTGCTACGATCCTTACATACCCCTTTTGCCTTGTTTACGTTCGTACATCTCATCTTACACGCACGCCGGTTGCGAATACTACAAACCTGACCTTTCAAAAGAACATCACCATTATGGTCAAAAGGTAAACATACACTTTAATGTTGGTCAGCGGGATTGTCCGAAAGGGTTACTGCTGGCCCGGAACATAAAGGGCTAAGGAAGGAACACGGGTGGGTTTGATGTGTAAATTTTTCTTATCTTTAAGCAAGGTTTATAAATAAAGGGATTAGTCACAATCATACATAACATCACACCTGTTTATTATAAAAAGTTTGAGAGAGGTGTATTGTATGGTAAACCTTCATTTCGCCAGTAATTCTTTAAGTCCCATTGAAATACGGACCGAGTTAATTGCCATAAACTGAGCACAAATCAAGACTTCAGCGGGGTAACCGCGTAACACACATTTAAAGACAATTTGCGCATTACCTTTTAGTTTGACAGTTCCGCTGCTATTACTAACATTGTTGAGACGAATCGGAATATCCTTCTACTTATAACCCCACAAGAACTACATTAAGCTCAACTGTATCATCGAATATTTTCATCTTTTAATTTAAAATAGACATCGCCGTCGAGGTAGACCAAAGCGAAGGTGGTTTGACGATCTAATATCATTTGCAGAGCCAACATGGCCAGAGATCGCTTAAGACAGGGAGGTTTTGAAGAGAAAAGGGGCCTAGCAGTGGAACACAAAACAGGCTAACAAAAAAAATTAAAATAAAGCACACTTGCTTTTCCAATTCACTTTTGACATTTGCAGAATAGTCGACATCGGCTTTACTTGCCATAATAATAATAATAATTGTGCCGATAGTCGTGACAGCCAATGGTTTAATAGCCAAGAGCCTCGACCAACACCTGAGGAGGCTCTCGTTGGGCAGCTGGATCAAAGGCTTGATCCAGAAAGCGGTACTTCTGGACACGGCCCGCATTGTTAGAAGGTTCCTCTCTCTGGAGCCCTGACCGCCGGTAGCTTGGACCCTGTTCCCGATACCGGTGGGTTACCATTTTTAATATTTTTAAATGTTTTTATATTTCTTTTTATATTAATATTTAAAAATATAATTTATATGTATTTAGTTCAATAAAGGAATAATAATTTATTTATTACAAAAGGTACATAAAAATTACAAAAAAATACATAAAAGATGTTAGCAACAATATATCCTGTTAGTACTTATATCCTAGTATGTTAGTAACAATGTGGCTTATGATCTATGTTAATACTTATACCCTACGATAGACAGTGTTGTTTTGATGAGATGTCCCATTATGGGGCTCTCATCAAGCCTGTCAGCTATCATATTCAGGAGGCTGTTGCCACTGCCACGCAATCTGGCGAGCAGAGACGCACTTTTCTTCCGTACGATAGCTGAGAAGCTGTCGACTCGGGCTTTTGCGAACATCTCATAAATAAAACATAGAATAGTAACATCCATCACCATTGAATTATGATTGAAAATGTGTTACGCAATTAGGATACAGATGCTACACTGAGAAATTCTTATTTGAAAAACACAAATTCTTATCTGAGATCAACCTTCAAAAATAGTATCATAGGAAAAAATATATTTATTTCATGATTGCGAATTTGATTACGTCTCATTTCATTTGAAGGCCTGTGCTGTCGTTATACGCATTCATTTCATGAACAAAACCTTGTATTTTTTTCAGGGCTTTGTATAATTTCTTCATTGAATATATTTTGTTATCTAGATTGAATAATTAGCCTTGTGTTTTTACTAAATAAAGAAGTCTGGGTCAAAATAAAACGTCTTTAGATATAAAAAATATAAACCTTCGCTAATTTCTTTATTGCTACTATAAATACTTTCTGTATTTAATAACTTAGCATCAGAATACTGCTTCTATAGTAGGTACAATGCGTGCCACGAAAGATGAGACTTGACCCCGCCTCCCCCGCTCTTTCCGCCGCCCCTATGACGTCCGGTCCCGTCCCGCACTCAGACCTCATACCGCTAAAGATACCTAAAATCGTGTACTGCGCATGTCAAACCACGTGGTGTGTCAAGTCTCATCTTTCGTGGCACGCATTGTAGTTTAATTTATAGTTAAATACATTTTCTATTAACAATACAATGTGCAAATCAAATCATGAGATATTTTAGCGCCCTAATTGCGTCCCACCCCACACTATCAATCTCAATCTGAATAATTTTGAAGGATATTACTGATACATTGCTTCATATGTTCCAAAAATGTGTCAGTTCAGAAACGTAAAGAACGCAATGATAACTGTCAAAATATAAGCCATTCCTACTGATACTGTGTTACGCAATCACCACACAGTTCTCCCTCGCCTTTAAAATAGCAACTACAATGGCCTACCAGGAGACTACGCATCAGCGGAAGCGGTGACGTCACCGCGAATCTAATGATGTATTTTTCATGAATATTTAATTAAGTACTTGCAGAATTTGTTTCCTCGGATTGATTTCTGGTTAATGTTTGGTTAATTATTAATTAGTTATTGATTTTATTGCTGCTTATAATTATTTTGTTTAATTTTTAAATCATATCGATGTATCGAGATGTATTTTTTTAAGTTAGCAACATTTATTGTACGCGCTTATAAAATACCTTGTAACCGTCATTTGCACCCCTGTTCGCTGTGAAACGCCAAATAAACTACCTACAAGTATTTTGACCCTCCGTGTTATTTCTACACTGCACCTACGCCGAAGCTCGCCAGAACTCACATAGAAGACACTATACTGACACCCTCACACATCCTCTTCGCTACACAAATATCCATGGGCGGCGGTAACTGTTACCGTGTAATTCGTGTAAACTTAGGTAAAGTTAGAGATTGACACAACCCTCGCTGGGTTCAGTAGCCGTGGCTTGGTCACCCACGATGAAGCGAAGAGGAACCCGAGGAGGGGCCGCTCGTCAGGGCTTTTGCCGGTAAACCGACGACATAGTGGCCAACAAGTAGGTTGTGGTGCCGCTTGGGAGGCATCGCGGCTGAGGGTTCGAGGCCGCGGCGGGAGAGGATTGGCGGTATTGCGGTGCGTTGCTCTCCCTACCTTCCGCGGCCTTGACGGGGTCGCCACCGTCTGATGGCGGATGCGGTGGGGACGTAGGGGAGGAGGAGTGTTGGTATGACGTTGGCCGCTCTTCCTATCCTCTACGACCGAAAATTGGCAGGCGGCAGGGCCAATTATCTGACCCGTCGCAGGGGGACCAAGGGTCCAGACACGAAAAAAAAAGGGATTGGCTTATATAATAACACTATTGACTCACTTCACAGTTTTGCAGTGCTGGGTTTGGAAACCCGACCGACGCCCGTTGCAAACTGTGGACTTCCCCCTCCTACTTACCACCAAAGGCGCATCACCCTGCAGTGTGTAACCTTTCGAGGTCCACTTGGTAGTCTCTGAACCGTCTCTGGACACAAGTGGAAAGATGTAAGTCCAACCTAGTAAAGTGGGGCTACCTTAACGGAACGGCAGTAGGGTGTGATTGTGAAGCTATCACAAACCATGCTCCATCTCATATCCTGCCCTCTGTGTCACAAAACATGCAGTCGAAGTGACCTCTGCGCTGCCACCGACAACGCCGTCAAAGTGGAAAAGTTTTGGGAAAACAGATTAAAAAAAAATACAGTCGTGCCAGCGACACGAAGATGAAGACCCAAGTTTTCACGGTGAGATGTTTAAAGAATAGATTGGCTGTGTTGACGTTGGCTCATCATTATATACCTAACTTTAAAAAAAACACGTTTTCCTTTCCATTGCTCAAAAGCTACAGAGTCACTACTCAATACTATCAAGTAAAAAAAACCCAAATCTCTTTTCAAATTCATAACCCACGTAACTCCAAAAGGCATCACTTACAAAGTCCTTTAACCTCGAACCCATTTCTCATACGCACCCGAAACTTGTTAACACAAAAAATCAGGAGTCAATCGTGGAATGTAATAAATAAAATCCTCAAGTACTCTGAACTGATGTGGGGCTACAATCTCATACGGGAAGCCAGTAGTAAAAAAGTCAAAGTTAGATGTTGTACACAATTTATATGCTCAACTTTATACCTCTCGGACGTTATCGCGAAATTTAAAACATTCGTACTACGAGGTTTTATTTTAGTTTACCAAGTTTTTCTTGATACGGAGGGGTACAAATTAAAAAAAATGTTTTGTTGTTTTCCGTAATGGTAATGGCTTGTTTTTTTTGTTTGTTTTATGGGTTTTTGTTAAGTGGGTTACCGGGTTGGATGATTGGATGCTGTGATAGCGTCAGTTTCTAAGTTATTGTGATCAGTCATACACTTTGTCGTCCCGTGACTGTATTTAATAGAGTGATCTGTTCCCAGGCAGTCACAAGTCCTCATCTACCAAGCCTATCTTACGTCCCCACCTAGTTACTGGGGTAATTTTATATACCCTTTGGTAATACTGGTTGTCAGATTTTTGGGCTTCTGACGACCCGTAATGACTGCCAAAGATGCAAGAATGACAGCCGGAACCAACGGCTTAACGTGCTTTCCGAGGAGCAGGAGGACTTTGGTATGTAAATATGGTCACCCATCCACAGACCAACCGCGGCAAGCGTAGCTTAATCTGATCGATCGACCTGTGCGGCTGTTATAACTTAGCCACAAGCCCCGGCAGTCGCCGGGTCAGCGGGATTGTCCGAAAGGGTTACCGCTGACCCGGAACATAAAGGACTAAGGAAGGAACATGGGTGGGTTTTAGTCAGTAAGAGTCTAACACTCCCTTCCGCTCCACCCAGAGCGAAACGGGTCATTCGAAGATTTCCCATCCTCAAAAAAAAAGCCCCGGCAGTCACAAGTATCCATCTGAAATCATTTGGTACGTAAATTCTTCATTATTATTTTCACAATACAATAACATGCAACCCTGAAGATACCATAGACGTAATAGGTACGCAGAACCCACCTTAAACATTAGGTCAGCAAAACTACATTTCGATCGTTTACTTATAAAAAAAACTAAATAACTAACCGCAAGTTGTGATAGCATGTTTTCTTATAGCCCATTTGCAAGAAAAACGTATTTTTCCTTAAGAAAACAAACATAGTTAACCTAATTACATGCATAAGTAGCTCATGGAACCACATGTTGGCATTGAGCTGAAACTATTCCAAACTTTCACCGCACTATTGCATGAAATATAACCGAAATAGAACAACTAACTCACGCATTGCGGCTCCCGACTGGGATAGGATACTCTTTTTCTTGTAGGTGTGGGTAGAGACGGGTTTCGGCAGAAACTATACCATCAAATTCAAAATAATTTAGTTCACATAAACCTTCATAGGCACTTATGAAACCTCAGAAGTTAGGTACAGACGCCAGCCCATCAAGTTACTACAATCTGTCAAATTTCTTTAATAGATTTTCAACTTTATCGCTAGAGCATAAGGTTCAAAGTTGATTGGGAAAATTTGACAGTTTCGGGTAGCTTGATGTGCTAGCGTCTGTACACTATTCCAATTAGTCGATTCCCATGGATAAGCAAGCAAAAAATTACGAGCATATTTTTTTTTATAATTTGCTTTTACGATATTTTCGAACCACACTGCCAACTGGAAGGTCAGTTTAGGCCTGTCAACAAGTACTTCATAGGTACTTAACAAATAGAAAATGGTCAGCAAATTGAAGCATCTATAAGTCTTCAGGGCCTACAACGTTCTCACATTCAGACAAGGCCAACGGAATTCACACATTGGTGAATCCTCACATTCACCATCACCATCGTATGAATACTTAGGCATAGTTAGGGACGATGCGCCTCAAGTGGAGTTGGTTAGACTAGGAGATGGCTGATGGAGTAAAGCTGTGACCAAATGGTGGCCAAGGTTATGCCAAACAAACCAGGGCCGTCTAGAAGCGCGTTGGGTTGACGATAAAGACGGAGAACAGGGTGTTGTGGTGCAGCTTGAGAGAGGCTTATTTCCAGCAGTGGAATGCAACAGGCTCAGTTGATTGATTGATCAATGAATGATGATAGTATAGAGGTATGAGGAACAGGGTGTAAAGTTCACTCATACTCTATTGAAAAGGGAGGATCCTCCGACCAGACGGGTGTAGTGTCTGGCAGGCAACTGCCCGTTGATTCATGTCGGGCCGTTGTATCTACGCTAGTTGCGCAGTAAACTCTGCTTGCGCGATGCAGGATTTGCGTGACGTCAGTATGACGCGTTGTTTGCATGTGGCGTTGTAGATACCGCTACAATAGCTAAAACTACGAATTTAGACCTCTGCGAATCTCTGCCTAATTATAAGAATTTTTAATAGATTTAATTTAATTATTTTCTCTTTTTTATCTTCTTTAACAATTTATGAACTTTTCTAAATACCTATCTATTATTAATATTTTAACTTTGTTAGCTCAGTTGGTAATTTTATTGTGCATGCTGTGGTATCCTATAAGTGAAGAAATGCATCTACTTAATACCTGATGTTGCCCTTTATTTACAAAATTGTCAACTTTTTATATGCTTAACCCGTCAAGCATCGATCGTATGAAATACGGTACAATAGAAAACCAATTGCGTCTCATTAGCGGAGCTTGAGAGGTCACGTACGAGGCTTTTGACTATACATTGTGTGTGTATATTTTATGTAATTTTTTTGTAATGTTGCGTTTTGTTTGTGCAGAATAAACAATTTTTCTTTTTTTTTTTCTTTTTTCATCTGTCATCTTCACTAGTATTTGATAATATTATTAAGGTGTCAAAAAAACATCAGTTATTGTTTGACCGTTCACAGCTTTCTTAGAAAACCAAAGCTTAGGGCCCTTTTTTGTATACGCAAATTTTCCTTGCCGTGAAAAACGACGGTTTACACGCCGTGTGCAGGCATGGTCGTCAGTATTGTATGTATCACTAAAGGCTCCTGCAAACAGGCGCGACGCGCGACGCGAATCGCGCGCGACACAAAGGCACCGCTCGTTGCGCGACTTGCGGTGCCTTTGTGTCGCGCGCGATTTTATCGCATGTCGCGCCTGTTTGAAGGAGCCTTAAAGAAGCTTGTTGACAGACACGTTTTTTCTACGGCGCGGTTTATACGCCGTACCGTAAAAAATCGTGTCATACGACTAAGCTACGACATCACACAATTCTTTAGCTCTCTTTTTATCATGGCTGATGCACATAACTGATACAATTTTCCATGAACAGTCTCAGTCGGCAATGTAAGCTTGTCAGTACGTTAACTGTCCCATAAATTCCAACTAAGGCAGCTGCTCCCGTATTCAGCATAAAACCAGGCCTCATACCGCTAACTCAACAATTTAAGGTATATAGCAACACCAGTCCCGTCCATGACTCCTAATAATTAGTCCGTGTTGCACATGCAGTGCGCGACTGTACCCAATTAAAGCGTCCCGTGATATATCATAATCACATGATTAAAGTACATTTGCGTACACGCGCGTCTAAATTGTTTCCAACACGCTAATTAGGTTGACTTACGCTGAATTATGTAGTAGGGTTCTGTATGGAGATTAAATTGTTTTGTTTCGAATTGTGGTTTGTCTCGTTCGTTTGTGGGGTGGGAAATGTTGGGTTAGGGTTTGATTAAATAATGTATTTTTTATTCTTTAAGTGAGAACTTCTTTAGGTGCGTTGGGCATTTTTTGAGATGGGAAAAAACCATTGAAGTTGCGACACTGTTACCGTAACCAACACCGAGCTACATTCGGATGTGTTCGGCTGTCCTCGGGATGTACTCGGTTTGAATGTATATCCGATGCTAGCTTCCGCCCGCGCCTTCGCCCGCGAGGTATGTCGATAAAAACTATCCTATGTCCTTCCCCGGGATACAATCTATCTCTGCCAAATTTTATTGAAATCCGTTCAGTGGTTTAGGTGTGAAAAGGTAACAAACACACAGACAGACAGACAGAGTTACTTTCGAATTTATAATATTAGTACGGATGTCAGTGAGTGATGCCAAAGTATTCTGTTTTTGTTTTGTTTATAAGACGATTCAAAAAATAGACACGTAATTGTTCAAATTTTTACTTCTGTCGGCACTCCCGGAGTGCCATTGTTTTTTTTTTGATGTAATTGATTGCAAATTAATTTTCGTGAGTAGTGTAATTAGATAAGCGTTTCAGTTCAATTTACAGCGTGGTATTTACTCAAAACATGATTTCCTAAAACTTTCTTTTTAGTCGATTATTGTAGGAATTGCGAATTTCTAATAGGTGCTTGGTAAATGTTATGATATCAAAGAAATATTTGTGACAAGTAACCAAAGTTTTAGTACCTAAATGGAATCACTCAAAAACAATTTTTACGATCAAATGGGAAACAGAACCAAGCAAAAAGTCTTTTACTAACAAAAACATAACTTTAAACAGTCCCAAAAAAACTTTTGCATACGGAATATGTATTCGGGTTTGACAAAAAAACTTTGAAACTTCCTTATATCAATATTTACATTGGTTTACCATACGCGGATCCCTAAAAACACAAAGCTTTCCTCAATTTTTCAGCCTTATTTGCATACTGTCACACCGTATTTTTTTTTAAAGGGACGTTATCGCGGACGCGTTTTTACTTTTTTCTAACATTTTATAATTGCTTTGATTAATTAGTTCACTGTAGTTTTCGTTACGGAATTTTAGGCATGTTTTTTGATAATGGAAAATGCGTTTTATACATGTAATTTTCTTTTGTTTATTTTCAAGTAAAGACCCGCCCCGTCCCGTCCGTTCGTGATAAGGCTTATCGTACTGTATGGATCGGATTGCTAGGCTGTGGAGAAGACGGATGAAAAAAGATTGCACGCAGCGGAGATGAGAATGCTAAGATAGATGTGTGGAGTGACGAAAATGGATAAAGTAAGAAATGAGTATATAAGGGGAAGTTTGAAAGTGGCGCCTGTGACAGAAAGAAGAAGAAGAGAAGAAGAAGAAGCAAATCGATTGGCTTGGTCCATATCGAGCCAAACGATTTCCTTTCAACTTTTCTGTGCTTTTCTGTGCTTGTGATGAGGGAGGAAACGCATGTAACTAAATGAGTCATGAATATAATTATATTGATGAATGGAGAAGGAGGAATCAGAATGTTGGGCCACAAAAGGGATGAATGAAAGGCAGTCGCATGCAGCTGAGATGAACATGCCAAGAGGCATGTGTGGTGGTACACGAATGGATATAATAAATAAGAGTAATTGTGAAAGTGGCACCCGTAACTAAAAAGTGGTATGGAAATCGGCGGTCATGGAATGGGCATGTGATACGGAGTGGATAAGACAGGGATTAAAACAGAAGACGAACTAGCAGGGGTTCGAGGAAGGTGGGGTAGAGCGGAGGAGATGATAGCGTGACGGTTGACAGGGAAGAATGGAAGAAGAAATCGTGTTGCGCCTACCTCAAGTAATAGGGACAAAGGCAGCAAGATGGTGACTTTTGAAGTAAAAGGGGACGCACTACTAAAAAGGTAAAGCCCAACAATTATCTATAAAAATAAAAATGAATCGCTGAAATGTAGGTATGTACGCGCATAACTTCCGAACGACTTCACTAAATTGGATAATTCTTTTTTTGTTGTGTTCAGTATTGCCAGGACAAGGTTTTTATGAAAATAATTTCGTAAATTTGAAAAAAAAATTGCACCCTTGTGAAGCTGGGGCGGGCTATATATACGTATATAATATATATATGGATATAATATATATATGGATATAATATAATTATATTCAAAACTAGCAAGTTTTGAATATAATTACGGAGTGACGGTAGTTTCAAAGGTATTAATTATAAGTATTCCAGCAAGTCCCAAGCTCACCGTTTTACCCCACATCTCCTCTCCTTAGCTGTGTTTCTTAGTAAAATTAAATTAATTAACCTAAGTCTTTTGATGAAACATCATGATACGTTTCCTTGGAATTTTATTCAGTGAAAACAAGGTAAGGAAGTTAGAATAAGTAATAATCTGAGGCGAAACCTTTGAGTTCTTTGATGTAGAAAGTATTTTTAGACAGACTTCAGTTTTTTTTTTTAAGCCAACGTGTACCGTAGCAACCAGTTTAGTCAAGTTGATGCGCTAAGGTTTAATATTTTGTTTAAATGGAACCGGTCAGTGAGATTATCCAGTGGCCAGGGCTTCAAAGAAAGGAAGGGACCTACTACAACTCACGCCCATGGTCTGTTCGAAAAGTATCTGATGAAACTATAAACAAAGACATTATATTTTGGGATTTAATTATTGAAATAATCAAATCAAAGCACTCAATTTATAAGTGGCTAAGTGGTAATACAAATTGGCATCTACAGGCACGTTTTCTGATCAATTTCTTTAACAAAACATAGAAGAAAGAAAATAATTTTATTTGCGGTTAACATGACGCAAAGAAAGAACATAAACACAAAAAGAACTAGTGTATCGTGTAGTGTTTAGTGTAGTGTAGTGTATAGCGTAGTGTGTAGTGTAGTGTGTAGCGTAGTGTGTAGTGTAGTATGTAGTGTAGCATAGTGTGTAGTGTAGTGTGTGTGTAGTGTAGTTTACATTTTCATCAAGAGTTTTGGAACTGATATTACCCATCAGTATCGCTTTCTGTTCTGTTCTTAATAGCTATTAAGAACTATAGCTAAAAGACAGCGCGTGAGCGATAGTTTCATCAAAAACATACTCGTAGGTATTAAGAGCTCTTAATACCTACGAGTATGTTTTTGATGAAACTATAAAAAAAATCAATACTAATATTGTAAATGCAAAAGTAACTCTGTATGTCGAAGAAACAAGGGTTGGATGTAAGGTTATCGTATTAAGAAAAAGCGAACAAAAAAGATGTAGTAAAAACATAACTTCGCATTATCAAAGTATTGATGTATAGACATCGATGTAACAATTTTCGCAGAATAGTATTTCAAACTCGTATAGGGAACCACTGTCTGTTACCTTTTCATTCTGAATGGATCTAGATCTAATTTGCCACATGGTTAGACCATGACCTGGGTTAGAACATAGGATACTTATTTCCCGGTAGTACGTTTCTGAGTGACGATTTTCGATCACCACGCGGGCAAAGCCTTGGGCAAAAGCAACGCCGGTATAAAATAATATTTTAAGCTAATAATAGCCATGTCACAGTTATTAGTAGTTGCTTGCGGACAGTAAACACGTTTTCCGTGGCACGTTTCAGCGCCGGAAACAATTCATTATATCGAAATATGTCGCTTGTGTGTTAGGCTCACCTTGTACTGAGACGTAGAAAGTTTATTGTGTGAAAAAGAAATGTTTTTTTTTAAAGAAAGAAAAAGGTGATTTACGACATAGAATAGAATAACTCTTTATTATGTACACCATATATAGGTACAGATGCCAGTACATCAAGCCACTACAATATGTCAATTTCTTTAATAGATTTTTAACTTTATCACTAAAGCATAAGGTTCAAAGTTGATTGGGAAAGTTTGACAGTTTCGGGTAGCTTTATGTGCTGGCGTCTGTATATAAATTCAAGATTCTGCTACCGTCTAGTTGGTCTAGTGGTCGCGAGCGCTACAGCTGAGCATGAGGTTCTAGGTTCGATTTAGTGTTATTGGGTCTTTCCATCAGTTTCACAGTAGCAGTCCGGAGTATGGATTTATGCCCAGTTAAAGGCCATAGGCTTGCCCAATATTTGATGGGACATAAACATACCTAACTGGCGAAATCTGGGGGTACTTACTACAGGTACATCTCTTGCCTCTGCCCTGAACCTTCGGGGATTACAGGCGTGATGTTTTGAGTGTGTTTGATAAGGGTTGTAAATGTTTTTTTTTTTTGTTATAAAGAAATGACTTTAAAAAGAAGGAACGCATTTTGTTTGCAACATTAGAATAGAATAGAATAGAATCTCAAAGAATCTCTAGAATTTCTCTCTCTCTCTCTCTCTTCTCTAGAATCTCTCTCTTTTTCTTTTTTTTTCTCTTTCTCTTTTGTCCTTTCTTTTTCATTCTTCTACGTTTACCTGTTTGGTAGGAGTATGGCAAATAATTATTATGGGGGTTTTACACAGTCTTAATGGAGAGACCTTCATTGCGGGTATTTGACAGATTTGCCATACAAAATCGATCAAAAGTCGGGGTACTTCTTACAGGTTTTATTTTCTTACCCTTTAATTTTTTTTTGAATTGATAATTATAGCAACAATTATTCCTAGGGACTCTTTCCCTAAGAATCATTGTTGCTATAAGCTTGCAACTAATATCGAGTAATTTAGGCCACCTATAGAAGCAATAAAAACCGCATCACTATTGTTTGAAACTACCGCAGTGCCGCAAACACTTGAAGTGTTACAAAATTAAAATGCAACACAATACCAATACATAGTTATGGAACCCCACCACTTATAATTATATTGAGTGTTATAAGCACTTGTCCCACGACCTGTGAGGTCGCTGAGCTTGACACTTTAAAAATAATGTTTTTTTAGTTTAAGTCTTAGCTAGTAGTTCAGTTCGTGATTTGCATCCAACTATGTAACACGTCTCAATTAAATAGAATTAGGTAATTAAGTAAGTCTTAGCTAGTAGTTTAGTTCGTGATTTGCATCCAAATATGTAACACGTCTCAATTAAATAGAATTAATTAAGTAAGTCTTAGCTAGTAGTTCAGTTCGTGATTTGCATCCAAATATGTAACACGTCTCAATTAAATAGAATTAGGTAATTAAGTAAGTCTTAGCTAGTAGTTCAGTTCGTGATTTGCATCCAAATATGTAACACGTCTCAATTAAATAGAATTAATTAAGTAAGTCTTAGCTAGTAGTTCAGTTCGTGATTTGCATCCAACTATGTAACACGTCTCAATTAAATAGAATTAATTAAGTAATTATGTTTATTTTTAAAAAGCCCTTTAAGGCGCTCCCAATCTTGACTGGCGCAGCCGGTAGGATCACTGAGGAAGCTATCACGCGTTACATTATTCATCGCGATAAGACTTTTCTCGATTTTCAAACGGTACGCGTGGTGTACGGCAAGGTGATCCAACGAACCAAATAAATATCGTCGGCGACGAGGAGTCCTGAGAGCTGATGATGGGCGTGGCAGGCTGGTGAGTACGACTTTTCACCTCCTTAATATCCGTGTCCACATCCTTTCGTTAAACTTGGAATTGGAAGTTTTCCATTTTGACTGTTTGATGGTTTTCTCAAATAATTAAGTTATGTGTGTGTGCTGTAAGAATACGTAACATACAATTGTTTTGTATAACTAATTTTAAAACACTAATTAGAGATAGCTATAATTCATATTGAGTTCAGAAACACTTAATAAATCGACGCCCCCGAGCAATAAGTCGGTAATGTACTATTATGGACTTCTTGCTGTTATGGCAAATTTGGCATCTACGGACTGGATTACACCTTAGCAATTTTTTTTGGTTTTTTCTAACGATAATTTACAAAGATATCATGACATCCGTTTTTATTGTTGGGAAATTTACAAACAAAATGATGTCGGCAAAAATACTGTTATAGGTCGGTACAAAGAAATATTTTATATTTTATTTTGGTAAGTAGCTTTTACAGGATTATTGGCGTAAATAATCTTCATAAGTTTTTTTGGTATAAGAGGAAAGCATAATAATAGACCTAACAAAATGAACAAGATGACTGAAGCAACTATTAAAGCACACATTGATATATTTCCTAAAGTGGAGTCGCACTATACGAGGATGAATTCAACCAGAGGATATCTTTCAGAGAACTTAAATATTTCAAAAATGTATCGCTTTTTCTTTTATCGATTGGTTTACACATCAATATTACACTGATGTTGTAATGGCAACAAATCGACAATATGCAATATGAATCAGTTTTTAACTCCCAGTATAACTACTCATTTTTCAAACCCAAAAAAGACCAGTGCCCTTCGTGCTCCTTATATGAAAAATCAGACAATACTATGAAACCACTCTAGAGGAAAAACAATTAGAATAACAATTAGAGCAATCTGAAGCTTACGATTTAAAACCACTCGTAGACGATAAGCATTGGCGGTGTGATTTTTACACAAACTTAAAAGGTCTGTATGTAAAGCTTTGCTTATTGTAATAGGTCGGTGGTAAGCACGTTGCAACTGCACGTTATCTAGATGTGCAGCTGCATCTGCGCTATTCTCTTGTGTACGCTTTCGTCCTCTTCGTCTACCTAAGGCAGTGAGTGTTGTTTAAATCAAGCTCTGAATAAGTGTCTTCAAAATTATATTTGAAAAACAACTTATTTGCTTGTGAATCAGACACACTCTCCTCCATCACGTGTGCCTAATGGATCACATTTCCGTCTTTATCACACCGCCAATGCTTATTGTCTACGAGTGGTTTTAAATCGTAAACTTCAGATTGCTCTAATTGTTATTCTAATTGTTTTTCCTCTAGAGTGGCTTTCATAGTATTGTCTGATTTTTCATATAAGGAGCACGAAGGGCACTGGTCTTTATTGGGTTTGAAAAATGAGTAGTTATACTGGGAGTTAAAAACTGATTCATATTGTCGATTTGTTGCATTGGCGGTGTGATAAAGATGGAAATGTGATCCATTGGGCACACGTGATGGAGGAGAGTGTGTCTGATTCACAAGCAAATACTTAAGTTGTTTTTCAAATATAATTTTGAAGACACTTATTCAGAGCTTGATTTAAACAACACTCACTCTGCCTTAGGTAGACGAAGAGGACGAAAGCGTACACAAGAGAATAGCGCAGATGTAGCTGCACATCTAGATAACGTGCAGTTACAACGTGCTTACCACCGACCTATTACAATAAGCAAAGCTTTACATACAGACCTTTTAAGTTTGTGTAAAAATGGAGCTATTCCACGGTTTTACCATCCTTTCTATGACTCTTTGTCCTATTCTGAATCCAGGAACGAAAATTTCTCTGAAGAAGAATAATACTGTATGAAAATTATGTAAACCAAAGTTCTTTGCAGGATGTGTTTTATTTCATTTACTTTTTTTGGATTTTTATGTTTCTGGAGCGAATTTATAAATAATAAAACTTTGTTAGGTAATAGAACAGTGTGTTTTTCGTTTCAACCTTCAAAATATTACATTATAAGTTTCAAAAAAATGAAAAGGTACTGGGTGATAACAATAACACTGTTATTCAAAATTTCCCCGTAAATAGTATTGGTATGTATCAACACTGTTTCTACAATCATTTAATATTTCCACAATAACTGCGTAATAACACATTATGAATCATCTCTACGATAAAAAATAACTTGGTAAAAGTCCATAATATAATGATACGAAATAAATTGTTTGACAAATTTACTGCAATAACTCTGTAAGTACTATTACTGTAATATTTGAACAATATAGTTTCAGGTATTATTTATTTTCTGAAATTCAAAGGTTTTGAATGTAAAGAATTTCATATTAATAGCACAGTTACACTTCACAAAAAAATAGCTTTCATTTGATACATCAATGACTTGAATATTCCCACTGGCTGAAAAGATATTCGACAAAAACAGTAAATCTTTTCTCCTGTAAAATTTGGATTTTTCGATTACCGACTTATTGCTTGGGAGCATCGAAATATACTAGTAGTAATTTATGTAGGTAATAAGTAAAATTGGTAGAGTTCATAGAGTTAATTATTACATAGAATTTTTGATTAAGTACCAGAATGTCAGAAATAAATCTTATTCCAAATGAATTGTACAAAATTCTACCCAGTTTTGATGGTAATAAACGACATTTGAATTTATTCTTACGCAAATGTGAGTATATTATCGATAAGTTTAAATTATCAGAATTACAACAGGAATTTACTTACTTAATGCATGTTGTGTCCAGCCACTTAACGGGTGACGCAGCCGCGCTTATCAGTGAGCGCGGAGACATTCAATCGTGGGCGGAATTCAAGGAATTGCTTGAGTTACACTTTGGCTATCCGCGAAGCGAAGAGTGTTTGGCTATCGAGTTAGAAACTTTAAACTTTAAGTTTCAGACCGATGCCAATGATGCAATAATAAAAAAAATAACCCAGGCATATAACCTATTAAATAAGGACACGCGGTGATAGAGAAAGAATAATAAAAAATACACGAAGGTACTAAAGAAGATAGGTAATCTATTTACTCTACATATGTTTTAAGTATGTTTGATATGTTTATAAGTAATTTTAAGTCAATTTATACTATTTTAAATGGAATCGAAACTGCATTATCCTTTACAAAAGTGTCTGTTGTACATCCGATCATTGTTGAGCCATCTGAACTCTTAGCACTGTTAAGCAATATTTCTGAAACTGAAAGCCTAATTTACCCTGTGACTGAAAAATCGTTATTAATGCTTGAAAGAACAATATCTGTTAAAGCTTATGTAAAAGAAAACCACATAACATTCATTATGGAAATCACATTAATAAACTTAAAAAAATAAACATTTAATTATTTAAAAATCTATTCATTACCAATTTTCAAGGAAAACAAAACTACCACCATTATCCCTAAACATCCATACCTTATGGTGAAAGGTCCTACATACTCGTACATACCGCTAGCCAGCCCATGTGAAGAGATGGGAGCCAACCAGTTCCTGTGCAAGGAAAACAATGTGATATTGTATCCTGAAAATACGTGTATAGAACAATTAATGCATTTTGCCTCAAACGTTAGTTTGTGCAAACCTCTTGCAGATAACCTGGAAAGTCTAAAAGTACAGCCTATTGACTTCCTCAACTGGAAAATTTACACAAGACATAAAATAATGCTTACCGAAACATGTGCCGATGATGTTATCAGGAAACCGATTAAGGGCACATATTTATTGGAAATTGATGGAAACTGCAGTGTCTATCTGAAAGACATTAAATTACACAAAAGGCAACATCATTCAGGAAAAATACAATATCGAGTAACTGCAGTCGCGGTTCTACCCAAATTAGAGGAAACATCTATTGATTGGAACAAAACAGTGAATCTAAACAAATTGACTTTGACGATTTAAAAACATCTATCATACACATTAAAAAGTGAAATAGTGCAGTGAGAACAAATAGTGTTAGTTTAGCAACTATATTACTCTATGTTATTTTAGCGATAGTATGTCTTAGTATAGTACTTTGGAGAAAATTGTCTTGTATGCGGAATCATCGGAATCCAAATATTACCGATAATTTCGCACTTGATGAGGGAGGAGTTATGGAACCCCACCACTTATAATTATATTGAGTGTTATAAGCACTTGTCCCACGACCTGTGAGGTCGCTGAGCTTGACACTTTAAAAATAATGTTTTTTTAGTTTAAGTCTTAGCTAGTAGTTCAGTTCGTGATTTGCATCCAACTATGTAACACGTCTCAATTAAATAGAATTAGGTAATTAAGTAAGTCTTAGCTAGTAGTTTAGTTCGTGATTTGCATCCAAATATGTAACACGTCTCAATTAAATAGAATTAATTAAGTAAGTCTTAGCTAGTAGTTCAGTTCGTGATTTGCATCCAAATATGTAACACGTCTCAATTAAATAGAATTAGGTAATTAAGTAAGTCTTAGCTAGTAGTTCAGTTCGTGATTTGCATCCAAATATGTAACACGTCTCAATTAAATAGAATTAATTAAGTAAGTCTTAGCTAGTAGTTCAGTTCGTGATTTGCATCCAACTATGTAACACGTCTCAATTAAATAGAATTAATTAAGTAATTATGTTTATTTTTAAAAAGCCCTTTAAGGCGCTCCCAATCTTGACTGGCGCAGCCGGTAGGATCACTGAGGAAGCTATCACGCGTTACATTATTCATCGCGATAAGACTTTTCTCGATTTTCAAACGGTACGCGTGGTGTACGGCAAGGTGATCCAACGAACCAAATAAATATCGTCGGCGACGAGGAGTCCTGAGAGCTGATGATGGGCGTGGCAGGCTGGTGAGTACGACTTTTCACCTCCTTAATATCCGTGTCCACATCCTTTCGTTAAACTTGGAATTGGAAGTTTTCCATTTTGACTGTTTGATGGTTTTCTCAAATAATTAAGTTATGTGTGTGTGCTGTAAGAATACGTAACATACAATTGTTTTGTATAACTAATTTTAAAACACTAATTAGAGATAGCTATAATTCATATTGAGTTCAGAAACACTTAATAAATCGACGCCCCCGAGCAATAAGTCGGTAATGTACTATTATGGACTTCTTGCTGTTATGGCAAATTTGGCATCTACGGACTGGATTACACCTTAGCAATTTTTTTTGGTTTTTTCTAACGATAATTTACAAAGATATCATGACATCCGTTTTTATTGTTGGGAAATTTACAAACAAAATGATGTCGGCAAAAATACTGTTATAGGTCGGTACAAAGAAATATTTTATATTTTATTTTGGTAAGTAGCTTTTACAGGATTATTGGCGTAAATAATCTTCATAAGTTTTTTTGGTATAAGAGGAAAGCATAATAATAGACCTAACAAAATGAACAAGATGACTGAAGCAACTATTAAAGCACACATTGATATATTTCCTAAAGTGGAGTCGCACTATACGAGGATGAATTCAACCAGAGGATATCTTTCAGAGAACTTAAATATTTCAAAAATGTATCGCTTTTTCTTTTATCGATTGGTTTACACATCAATATTACACTGATGTTGTAATGGCAACAAATCGACAATATGCAATATGAATCAGTTTTTAACTCCCAGTATAACTACTCATTTTTCAAACCCAAAAAAGACCAGTGCCCTTCGTGCTCCTTATATGAAAAATCAGACAATACTATGAAACCACTCTAGAGGAAAAACAATTAGAATAACAATTAGAGCAATCTGAAGCTTACGATTTAAAACCACTCGTAGACGATAAGCATTGGCGGTGTGATTTTTACACAAACTTAAAAGGTCTGTATGTAAAGCTTTGCTTATTGTAATAGGTCGGTGGTAAGCACGTTGCAACTGCACGTTATCTAGATGTGCAGCTGCATCTGCGCTATTCTCTTGTGTACGCTTTCGTCCTCTTCGTCTACCTAAGGCAGTGAGTGTTGTTTAAATCAAGCTCTGAATAAGTGTCTTCAAAATTATATTTGAAAAACAACTTATTTGCTTGTGAATCAGACACACTCTCCTCCATCACGTGTGCCTAATGGATCACATTTCCGTCTTTATCACACCGCCAATGCTTATTGTCTACGAGTGGTTTTAAATCGTAAACTTCAGATTGCTCTAATTGTTATTCTAATTGTTTTTCCTCTAGAGTGGCTTTCATAGTATTGTCTGATTTTTCATATAAGGAGCACGAAGGGCACTGGTCTTTATTGGGTTTGAAAAATGAGTAGTTATACTGGGAGTTAAAAACTGATTCATATTGTCGATTTGTTGCATTGGCGGTGTGATAAAGATGGAAATGTGATCCATTGGGCACACGTGATGGAGGAGAGTGTGTCTGATTCACAAGCAAATACTTAAGTTGTTTTTCAAATATAATTTTGAAGACACTTATTCAGAGCTTGATTTAAACAACACTCACTCTGCCTTAGGTAGACGAAGAGGACGAAAGCGTACACAAGAGAATAGCGCAGATGTAGCTGCACATCTAGATAACGTGCAGTTACAACGTGCTTACCACCGACCTATTACAATAAGCAAAGCTTTACATACAGACCTTTTAAGTTTGTGTAAAAATGGAGCTATTCCACGGTTTTACCATCCTTTCTATGACTCTTTGTCCTATTCTGAATCCAGGAACGAAAATTTCTCTGAAGAAGAATAATACTGTATGAAAATTATGTAAACCAAAGTTCTTTGCAGGATGTGTTTTATTTCATTTACTTTTTTTGGATTTTTATGTTTCTGGAGCGAATTTATAAATAATAAAACTTTGTTAGGTAATAGAACAGTGTGTTTTTCGTTTCAACCTTCAAAATATTACATTATACGTTTCAAAAAAATGAAAAGGTACTGGGTGATAACAATAACACTGTTATTCAAAATTTCCCCGTAAATAGTATTGGTATGTATCAACACTGTTTCTACAATCATTTAATATTTCCACAATAACTGCGTAATAACACATTATGAATCATCTCTACGATAAAAAATAACTTGGTAAAAGTCCATAATATAATGATACGAAATAAATTGTTTGACAAATTTACTGCAATAACTCTGTAAGTACTATTACTGTAATATTTGAACAATATAGTTTCAGGTATTATTTATTTTCTGAAATTCAAAGGTTTTGAATGTAAAGAATTTCATATTAATAGCACAGTTACACTTCACAAAAAAATAGCTTTCATTTGATACATCAATGACTTGAATATTCCCACTGGCTGAAAAGATATTCGACAAAAACAGTAAATCTTTTCTCCTGTAAAATTTGGATTTTTCGATTACCGACTTATTGCTTGGGAGCATCGAAATATACTAGTAGTAATTTATGTAGGTAATAAGTAAAATTGGTAGAGTTCATAGAGTTAATTATTACATAGAATTTTTGATTAAGTACCAGAATGTCAGAAATAAATCTTATTCCAAATGAATTGTACAAAATTCTACCCAGTTTTGATGGTAATAAACGACATTTGAATTTATTCTTACGCAAATGTGAGTATATTATCGATAAGTTTAAATTATCAGAATTACAACAGGAATTTACTTACTTAATGCATGTTGTGTCCAGCCACTTAACGGGTGACGCAGCCGCGCTTATCAGTGAGCGCGGAGACATTCAATCGTGGGCGGAATTCAAGGAATTGCTTGAGTTACACTTTGGCTATCCGCGAAGCGAAGAGTGTTTGGCTATCGAGTTAGAAACTTTAAACTTTAAGTTTCAGACCGATGCCAATGATGCAATAATAAAAAAAATAACCCAGGCATATAACCTATTAAATAAGGACACGCGGTGATAGAGAAAGAATAATAAAAAATACACGAAGGTACTAAAGAAGATAGGTAATCTATTTACTCTACATATGTTTTAAGTATGTTTGATATGTTTATAAGTAATTTTAAGTCAATTTATACTATTTTAAATGGAATCGAAACTGCATTATCCTTTACAAAAGTGTCTGTTGTACATCCGATCATTGTTGAGCCATCTGAACTCTTAGCACTGTTAAGCAATATTTCTGAAACTGAAAGCCTAATTTACCCTGTGACTGAAAAATCGTTATTAATGCTTGAAAGAACAATATCTGTTAAAGCTTATGTAAAAGAAAACCACATAACATTCATTATGGAAATCACATTAATAAACTTAAAAAAATAAACATTTAATTATTTAAAAATCTATTCATTACCAATTTTCAAGGAAAACAAAACTACCACCATTATCCCTAAACATCCATACCTTATGGTGAAAGGTCCTACATACTCGTACATACCGCTAGCCAGCCCATGTGAAGAGATGGGAGCCAACCAGTTCCTGTGCAAGGAAAACAATGTGATATTGTATCCTGAAAATACGTGTATAGAACAATTAATGCATTTTGCCTCAAACGTTAGTTTGTGCAAACCTCTTGCAGATAACCTGGAAAGTCTAAAAGTACAGCCTATTGACTTCCTCAACTGGAAAATTTACACAAGACATAAAATAATGCTTACCGAAACATGTGCCGATGATGTTATCAGGAAACCGATTAAGGGCACATATTTATTGGAAATTGATGGAAACTGCAGTGTCTATCTGAAAGACATTAAATTACACAAAAGGCAACATCATTCAGGAAAAATACAATATCGAGTAACTGCAGTCGCGGTTCTACCCAAATTAGAGGAAACATCTATTGATTGGAACAAAACAGTGAATCTAAACAAATTGACTTTGACGATTTAAAAACATCTATCATACACATTAAAAAGTGAAATAGTGGAAAGTGGTAGTGCAGTGAGAACAAATAGTGTTAGTTTAGCAACTATATTACTCTATGTTATTTTAGCGATAGTATGTCTTAGTATAGTACTTTGGAGAAAATTGTCTTGTATGCGGAATCATCGGAATCCAAATATTACCGATAATTTCGCACTTGATGAGGGAGGAGTTATGGAACCCCACCACTTATAATTATATTGAGTGTTATAAGCACTTGTCCCACGACCTGTGAGGTCGCTGAGCTTGACACTTTAAAAATAATGTTTTTTTAGTTTAAGTCTTAGCTAGTAGTTCAGTTCGTGATTTGCATCCAACTATGTAACACGTCTCAATTAAATAGAATTAGGTAATTAAGTAAGTCTTAGCTAGTAGTTTAGTTCGTGATTTGCATCCAAATATGTAACACGTCTCAATTAAATAGAATTAATTAAGTAAGTCTTAGCTAGTAGTTCAGTTCGTGATTTGCATCCAAATATGTAACACGTCTCAATTAAATAGAATTAGGTAATTAAGTAAGTCTTAGCTAGTAGTTCAGTTCGTGATTTGCATCCAAATATGTAACACGTCTCAATTAAATAGAATTAATTAAGTAAGTCTTAGCTAGTAGTTCAGTTCGTGATTTGCATCCAACTATGTAACACGTCTCAATTAAATAGAATTAATTAAGTAATTATGTTTATTTTTAAAAAGCCCTTTAAGGCGCTCCCAATCCTGACTACATTGTTTTCTTAAATCAAACAGAGCGATACGAACAGTCTGCCATAACACAACAACACAACATTGTGTATGTTTGCAACAGTCTCTTGGTTAGTGGGTAAATGTTATCTTCTGAGATTTCGGATATTTGAGTGTCAGCTCCTTGGGGCCCATGGCTAATTAATAACAGCCGCACAAGTCGATCGAGGTTAAGCTACGCTTGCCGCGGTTGGTCTGTGGATGGGTGACCATCTTTACATACTGAGACCCCTCTGTGGCTCGGAAAGCACGTTAAGCCGTTGTTCCTGGTTGTCATTCGTGGATCTTTGACAGTCGTTACGGGTAGTCAGAAGCCCGAAAGTTTGACAACCAGTCTCACCTTGGTGAGACTGGTTGGACAGTTACTGGGTAATACGATACCCCTTGGGGTATCGTATTACCCAGTAACTGGGTTATGGAGGTCAGATTAGGCAGTCACTCCATGTAAAATACTGGTATTCAGCTGCATCCGGTTAGATTGGAAGCCGACCCCAACATAGTTGGGAAAAGGCTTGGCAGATGAGTTCCTTTGCCCTACCGTTCTCAAGATTAGGCCCATTTTGCTAGAAATATTTTTATAACAGCTATGAATGTACAGACACCAGCACATCAAGCTACCCGAAACTGTCAAATTTTCCCAATCAACTTTGAACCATATGCTTTAGCGATAAAGTTGAAAATCTATTAAAGTTTGACAGATTGTAGTAGCTTGATGTGCTGGCGTCTGTACAAAAAACATTACAAAGAAAGCATCACAAATGGTGGTGACCCACATAATCATTAGCAATGGATTTAATTTTGACAGTTCAACAACATTCATTGCGTTATTTACGTTGTTGTGCGGACAAATGTTTCGAACATATGAAGCAATGGATTAGCAATATCCTTTAAAATTATTCAAATTAAAAGCGTGGTAGGTACAATGTGTGCCACGAAAGATGAGACTTGACCCCGCCTCCCCCGCGCTTTCCGCCGCCCCTATGACGTCCGGTCCCGTCCCGCACTTAGACCTCATACCGCTAAAGATACCTAAAATCGTGTACTGCGTATGTCAAACCACGTGGTATGTCAAGTCTCATCTTTCGTGGCACGTATTGTACGCAATAATATAGCTGAAGAGTTTGTTTGTTTGTTTGAACGCGCTCATCTCTGGAACTACTGAACATATTTGTATTTTTTTTTTGCATTTGATGTCTCTTATTTTTGCCATTATTTTTTGACGGATTCGCGGAGGTTGAAAGTAAACACCAAAAGATATAACCTCTACGGTATATTATTTGGTACAGTATTAACACAATATTTTATGTAGGTATGTACCTACTAGTAAATTATATAACTTGATCGTATTGTGCGGTGCGGCTTACAGGCGCGGCCACGGCTCCTTACTATTCTAGGTCATATTAATACGGCCGACTTGCATGTAATTTTCCTGTTATTGTTATTATAATTAGTTCTAATTAAGCAGTTTTGGTTCATATGAGCCAATTTAGCTATGTATTATCGTTTTTAAATGTAGGACTTTAGCGTATACTAAAAAATGTTGCTAAACAATTTGAATGAAAAATATATCTACCTATTGTTGCGTTTGCACCGACAACTGCAATCAAAGTTGCAGACTCATTAACATGTTAATAATAATAAATAAACATCTTTATTGCAGACCACATGATTAATAAAAACACCATAAAAAAGTTAATAAAAAAAAACAATAAAACGTTAAATGTCACCGACCGGCACTCCTCAAACCGTAGCAATGCTACCTATAGTTATATTATACGCAGAAGCTGTTGATGTACCTTAATAAATAAATATATAAATAATAAATGCCTACTTGGCAGCAAAACATAGGATAACAATTATATTATCAGAAAATATAGGAGAACAACAGTGTTGTTCTCCTATATTTTTAGGTTGGTGGGTTTATAACTGTTTGTCAAACAGAAACATTTTCACAATAAGAACTCCTACTAGTGTCCTAAAATAGTTTAATACATTTATTTTTGTGTAACATTTTGGCAAAACTATCAACAAGAATACCTACTCTTGATAATTAAGTTTGAAAGTTCAGTACCTATACAACGGGATACAAATTCTAAGCTTCTCAATGCGTCTTCCCACACGAATGAGAAAATAGCGAAGTCCTATTCTCAGTGGCGGACTAAGCCTGTCGAGGGCCCGGGGCGGCAAATTTGCCCCCCTCCCCCCGCCTGGGGCTCCTCCGCCCAGGAAAGAACGTCAAAATGTTTAGCATGCTACCTTGAAAAGGTTAGGTTTTCTTTTGACTAATTATACAGAAGTATAGGAGATACTCAACAACATCTAACAACAACAGATAAGCTAGAGCATTAGAAAAATAGAGGATGGTAGACCGAGAGAAGGGAGCTCGAATAGTTTTGCACCTTTCATGGTTTAAATTTTCTCTTGAACATTTATACAGAAATAGGAATTACTTTGTCAACTTAAACAGAAAAGTTTAAAAATGTAGGATACAGAAATAGGAGATACTTTGCCGACAACAGAACTAGAGCTTCAAATGGATAGATAGATAAAATGAATAGAAGATAGAGAAGCGAGCACGAAACTTTTAGCACCCTACTTTTATATTTAGCATGCTTAGGGGGCCCCCAACTACAAATGCCTTTTACTTACTGAACATATTTTGGGCTTGTTTGGCATTTGATTAATTAGTATTTCTCGAGTTTTGGGGGCCCCCTAGGACCGCACCTGCCGCCCTCCTGTTAATCCGCCAGTGTCTATTCTAAGACGAGGATCATTCAAGTAAGACAATCAAAGACGATGGAATTGTTATCATTATTGTAGCATATTTCGGTATGATATTATTTCTACATATTCCTTGTGATATTTTATGTATACTATTTCATATATTTTTTTATTTCTATGTATGCTTCATGTAAGTGATACTCGAGAAGATTGATTCATTAATAAATTTATGTAAGTTGATCAAATAATATTTGAATAGTTTTGTATACAACCTGGTTGAATAGGTCATAATTATAAGCCCCATGTATTTTATGATTAATCCTAAGCCTTATTAAGACTGTAATCTTTAAGTTAGCTATTGTATTTTTTTACCAATATAACAACAAATTGTACCTACTTGAAGCGATAATTTTGACAACAAATCATACTGAGAAAGGCTTTCATGCACTGAGGTCATTCTATCTATTTGCATTGGACATAGGCCTTTCTATAAACTCTTAAACCAATTGGCTGACTCTTTCCCACATTTTCTGGCCAGACCGGAGTCCAGTGAACTCACAACTTAGTGATTTTACTTCCTTATGAATATGCATCTTGTCGGTCGTGAGCGCAGGCTCTATATAGGACAATGTGCCCCTGGGGACCCATCGTCTCGGGGAACACTGTCCATGCCAGACCACATCCTAAGTACTCATTAACAGTACCTCTTAAGCAGATATCAGACGCTCCACTTTCGTTCATCTATATCTTGCATTCTGAGCCTGTCACTCAAACTGAAGCATCTGGACACTAAATGAATCAAAAGTGAAAAATTTATTAGTGAACCGATCAAACGATGTTGTATTTCGACACGGGGCATCTTTCACTCGCGTACCGGATGATCGGAAAACTAAATTAAAGGAACAGATGAACGTTTGTTCCTATATAATTTTGTCGGTGTCGTGTGAACGTGGAATAGAACAAAAATCACTTGAGTGAACCATTTCATGGTGTATCTGATATCAGCTTTAGTAACAAGAGCACATCTCAGAATACAAGCGGATAGAAAAAGATAGAATTAGCAATTTTCTTCAAAGTATAATTTATAGCAATTTTTATGCTGCCATAAAAGTAAGCGGATAAGGAGGCTTTAATAAAAATAAGTGAAAATTTTATTTTTTCATCGTTGGGCTTCTTCCTTATTCAAATTTTGTGGTCAGTTGGTTTTTTGTGATTGATTTATTTATGCTTAGAATGTTTGTTTGTCTTTATTTTTTCTTAACAGTAAATACGTATGATAGAGGTAAGTAACGTATTACAGAGACATTGATAACACTTTGTGAACGAGTATTACCTATAAAGTCTTGACAGGAGTAAAATTACTTCATTGTATTTTAACCCGAGCAGAACGTTCATAATGGTTTTTTCTAAGTTTAGAACCCACAATAACGTCACGTGAAAAAGAACGACCAGTTGCTTAGGGTTTAATGGTAAATTAAAAAGAGCAATTTAACACAGCTCATTGTTAACGAGCTCATTTAAGTGTTCCGTTTCTCATAACTTTAGTGTTGGTCAACTGTGAAAATTGTAGCCTTTCTTGGTTTTAAGTAAAATATTATTCACCAGTGTACATTCAATTTAGGCCCACTGTTATGTATTTATCAAAGATAAAATACCTATTAAATAAATACATTTTTTTATTCTTTAACTGGCGATCTATGTACCTATATGTGAGTGGGTATGAATCAGTTTTGGCATAATATTAGGTATTTTATGCCAAAACGCCGGTTTCTATGTTATACCAAAAAAAAAGCCGTAGCCGAAAATAGTAAATAATACAAAAGACAGCTACACCTCACAGCATCCCAGGAGAAGAAACAATGCTACAAATTCCTTAACAATACAGAAAACTGAGGAAAAACAAAACACAATCATCTTTAAAACAAGTGAACTCGCGGTCCCCAGCTAGTTTACAAGAAACGAACAGTTGCAAATAAAGGAAGTGACTTTATCAAAATTGTTGACTTTAAAAAAATATGATCCTCTTCCTCGGAGCTCTTGTAAGATTAAGTCTAAGATAATCCGACTTTCAGTTCCCGGCCGAGTTTCAGAAATAAGTTTCATTGAGGTATTCTGTTTGTTTAATGTTATGAATCCATACTAGTAGTATTATAGATGCGAAAGCGGGTCTGCCTGTTACCTCTTCACGCTTAAAACGCTGAACCGATTTAAATGAAATTTGGTATAAAGATAGTTTGAGACCCGGGAAAGGACATAAGATAGTATTTATCCCGATATTCCCACGGGATCCACACTTATGCGGGTGAAACCGCGGGGCTTTGCTAATCTGTTATAAAAATGTGTAGGAAAGACATTAATTTTCCTTTTCTGTTACGTATTTATTTAAGTTGGTTTGATGTATCTGGATCCACCATACGAAGATGGTTGTCATTTTCTAGTAATGTTGCCCAAAACCTACAATTTATTATATGATAAAATAAAGGAAATCCAGTACAATGCGTGCCACGAAAGATGAGACTTGACCCCGCCTCCCCCGCTCTTTCCGCCGCCCCTATGACGTCCGGTCCCGTCCCGCACTCAGACCTCATACCGCTAAAGATACCTAAAATCGTGTTCTGCGCAAGTCAAACCACGTGGTGTGTCAAGTCTCATCTTTCGTGGCACGCATTGTACTGTTTGTTTAGTGGTCGCACACGAGACTTATGAACATCCTGATTACCCGCGGTGCAATTGCATAACCCACTAACAGTAGCAATGACTTACACTTTGAGAGTTTAACAACATTCATTGCGTTATTTACGTTGTTAAGCTGACAAATTGTTCAAACATGTGAAGCAATGGATTAGTAATATCCTTCAAAATTATTTTGATTGTGATTGAAAGTGTGTAAATCAATTAGGGTGCAGGTCCACAAAGTGTTTTTGGGTTCTGTCCACCAGGAATTTCGAAGTAACACAGGCTGGAATTGGGCCGGGTTGATGACAACACGCTTGCAGCCCTATTACTCCAGACTTACACATAACTGGCTGACCTACAGGTACAATGCGTGCCACGAAAGATGAGACTTGACCCCGCCTCCCCCGCTCTTTCCGCCGCCCCTATGACGTCCGGTCCCGTCCCGCACTCAGACCTCATACCGCTAAAGATACCTAAAATCGTGTACAGTACTATTCACGAAAGATGACCACGGCGCAGAAGGCATAAAAAAGGTTACAAGATGCATTTTAAATTACTTACGTTTGATTTATTTGCATAACCAGCATTTACAACATTACACAAATTATTTAATTATCATTTAAATATTATTTTTCTTTTCTTCATGAGTTTACGTGCGCAGACGGCCGCCATTTGTGGTCATCTTTCGTGAATCGTACTGTACCGCGCATGTCAAACCACGTGGTGTGTCAAGTCTCATCTTTCGTGGCACGCATTGTACGTGGGTATATACGTAGGTAAGTATAAAATATGTTCGAAACACCTCTTACCTAACCCTTCGGCAAATGCGTGATGTTTGAGTTAAACTAATATAATTACGTACATACATAGAGGAAGCGATACCGCATGGTAAAGGCTATACGTTCAGGATAGATAACGTAGGATTGTGGTTTTATCTGTTCGCGACAGATACCGCATTAGAGAGTAGTTTATTGACAACTAATACATTGTGGTTATGGTTTTATTCGTAAGGGTTGTTCAGCAAGCTGTGAATGACGGTAGACTTTATTTTTACAGACGTGAAATAAAATGATCAGATTCAAGTAGCAATCTCATTTCAGCGACAACCAACGTCAAAACTTCCACATTGACTGCCAGACAACAGACACAATAGAAAATCTATTGTTCGCGGACACAGTGTGATCGCGATGGCAGTCAATGACTTAAAAAGTGTAGGTATTTTTTAATTTAATGCCAATTTTTAAGAAGAAGAACATTGGTGTAAGCGCTTATACACAAACGAGAATATTATTAAGATACAATGTAGGAACTCTTAGCTACTAACGATAAAATTGACTATTACTATTTAACAGGTCAAGATTTCAACATTCGCCCACAGGCAGTCCACTGTAAACAAACCATCTCCAATCGCAGGTTATTTAACCGGATCCTCAATTACTCTCATCCAGCTGTTACCACCCACCCTGCGAAGGTTGTCACTCCATCTAGCCAGCCTGAGGGCCTTACGTTTTCACGTTCACTGATTCGCGACTAATAAAAGGTATTTACAATGAAGATGATGTCCTAAAACGATATAATTATGACATGTATAGTGTCTTTATTGTTAACGTTCTTCAGAAAGGTCAGGTGCTTAGTGCTCGCAAACGGCGTGCGTATACACGCACTGGTCGGCCATTTTGGCAGAATCATAAAAGGATAACATTATGAATAATAATAATATAATGGCGAAGACAGTCTGAGTTTTTCTTTTTTTCGCTGCACTACGTAGGTATAATCAAAGTGATTGGGATTGGATTATTGGACTGATTGGAATTTTAGCATAGACAAAAAAAATAAGTGATAAATCCTTCACCAATGGGATGTGATACGATTAACTAAACAGTTAACTGTCCATTATGATTCTTAATGTTATCCTTTTATGATTCTGCTAAAGGCCACTTTTTAGACCCCCTGGTCATACACGCACGCCGGTTGCGAGCAGCAATCTCCTTTCATTTTGTAATACCATCATCTGCCTAACCTTTTCCCAACTATGTTGGGGTCGACTTCCAGTCTAACCGGATGCAGCTGAATACCAGTATTTTGCATGGAGCGACTGCCTATCTGATCTCCACAGCCCAGTCACTGGGTAATACGATACCCCTTAGTAAGACTGTTTGTCAGACTTTCGGGCTTCTGACTACCCGTAACGACTGTCAAAGGTCCACGAATGGCAGCCGGGACCAACAGCTTAACGCGCTTTCCGTAGCACGGAGGGGTCTTGGTATGTAAAGATGGTCACCCACCCACAGACCAACCGCGGCAAGCTTAGCTTAACCTGATCGATCGACCTGTGCGGCTGTTATTATTTAGCCACGGGCCCCTCTTGTTAATTGTATGGTATGTATGATTAGAAAACACTCAAAAACACGTCGGACTATTTATTATTTATTATATTAATCATATTATAATAAATTGAACCTCACATTGAATGATTTACCCCATATTGCGTTATATACGAATGTAAAAATACTCTAACGTAAAGGTTAAATTCATATGCTAATGAATAACCAGATCATAACATACATTAGTTAATCAAATATTTTGGTGTATGCTTTGTTGGTTGTCCTTAAATAAAAAATAAAATAAATAAATTAACACACTCACATACACACCCCCACACAAACATACACACACTACACATACCTGAACATGCTAAAACAATTTTGTAATACCCTAGAATCTAAACTTTTTCTTTTCTTTTAATTTTGTCTCAATTTTGTAGACCCATGGGAAGTTGCGAGGTAACCCCATCACAAGTATCCTTATAACTTACCGAGGCTGCCTCAATTTTGTGCTGTAGAACAATTTGTATGAGAAACAATAAAAACGTTTTAATATTATTTTAATCATGATTTTGCTAGATCGCAAAATTGAATTATTATTATCGCTAATCGTATCCCAATCATGAAGATAATTATTATAATTAGCTTTGTGGTCGCTTTGACGACCACTTTCTTTAATATTATCAGAGCGCCTGTTATCTGCAATTAGGTAATTATTATCTTGAATTGGCTGATAATACTATTATCAATCATCTTAACGTTAAGATTAAGGTATTTCTTATTCTAATGAATTAGAAATGTCTTAATTTCAGTCGACGTCAAGTAAATTGACCAATTCGCAACTAAGGGACTACTCAAACTTATTAAGCTCTGTTCAGCTTTTGTCCACAGAAAACAAAGATTTCAAACGAGTCTTCATACGACTCAAACTCAATTTTTAATCACCAATGAACACAGTCTACTAAAATTGTTGAGTCGATTGTCTGCGGACGTCCTAAGATCGTTAATTCCAACAGGTAATTAGGCTTACGTTCAGCAGTGGACATTTATAGATTACTGTTACGTCAGGAGACTATATGCAGCGTCATGCATAAAGTTGCTTACACACGGAAAAAGTTATTTACCTCATAACAAACTCATCAGGACACGAATGATTAAATCCACGAGCGGGAGACAGGCAATTATAAATAGCTTCGAGAAATTGAGTCCCAGCTAACAACCGACCAAACTTCCCTTGAACAAAATCAAGTAAATTGGTCTGCTTCAAGCGAATGCAACGTTGCATCGATCAGGCGTACCTAAACGGTGGACCCACACACGAATACCAACCTTGTGTTTAAGAAATAAAGTTTATTTTTGCATGGGTGATCTCGTGAAAATTCTGGTGAAATTTTCGTTGTGCAAGTACTTTGAATCTTTGGGATACTTTATGTACGTACACAGAATAATGTACCTACTGTATAAAGTAAACGGTAACGTAGTGCTTGTTCTTTAATGAATTTTACAACAATGGATTTTCCGAGCGATGTCCCGCGGTGTTTGTCGTTTCAAATTTTGACGAACAGCGATTCGGACGTGGTTCATAACTGTACGGACCAATTTGAAGTTTTACGATTTAAGTTTTGAGGAAGAATACGTGTTTTATATTGTACATTCGAGTTGCGATAAATTTAAGTTTCCATTGTCTTTGACTAAGACTATTCTAGAAAAAAAAAATCAAGAAGAATTCATAAACATTGCTTAAGTTTTGCGTAGATGTGAAAAAGAAAGAAGAAAGAAAGAAAATACGTTTATTTGCGGCAAACATGACGCATAAAAAAAACACAAACAACAGAAAAACAAAAATAACAATTTGGGAGAAAGTATGCGTCACATCAATCACCGGCTGTCGCTGAAAACCAGCGCAAATAAACGTATTTTCTTTCTTTCTTCTTTTTCTAAAGTTAAATATTGATTAGCGACTGTTTAACCATACATTTTTGGCGTACAAGCGTCACTTAACTTTAATCTTCGTTTCTAAATAAACCCCTTATTTTTTAGACATCCGTGTGAGCTAAAGGTTTCATTACTATTATTTACTGCTACTTTTTACTGCAAAATAACAACTATTATTTTTCTAAAAACTAACTTACCTAGACGAAGATAAAACTAGTCCAAACTAAAACAATAAATCACCAAAATTAATATAAGTTAAAAAAAATACAGCAAGAAACAAAACGTAACAAGCTCAAAACAAAAATGTTACGATGATGACAGCTCAATGCTCATGACAGTTACAAAATAAAAAAGAAAACAAATGAGGAAATGTGTGATTTCGACTTTCCACAAACGAAGCGAAAACATGGAAAATGTTGAATAAAAATAAAAGAAAATCGGATGAACCTAACTAGTTACGGACTCTCTAAATTAGAACGAGTCAACTACTCGAGCTAGCTTCGGACATTGATAGGAAGGTCTGCAAGTAACATGTGATGGAAAAGTTTTCCCACAAAATTGTGTAAAATATTTAACGAGTGAATTTATTTCCGAATAGTGAAAACTAAAATCTTTGCTTTATTTTGTGCTAAACCTACATAAAACTTATTAATAAATTACCTTATTTTACAATCTTTGTGATTATAAATTTCTCGAAAATTCGTAAAAAGGAGGTTGGACATTTCAAAAATTAAATCTAATTAAAGGGTGTCTCCTTTAATTTAATTTTATTTTGCAAGAGACGTGTTATTTTAGACGTTTCTTGCCCTGTGGTACGGAAGCCTTCGTGAGCGAGTCCGACTCCACTTAACCGTTTTATAATACTACGTACGTAAGACCAAATCAAAACGCGCATTCATTGAAATTTAAAGTAAAAAAGTTACATGACGAAGTCAACACATTTAAATTAATTCGACATTTCAAAAACAGCATATGCCGGTCGATTCTGTAAAAATCTCACCGTGAAAACTTAGGTGAAGTGAGTTTGTTTTTACTAGGAATTGACACTATTGACAACTCACTCCTGCACGCTCACTTCACCTAAGTTTTCACGGTGAGATGGTTACAGAATCGCACCGCAGTAAGCTTAACAAAATGTACAACCTCAGCGTCGAGTGATTATATTCGTTAAAGCTACCATGTACTGCCAAATTAAAATGCCAACGAACTGGAATCAATATAATTAATACCAACATGACGCGGCCGAAAAACTCTATCGCCATTAAGGTAATAACATCACACATGTTGATGCAAATTTTCTGTATAATTTAATCAAAATTTAAATTCTACTGTCGATTATTAGGTGTCAAAGCGTTGATAGAGTGGAGAATTAATCAGTATGTAATTATGGTATGATTTTAAACGTTTAAAGTGGTTTCGTGGTTGTGGGTTATGTATTTTAGTGGTGAGCGCGGTGATAACTGGCTTATTTTTGTTGTAGACATGGATGTTCGGATTTACTTTATGATTGTTAACAATAAAGTCGTCTTCACTTATTATTGCAGGTACAGCATTTTTGTCTCACGATGCGACACGCACTTTACTTGTGGTAACAAAGTTTACAAACACGCTGTGATAATGTGCGTGAAGACGGGCAGCGTCAGCACAAATAACACACTCACGTACACACGCATATCCTTCCGACTTCGCCATTGTCTCGGACGGTACCAAGAGCTCCTGCGCTTACACAGACAATATACAGCGTGTTTGTACTCTAGGTAAACACAAGTAAAGTGCGTGTTGCTTCGTGAGATAAAAATACTATACGTTCAGCTACAGATTCTACTACGAACCAAGGCTCCGTTTCTACTTTCAGTTGAATGCTTTAATATTCACTCGCTTATCGTGATTAATCCTAATTGTACATTTATTCGATAAAAAAATATCTAAGCCATGGGTTTTTACAACTGAACTTGGCAATAATATTATTATGCGATAATTACTTTTACAAAATGAGTATGAATGTTGATGGCTATAAGACCAAAGAAACGAAGGATAAACTGTGTGAATGATGGTATGGTTAGAAAGGGGGTGACTACCGGGATGACGACTAATAGAGAAGAAGACTTGTATGGAAGAAAAAGACATGTATGGAAGAAAAAGACATGTATGAAAGAAAAAGACATGTATGGAAGAAAAAGACATGTATGGAAGAAAAAGACATGTATGGAAGAAAAAGACATGTATGGAAGAAAAAGACATGTATGGAAGAAAAAGACATGTATGGAAGAAAAAGACATGTTGCGCTGACCCCAAATAAATTGAGATAAGGACAAAGAGAATGATGAATTACTGAATGAAATGATGATTATTGTCTAATGACACAGCAGTTACCTCAACCCACTGAAAGTCACTATCTTCCCTTTTGTTATCCTGTTCTATTTTGTGCCAATCTCCTTTCATTTTGTAATACCATCCTGTGCCGGGTCAGCGGGATTGTCCGAAAGGGTTACCGCTGGCCCGGAACATAAAAGGCTAAGGAAGGAACACGGGTGGGTTTTAGTCAGTAAGAGTCTGACACTCCCTTCCGCTCCAGGAGGGGTCACTGGATGATTTCCCACCCTCAAAAAAAAAAATACCATCATCTGCCTAGCCTTTTCCCAACTATGTTGGGTTCGGCTTCCAGCCTAACCGGATGCAGCTGAATACCAGTATTTTACACGAAGCGACTGCCTATCTGACCTCCACAACCCAGTTACTGGGAAATACGACAATAGTGGTAAAGGTAAGACTTGGTAAGACTGGTTGTCAGACTTTCGGGCTTCTGACGACCCGTAACGACTGTCAATGATCCACGAATGACAGCCGGGACCAACGGCTTAACGTGCTTTCCGAGGCACGGAGGGGTCACGGCATGTAAAGATGGTCACCCATCCACAGACCAACCGCGGCAAGCGTAGCTTAACCTGATCGATTGACCTGTGCGTCTGTTATTATTTAGCTACGGACCCTTAATTTTGTAATATCATAATCAAATAATTATCTTACGTTATTCCCAAAACCCAGTTCCAATTTTAGCTATAGTCCGGACACCACATAAACGTATAAGTACATAGTTACTTTGATTACTCTAGTTTACGATATCATAGTTAAAATGTGGTTTGAAACTCATACAAGCTAGCAAAGTTTTATGTTTGATCAGTAGTTGCCAACTATTGTTTGGAGATTAGGGTCATCTCTAGGATGCGGCACCAATATATTTTAATTAAAAACAATGCTTGGATTAATAATTCGTGGGCGAGTTTGAGTTTTATTGAAAACTAAAAGGAGGTTAGCTGTTTAATTGCGGGTAGTCTCTGGTTCATTAGAAAATAATTTCATCGGGCATTTAGGGTTAATAGTGAAATGAGTGAATGAGTTAATTGAAATAAAATTTATCTAAGGGGACTACATGATGAAAGCGCGATCACTGTCGGACTGCATAGAAAAGAAAGAGAAGCGCGATGACACAAAGCTGGTAATTTACTGCAAAATATGAACCAACTCTCTATTTACAAAAAAAACTTATTACTTATATATGTATGTTTTGGCAATGAAGACAGGGGGCAGGCAGGGCTTCTTCAATAATGCTCCAAGTTGAGAATTACAATGATTTAATGGTGGTTTTTTACAATAAAAATTATAATTATGAGACGCACTAGTCACGTACGCAGTCCTGCGATTTGAATACCCCCACGCGCCGCGGGTGGACCCTTTTTGTCATCTCGCCCGCCATAGATTTCCGATAAACCCGATAGATGGCGTTGCTTGACCTAACATACCGGCCGCCTTGGGAGATCCATCTCCCAACTAAAACTGGAGTCACGTAGTCTAAACCGGCAGCGGGCAGATTTTTGATGAAGCACGCTTGATTGTGCCTTGTGATGTCCTGATCTCAGCTACTCTGGAAACACCATCATTGCCTGGGAACAGTCTAATAATTCTACCCATTCTCCACTTGAGTGGTGGCAGATTATCTTCCTTTTTAACGACAAGGCCATCCTTAGCGATGTCATCCGTCTTGTGCGCCCACTTGGTCCGTCGTTGAAGCTCAGACACGTACTCTTTAGACCACCGCTCCCAAAAATGTTGCCGCAACTGTTCCAGCCGATGGTAGCGACAGGCAGGCGTAGATGTAGTCATCGTGAAGTCCTCACTGGCAGGTGCAGTCAACGGTCGGCCGATGAGGAAATGAGCAGGTGTGAGTGGAAGGTAATCGTTTGGATCTGCTGACATAGGTGACATAGGACGGGAGTTTAGGACGGCCTCAACCTGGGTCAACACCGTACTAAACTCCTCGAAAGTTAGCTTAGCATTACCTACGACGCGTCTCAAGTGATACTTACACGACTTCACTCCTGCCTCCCATAGACCACCAAAGTGAGGCGCATAAGGCGGGATGAAACTAAATATAATATTATTACTACTAGCAAAATCAATAATTTCGTTTGGTCTTTCAAATATAGCTGAAAGCTCCTTTTCAGCACCAACAAAGTTTCTGCCATTATCAGAAAAAACGTGACACGGCTTACCGCGTCGTGATATAAATCGTTTGAATGCCAATATATAATCCTGAGTGGACAAGGAACTAACCAATTCTAAATGCACAGCTCTGGTAGCAAAACAAACGTATAAACAAATATATCCTTTAATTAATTGTGAACCTCTGCCTTTGCGATTCAATATAGATATTGGCCCGGCATAATCAACACCACATCGCATGAATGGAAATCCAGCTTCTAAACGTTCAGCAGGTAGATCACCCATAAGTGGAGTTAATGTATTTCCTTTCATGCGAATGCAGGTTACACACTTGTGAACCACTTGCCTTGCTAAGTTACGTGCTCCCAGCACCCACCATTTATCACGCATGGCAGCCACGAGAAGCTGAGGTCCAGCATGAAGAAAACGTTTGTGTTCGTATGAACACAACAGCCAAGAAAACCTATGTTTATGACACAACAACACTGGATGTTTCTTATCATAATTAAATTTCGAGTTACTAAGTCTACCTCCAACACGAATTATATTATCGTTATCTAAAAATAAACTTAAACCTAATGTTTTACTACTAGACTTATTACTTAAAGGCACCTTTTCTGTAAGGCTAAGATATTCCTTACTGAATGATTGTGATTGAACTAAACGTGTCAACACAACTAATGCACTATTAATCTCGCTCACGGTCAATGAACCGGTTTTGCGACCTACCCGCGATGCACGTAAGTTAGAAATGTAACGTAAGACATACGCGAATGTTCTTTGCAAACGATTAAAACAAGAAAACCTATCAAAATCAATTAAGTTAATAGTTTCCACATTTAACAAATTTGTAGTTTTAGGACATTTTAATTCCGGTAACTTATCATTATTACTACTAATAAACTCAATTTGATTCTTATTTGTTGTCAACCAGCTTGAAGTCGGTTCACGAAGAAAGGTTGGACCACACCACCATAAACTAGTGTTGTCCTTTAATGAATCAAAGAGAACACCTCTCGATAATATATCAGCTGGATTATCCTTACTTTTAACATGCAACCAAGTAGTGTTGCTTGTTAATTCGTTGATTTCAACAACCCTATTCTGAACAAATGTTTTTAACAAATGTGGTGATGTTCGAAGCCACGCTTGAACTATAGTGGAGTCAGTCCAAAAATAGATCTTATCGAATTTAAGCCTAAGAGATTTTATGATTTTATTATAAAGTTTAGCTCCAACTAGGGCTCCGCACAGTTCAAGTCGCGGAATACTTAACGCTTTGATAGGTGCAACTTTACTCTTAGCACATAATAATCGACATGTAACCTGTGACTCATCAATATTATGGCGTGAACGTATGTACGCACACGCACCGTATGCAGACTGAGAAGCGTCGGTGAAAATATGTAACTCTTTATTTATGGCATCAGTACACATTACATAACGCGGCACTAATATTTCGGACAAATATTGTAACGAATGAATGAAATTATACCAAATACAAGCAATTTGACTAGGCACCTCATCATCCCAACTTATTTTAGCAAGCCATAATTGTTGTAATAAAACCTTAGCCGTGGTAATAGCTGGTGCCAATAATCCTAGTGGGTCATAAATCTGTGCAATGACTGACATAATTAAACGTTTAGTTATCTTCGTATCGCTGTGACCTTTATTTACACTAGTTGAAAAGTTAAATAAATCGTTCTGGTTGGACCAACCAACACCTAGGGTTTTAGACTGACAATATTCACCTATACATAAATCCTTTGTACTTTCAGAAGTTACATCAAAATTAAAACTCCATTTCCTTAAGGGGAAGCAAGCGCTTTGTAGAATGGCGGATGTTTTGTTACAGATATCTAACAACATAACACGCTGGTCATGCCCCGTCAAGAGATCGTCTACATAAAAATCGTCATTGATTACGCTAGCGATGACGTCATCGTGACATTCCTTTGCCAGCTGTTTCAAGCAACGGTTACTAAGGTACGGTGCCGATGCAGTGCCATACGTTACTGTATTGAGACGGTAAACTTGAACTGGCTTGTTGTTGTCTGTTCGCCACAATATTAGTTGCAAGTTACGTTGTTCAGGATGAATTAATGTTTGTCTAAAAAACTTCTCAATATCAGCGCAAGCTACATATTGATATTGCCGGAAACGAAGCAATATTGAGAAGATATCATTTTGTAGCCTAGGGCCCACGCATTGAATGTCATTTAAAGAATTATTAGTAGATGTGGTCGCGCTGGCATCGAAAACAACACGTAATTTGGTTGTCACGCTACTCTCACGATACACTCCATGGTGTGGTACAATATAATACGGTTTATTTACGCTACTAAAATCCTCGAAAGGCTCCATGTGACCTAATTGCTCGTACTCGTGCATAAATTCACAATACATCTTTTTATACTGTGGTGAACGTTCTAACTTCTTCTCTAAAGATAAAAAACGCTGCATAGCAGAATTATAAGAATCACCTAAACAATCAGGAGATTTTTTGAATGGCATTCTTACAGTAAATCTACCGTGCTGATCGCGTTCAGTAGTCTGCAAGAACAGCTTTTCACAAAAACGATCCTCCTCTGTAATAACGGGAGGGATATTTACTTCTTCGATTTCCCAGAACTTTCGTAGTTGAGAATCAACTAAAGACAAGTTGCACTGGACATCTGTCATGCCAGCCGCAAAATAACGCTTATCATAAACTGGACCGGATATAATCCAACCTAGAAACGAATTTTGTAAGCACGGCCCGGTGCTAAGCCTTATTTTATTTTCTTTTAGTAAATCCCAAAAAACATCCGCGCCTATTAACAAATCTATGTCACCCGGTACATAAAATGTGGGATCGGCAAGTTGCACATTGTTAGGTATACAAATAGCATCACTATTAACGTGTGTCGAAGGCAACTTCGAAATGATGCAGGGCAACACTAAGCAATGTAAGGTTGTATTAAAATCATATACCTTGGAACGAATATTAATATCACATTTGTGACTGGACTGTGAAACGGTTTGTCCAACGCCACAAACACGTATAGTGGACTGTATGATAGGTAGTTTTAAACGTTTACATAAACTTTGAGATATAAAACTATTTTGACTGCCGCTGTCAAGCAAAGCGCGCACTGTATGATAACAGTTATCGATATCAGCGATCTCAAGTAATGCCGTAGACAGTAAGACAGTCTGTAACGAATTAGAATTATTTACGACGTTACAAGTACGATTATCAATATTGTCAGCTGTTTTACTAACGCAATGTAATACAGACGACTGTGGCAACGTATTATTGATATCGGAACGTTGTGACGACGTATTTGGAATAACGCTATTATTGTCAACATGAATCAACGCATTATGTTTTTGTTGACATAATTTGCAAGGACCGAAATTACAACTTTCTATTGTGTGAGTGTTTGTACGCAAACAGTTTTGACAAACTTCTTTTGACTTAACAAAATTTAATCTTTCTTGTACCGACATATTTAAAAACTTAACACAAGTATATAAGGCATGTTTGCCAGTACATAACGGGCATGTCAAGTTATGTTTATTTGCTTTTCCTTTACTACCTGATGAAACCTTATTATTATTGTTCACATTCGCATAACTAAGTGTAGATTGAGAATTAGACTGTTTTTTATGATCAGCTGACTGTTTACCCTCATGTTTACTTTGTGAATGTGACGGATTATTTTTACTGTTACCCGAATTAATCATGTCTAACATGTCAGATCTATTATTTAAAAACGTTAACAAGTCTTCTAGTTTTAAAGATTTAGAAGTTTTATTAGAACTAGAGACCAATGAGCTTCTGTAGTTCTCCCACTCGCGTTCAGTAGCAGAATCAAGTTTACTGACGACTAAATAAACGATGAGCACATCCTCAAGTGAGGATTCGGGTTCTTTAAGAGAATTTAAGGCTCTCAGATTACGTAACACGCAATCTACTAACGTTCTGATCTGTGCCGGACATTCCTTACCCAGTGAAGGTGCCGCAAACAAAGACTTTACATGATTGTGTATCAGTAACCTATTATTTTGATACCTAGCCTCAAGAAGGTCCCACGCGTTGGTATAGTTAGGTGCGGTAAATTCTAACGAGCTGATAACGTGCAAAGCAGATCCAGTGAGAGATGATTTTAGGTACTGAAATTTCTGTATAGGATCTAGGTCGTCGCGATCATGTATCATAGAAACATACGAGTTCCTAAACTCCAACCATTTGTCGAAGGAACCGTCAAAGACAGGTAACTTTATTTGCGGTAATTTAATCGAAACTGATTTTCCAGAAATGCACTGAGAATTATTCAGTCCGCTTGGTTCACAGTCGCCTATTATATTCTTGGCTACAGATACAATTGAATAATATTGGCACTCAAACGATTCTCTATAATCTAAATGTAACAGTGAATCTTTTTCATCCGATATTCTTTCAAGTTTAGATTGCAAGTCATTAAATTCGGAAAAGAAAATGGCTGCCGAACTAATACGCATTTGAATTTGGGTTTTAGTCACAGAATCTAAACATGATCTATCTAATTTATTAATATAGTTTGCGAATAATGTTAATCTACCTTTAATTATACCGCGTTGTTTTTTAAGATCAGACATAGTTTCATCATCACTCATCTTGGTAGTTTATGAAAGTAGGTACTCACAGTTTTGCGTGTTCAGTCGTGTTTTCTCACCTGAAGACGGCCTCAGCGCTGCCAGTACTTACTTCTGAAACGTTTAGGTACGATATCAGCACAAGGCGAAGACACAGGGGAAGGAGGGAAAAGGACCACTGGATAACCTGACCTGACCGTTGCTGGCTGTTGCATCAATGGCTTCTGCTCAGCAATCTGGATGGCTGGTCCTCCAAGTCTCCTCAACGTACTTCTACTTCGAAGTTCCACTCGTTTCCTCGCTTCTTCAACCGGCTCGTAGCGTGCCGCGGGCGGCGTCGCTGATATTCAAATCCGGCTCGAAGGTCCAATGTTTTGGCAATGAAGACAGGGGGCAGGCAGGGCTTCTTCAATAATGCTCCAAGTTGAGAATTACAATGATTTAATGGTGGTTTTTTACAATAAAAATTATAATTATGAGACGCACTAGTCACGTACGCAGTCCTGCGATTTGAATACCCCCACGCGCCGCGGGTGGACCCTTTTTGTCATCTCGCCCGCCATAGATTTCCGATAAACCCGATAGATGGCGTTGCTTGACCTAACAATGTACTTTATTGTACTCCACAAAAATATGTAACATAAAAAATACACAAAACACTACAAAATATACAATGGGCGGCCATATCGCTATCTGCAATCTCTTCCAGGCAACCTCGATTATTTGGTTTAAATAATGGTTTCAGTTTATCCTTTTCTGTAACATAATAATGATAGGTAAGTAAAGACGCCAGCACATCAAGCTACTACTATCTGTCAAATTTCTTTAATAGATTTTCAACTTTATCGCTAAACTATAAATCTCAAAGTTGATTGGGAAAATTTGACAGTTTCGGGTGGCTTGATGTGCTGGCCAGCACATCAAGCCACCCGAAACTGTTAAATTTCAGTTATTTTAGTAATAATTTAATAAGTTATTTTGGTAATAATAATTTTAGTCTAGGCGTCTATACAATACTTTTTATCCTTTTCATCCCAGTGATGAAAAGTACTCAATAAATTCAGAACTGAATCTGTGTCATCACTCAGTTAGCCTTCCAAATGGTCACGAAAAAACGTGCAATACGAAGTTACGATAGTGTTTTTTCTGCTCTAAAAATAAAAATATTAATAATTTATTTCGCTGCCACTTCCAACTCTTAACGAGGGCTGTTGACCAAGTGCAGTCAACGTATCGCCACTCATGTCAATATTAAAGCAGGTTTCAATTTAAAATCTCATATTATTCCACTCTCAGTAGTGGCTTTCATGATATAATGTTTTGATATTACGAAAAATTTGTTCTATTTTCTTGGTAAACGGAAGAGACAGAAGGTTTGGCAAATGTTGAGGTCAAGTTAAATATCGATGCACACAAATTAAATTAAACATTTCACTCTCTAAACAAAAAACTCAACTACAGTACCCGGCGATAAATATTGCACATCGACCTTTTTACACAAAACCATTTTATACAAAGAATAAAAATGATTATTTATCAAAAGAAGCAAATCATAATTGTTTTAACAGCTCCTAATAGAGACTGTTTGTATTTCGTGCGACAGAGATAACGCTCTACGAAGCCGAAATTAGCCGATTGTCGCTTTCCAAAGGTCGATGTGCAATATTTATCGCCGGGTACTGTAAAGCGTTGCCCTGCCCGGGTTCGAACACATGACCTACAATATTATTCTAGGTACTATGTACATCTACAATGTCATCATCATCATCATTTCAGCTGAAGGACGTCCACTGCTGGACATAGGCCTCCCACAAGCACCACCACTTCGACCGGTTCTGTGCTTCTCGCATCCAACGGGTTCGTGCGGCCTTCACAAAGTCGTCGGAACACCTTGTGGGAGGCCTTCCAACGCTACGTCTTCCGGTACGCAGTCGCCACTCCAGAACCTTTCGGCCCCATCGGCAATCTGTTTTGCGGCTCAATCTACCATGTATTAAGTACAATTAGGTAGATATCGGAAGCCCTTTTTTTAATGAAATCTAGTAACCTTTTTAAAGTGTGCGAATTCTACTGAATATATTAAGGGGGTTCTGTCGGTTCTCTACCGCCCATAACTACTTTATAGCCATCTTTGCCATAAATTCGTCGCAACCATTAAAATATGTTTAAATCATCATCAACTGCCTACCCTTTTCCCAATTATGTTGTGGTCGGCTTCCAGTCTAACCGGATGCAGCTGAATACCAGTATTTTACATGGAGCGACAGCTTAACTGACCTCCACAACCCAGTCACTAGGATACCCTTTGGTAAGTTTGGTTGTCGGACTTTCGGGACCCGTAACGACTGTCAAAGATCCATGAATGATAGCCGGGACCAACGGCTTTCCGAGGTACGAAGGGGTCACGCTATGTAAAGATGGTCACCCATCCACAGACCAACCGTGGCAAGCGTAGCTTAACCTGATCGATCGACCTGCACGGCTGTTATTATTAAGCCACGGGCGCCTGAAAATATGTTTAAATATTAAACATAAAACAATATCTGTGGCAGCCCTGTCAGATAGTTAATGCACAAGAAGTTTGCTCGCGAAACTTAGCTGATGTAATAAGTTTATGCCTATTCATTATTTTAGCTTTAATATTAACTACTCGTGCAGTTACACACATTTTTGTAGTTGAATTTGTAGTGTTATTATGTTTTGTTAGTCACGTTTTAAGGACTATTTTAAAGACAACCTTTGGATGGATTTAGAGAGAAAGGAGACAATACTGCAGGTAGTCTATGGTGAACGATTTACATATATACAATAAATACACAAAAGATATACTTATCTATATAAATAAATATATATAATAATCATCATACAACAAGTGGAAAGAACATAATAATTAATGACGTTTAAGGAGAGAGATAGATTAAACAGGGATTATACATATGTAATAGAAAGAGAAAGAGAGAGAGATTGTTGTCATGGTTTTCGAGGGTGCTAAAGCCAACATTGATGTTAAAAAGAAAATCCAAGATGGCGGCTGCAATTTTTTAAAAATTTTCATCTTTGTTGACGTTTTCATGGTTTTCGCGGGTGTTGAAACCGATAGTGAGGTTAAAATGAAAATCCAAGATAACGGCCGCAAAATTTTTGCAATTTGGCGTCGTCATGGGTGTCGTTTTCATAGTTTTTCAGTGTGCTGAAGCCAGCCTTCATCTTGGATTTTCATTTTGACGTCAAAAAATCCAAGATGAAGGCTGTAAAAATGTACAAATTTTCGTCATTTTGATATTTTTGTAGCTGCCATCTTGGATTTTGATTTTGAACTTCGTTCCAACCAGGGGTCCCCCGACCTCGCACGTATTTTACTTATAACCGACGAAAAATTTTTAGACGTAGTAACGTCTATAGAATCATGTGCTTATTTCATGCTTAACTACTGGGCCCAACTCAACTAAAATAGTAATCATCGGCCTAGCCTTTTTTTTTGGGGTCGGCTTCCAGTCTAACCGGATGCAGCTGAATACCGGTGTTTTACATGGAGCGACTGCCCATAACCTCCACAACCTAGTTACTGGGTAATACAAAACTCCTTGGTAAGACTGGTTGTTAGACTTTCGGGCTTATAAATACCCGAAACGACTGTCAAAAATCCACGAATGACAGCTGGGACCAACGGTTTAGCGTACTTTCGCAGGCACGGAAAAGCATATAAAGATTTTTTGCTTGGCATGTAAAGATGGTCACCCATCCATGGACCAACCGCGGCAAGCGTAGCTTAACCTAATTCGATCGACCCGTGCGGCTGTTATTACTTAACCGCAAACCCTTCCCAACAACATAATAATATTTAAACACATTGAATCGAATAGAAGAAGATCTCACTTTATCAGCCCCGATTTAATTTCTTACTACGCACAACAGTCCACATAAACGCCACCATTAAAGACACATTCAGAGATTGTATAATCAAAATCACATTGTCAGTCATCTTCCTAACAATTATTATCCTGTTCCATCCCAAACTTACACTTCAACCACATAATAGAGACGACTAACCCGGGCGGCTATGTTTATAAATCAAGTCGTTATTACCGACCTTTATTATAACCCAGCCAAACAACAAAGTAGCCCAAACAGTTAAGAAATCCTTCCGACCAACGTATCACAATACTTGAATAGTTTAATTGAGGCAACAGGAAGGATGTGGCAGGAGTTATTATCCACTGATTTGTTTGTAAGTGTCTACAAAACAATGGGGCCCTTTCGAAGCCCTTTCTTGAGTGACAAATGGAAGGTATATTTCCTTAATCCATTGGGAGTTAGTGTTTGAATGTGGGTTGGGATATAGGTAGGTTGGGTTCGGCGAACTGAATAAATAATAAAATGAAATAGGCGACCACATGACTGTTTGATGTTTGTTCTAGAAACAGAATGTTACAGACTAGAATTTTGTTTAGTATCAGATTTATATTTGTTAATAATCTTATGTCATTTGCTAACACTATTAAAACAAATACAATAAAATTACCGACAAACGGGTTGGTTATTCATAACTGGGATTCGTCACGAAAATAAAGCTCAACAAAATGAATTTTTTTATTTAAAAATAATAATTAATTAATACTAATAAATATTAATTAATTATTATTTTTTTTAAATTTAATTTTTAAGTTTCTTAAAATTACTGGGCAAGTGCTTTACTTTACTTTGTAGGTATGTAAATAGTTTATCACGGGATTTCTTCTAATGTACCTACACGATTCTCAGATTTTTCCTTTACTTGTGCTACATGATCTTGTTTTATGGCAAATTTCATGATTACCTACAAATTTACGGTTTTCAGACTTTTTCCTTTACTTGTGCTACATGATCTTGCTTTATGGCAAATTTCATGATTCTAGGTCAACGGGAAGTACCCTATAAATTTTGATTCCGTTGAGTGTCAAAATATACGTTTTGTGCGGCATAAACGGCCGTATCTTTTTTTACGTTAACTTAGGTGCTTGATTTTTTCACCGCTTTAAGGGACTGTAGAGGTGAGTATATGGTTTCTTTTAATTTCAACTTGATATCTTTACGTTTTCCCGAGATAAAGGGTCTTGACAGACAGACGGAACGGACGGACGGACAACAAAGTGATCCTATAAGGGCGTTTTCCTTTTGAGCTACGGAACCTTAAAAAATCAGAAAACTAAAGTTAGAAAGTGTAAGTATCTGGCAAAGTCGATGGCTTCCCAGATAAGTACCTACTGAAGTCCTGATTCATATACTAAGGTGCTAGTTACTGTTGGCTTGTCATTATTGGCCCCATGGTTGGGTCTTTACCCAACCCCCTTCTTGGCCTTGGCTGCCCAAGAAGGCCCATCATTTCTAGGTAATTTAGCTGTGTCGTAATGTTGCTAAGCAGTGGTGGTCCATTAGTAAGGGCCGCGACTTACGAGTTGTAGGTCGTAGAATCGAACCCAAACAGGCGCTTTACTTTGTGTAAATTATTTTATCACCATTTCTCTCAAAACGGTGAAGGAAAACATCGTGAGGAAATCAGCATGTCCTAGAACCAAAAAATCCGAAGACATGTGACATCTACCAACCCGCACTGGGCTCGCGTGGTGGTTTACAGCCTACTCCCTCTCGAAGAGAGGCGGCCTGAGTATGCCCCAGCAGTAGAAATTTATAGGCTACTTATGTAATGTCTCTCAGTTCAGAAATTACCATAATCACCCATATCCTATCAAATTCTCAACAATAACAAGATGTCACTAACCCAACAAGTTCAGTAAGACATAACAACAGCCCTTATGTTTACAGCAACCGGTCCGTTTTGAATACGTTAGTCCTACATGAGCCCCAACGCCTCAGAGTGACCGCAGACATGTTAAGTTCCTGACGGGGGACTTAGGAGATTGAGACGTTTTCTATTAACTTTGTGCTATTAAGCGTGTTACGTTTGTGAAGTTGTGTTTGTAATTAGTTTATGGATTGTAGCATAATCATTGTCGTTCGTTCTATTTTTGTACAGTACCCGGCGATAAATATTGCACATCGACCTTTGGAAAGAGACAATCGGCTAATTTCGGCTTTGTAGAGCGTTATCTCTGTCGCACGAAATACAAACAGTCCGGTATCTATTAGGAGCTGTTAAAACAATTATGATTTGCTTCTTTTGATAATTATTTTTATTCTTTGTATAAAATACACCAATTTCCAAAGGTCGATGTGCAATATTTATCGCCGGGTACTGTACTAGTTTTGCAAGTCTGGCGGTGATTTTTATCACGGTCCGATAACACGCGGGTAGATACAGCGGAAAAAAAATTCTATTAAAACACTACGCATGCTATATCATCATTATCAGCCTTCAGCATTCCACTGCTGAACATAGGCCTGTCCAATTGCACGCCATTCGTCTCCATTCAACTCTTGTCCTATGCATATTGATACACAAAAAACTCCCTTTATAATTTTTCTACATAATTTGTGTGTGAGATTTTGTGAACGCGTTGTGAAGTCACTTTACCCTATATAGTATTAGAATACTAATGGATTACAAAGCAAAGAACAGTAGCATCCATAACAGAAAAAGCTGCGACTGCTGAAATTCTTCTAGCTGGAAATAATTTTGCTGAAGTTTTTTTTTTGTTTATTCCGGTGACTATCTTCTTCACTGGATACTCTCTCATATTGATAACTCTTTTATATTGGTGGAAAACCATAAACAGGCCTTCCTTTCCAAGTAGGCCGCAGCAAGGACAACCTTCACAAGCGGGGGTTCGCGGACGGCTCACTCCGGTGTGTATGCGGCGTCTCTCCACAGACAATGGCTAACCTCCCATCTTGCACCGCATACCCTGTCACCTGCACTCGCGTTGACGTAATGGCTGCATCAGCGAACATTATTCGCATCGCTGAATTTTGAGATAAACTAATTTAAAAAATTGCATCTATATTTTTTCGTGTTATTTTGCCATTTACAAACTAAGAAGAAGAAGATGATGGTTATAACATAAACGTTTCTAGTTAGTAACAGCTTCTTACAGGAGTATTTACAGTCTCTAGTTCTACGCAATGCGCCTAAAATCTGACCTACAAAACTGTTTTCGCAGCAGATGATCTGGCCTACATTTAGTTGAACAACACGACTTATTTGATAGCACAGCTGTTACGGAGATATTGTTCGTACTGTAACAAAAGGAGCAGATGTAGGTATAGATCTTAATGAACCAATATTTATTTATTTATTTTGTGAACATAGGTGAAAGCGGGTTTAAAGCGGGTGTTTGCTACATTAACATTATAAACTTAATATAGGTATACTTATAATCGTAGTGGTACCCAGTAAATCAAAAATCGTCATTCAAAATGAAATGAATCAAATCAAAAGTTTTTTTTTTCATATTAGGAATTGTAATTGAAAATTTTGAACTGAGAACCAGCACTTTTGGAACGTCAGAATTTCATAAGTCAGTCCCCCAAAACGCCCGGGCGCCTTTCATCACTTCCAAGTGCTTTCGCTGGGAAGAAGAAGTGGTACAAGAAAGTCCCTACCAGCACAGCCGTCTGTTCAGATAGAAAAACCTGCCTATATACCATGCAAAATTATTAGAGAAACCTAAAGATGATTTTCAAAGACCTATTCAACGACTATCAGTTCATCGACTATAATTTTTTTTTCACAATATGGCGTCTGTTCTTCGCCATATGGTTTTTTGATTACTGTCCTGTTTTTAGTGACACTCACAAGATTAAGATGAATCGATTGACGGAAAAATTATTTCGTTTCGGTGTTTGGTCTCTAGGGTGCCACAAAGGAACAAACATACATATAGGTATAGCTGATAAACACATTGCCCTCCTTTTCGTCGCGCACTCGGTTAAAAATAACAGAAACGTTATTACGCAATACGATGACAGCACCAATAATAAAACAATAGAATATATATTTTTTTAATTTTAAGTTTGACAGCACCTTTTTCATATAATATTGCGGTGTCTACAACCAATGTATAAAAAATTTTGTAAGTCACAATTTTATCGCAACTTTCTCGTCTATTATCTACTTCTTACGTATAGAATAGAATAGAATAGAATAGAATACTCTTTATTATGTACACCATGTAAATAGTAAGTAGAGAGTAGAGTAGTAGTAGTAAGTAGAGTAGTAGTAAGTAGTAGTATAGTCAAGAAAAGAGATAAGTATGCAGGATCGTCAGATATAGTTGAAGTTTAATAACAAACCAATGGATGTTGTCGACTGAAATTTAATTTGATAAATGAGCTGTTTATTTTCTATTAATAAAATAAAATTTTATTCGATAACATCCATTGGTTTCTTACTAAACTTCAACTATATCCGACGATCCTGCATACTTATCTCTTTTGTTGACTGTACCTATGACCCGTGACTCCATTCGTGTACTATGGGTTTGGCCCGCAACTTCCCAAAGGTTGCCCATCCCTGCTGTAAAGCATATAATCATAACTGTAAGCAACTTTTAAAAATAAAGCCCAAAACAAATGAATTCGAATAAATGAATCAGTAGCCACTACATTATCCTTTAAACCGTAATTAGCAACAACCTTTCCGGGTCATAAAGTCCAGGGAATAAACTAAAAGATTCACGACACGATTAGGCAGTTTCGCCGCAAACAGCACAAGTTCTTGATGCATCGCCTTAAAAGTAAAAGAAAAGTTCTACAGACGAACTCAAAAGAAGGAAGAAAACAACTTTACTTCCTGTTTTAGCGAACAAATGGCGTTGTACTAACATTTTCAAGAGAAACACTGAAAATACAGCGCTCCTCGTAAAACAATGTTGATGTTGCATTAAAATATCAAAAAGGATATGATGTATGCAGTTTTTGTTAAATCCGGTTCAAAGAATGCTTTTGGAGGTATGCAGCGTTTGTTGGGGTTGACGAAAATTTTAAAATTGTTTGAAAGTTCCCAATTTCAGGAAAAATGCTGAATTTGCATTGCCTATGTTATAGGTTCGAAACTGAAGACCGATGATGGCAGGATCGTATCCACCAAACCTGAGCCGTTGAGAAAGATCAAGAGGTTCTATGGACAGTTATACACGTCAACAAGTAACCCCGTTACGAATCTGACAAACGACCCAAGAGCTAGATTGACCCGACACTATACCGAAGACATCCCACACGTCAGCCTGTACGAGATTAGGATGACTCTGAAGCAGCTCAAAAACAACAAGGCGGGTGATGACGGAATTACGGGCGAGCTCCTGAAGGCCGGCGGAAAACCCGTTCTTAAAGCCCTTCAGAAGCTGTTTGGTTCCGTCACACTCGAGAGGAAAACACCACAGGCATGGAACAGAGGTGTTCTGAGCCGTGTCTACAAGCTATTTTCGAGAGTCATCACGAACCGTCTCGCGCGCAGGTTTGACGATGCAGTCTCTTCAACAGTGCCAGATCGACTATCGGTACATCGAGGTGCTGAAGTGTCTGTACGAAAACGCCACTGTGTCAGTCCAACTCTAGGATCAGACCTCCAAATCTATCCATCTGCAGCGAGGTGTGAGAAAGGGAGACGCTCTCCAAAACTTTTCACCGCTGCACTGGAGGACGTCTGGAAAGGGGCTGGTATTAACATCAATGGCTAGTACATAACTCGCCATCGGTTTGCCGACGATATCGAAGTCATTGCTGAGACTATGGAGGACACTATCGTGACACAGTATCAAAATGCGTCCATAGGTACTACGATCATTCTGTCGGTCATGACACACTTATCTGATACAACAAAAATGTATCAGATACGCGGTTACATACGGATCGGGGTGTACCAAGGTACGGTGTGTAACATGATCGCGTATCATTTTGCGTCCACACTAGCGAAAATGATACACGTCGATGCTACGCGTCGGAGATCTGATATAATATGGATACACTAAAATGATACAAGTGTGGACCCAGCTTTACCCAGTTACTCGCTCCATGTAAAACACCAGTATTTTATCTGCCTATCTTTTGTTTTTGTTGTTATTGAGAAAAGGCTAAGCAGATAATTCGCACGGTTATGAGAAATACATTTTGTAGAAATATGGTGATTACTTCTTAAAGTGTCTTACAGTTTCGGGTTGCTTGATGTGCTGGCGTCTGGCCAGCACATCAAGCTACCCGAAACTGTCATTTTTTCCCAATCAACCTTGAACCTTATGCTTTAGCGATAAAGTTAAAAATTTATTAAATAAATTTGACAGACTGTAGTAGCTTGATGTGCTGGCGTCTGTATACAATAAAACACAATGCTATGTATAAAAGCCACAGAAAAAAATATCAGTAAAATAAGTTATAATTCTGTGTATATAAACAGAGTCGCTTGTGGCTAATTACGACAACTGGAAAGTCCCATCATGAATTTCCCAGCAGGTATTATTTCATGTAAAAATATTGTCACTGTACACCTACTAAATAATCACCTCTATTAGAAAACATGAATAAAAACCCGCAACTTTATTTATGCAAGACAAAAGGAGTAAAAACGTTTACACATTGTGCTCACAAATGCATAGGTTTTAGGGTTCAACGCGCGCTCAGACCGAACCTCGCAATCGAATACGAAATAAACGAGCAATGTAACGTGCGTAAATAAAATTGCACGTTGTATGAATGCTGTGTGGCTGTAGTTTTTTGTTTTTCCAGGCTTGTATGGAAATGTTTTGCATACATACAAATGACATCACACTTTGGTCTAAATTGTTCTGTGGGACGGCTGGTTTTTGTTTTGGGAGGCACGTTAGATACGTGTATTGGAACAGAAATTACATATAGTTCAGTGACAAATATTCTTCTTTTGTTTGCTAATAACAATAACTTGTGAAATAGAGAATTTTGCCCTTACTAAAGAAATCAAAAAGACATTGGCGTCATTTTTAAGTTATACTTCTTACTTAATTACGCTAGCCGCGATTGGTCAGTAGATGGGTGACCATCTTTACATACCGAAACCCCTCCGTCCCTCGAAAAGCACGTTAAGCCGTTGGTCCCGGCTGTCATTCGTGGTTCTTTGACAGTCGTTACGGGTCGCCAGAAGCCCGAAAGTCTGACAACCAGTCTTACCAAGGGGTATCGTATTACCCAGTAACTCGGTTGTGGAGGTCAGATAGGCAGTCGCTCCATGTAGAATAGTGGTATTCAGCTGCATCCAGTTAGACTGAAAGCCGACCTCAACATAGTTGGGAAAAGGCTAGGTAGATGATGACTTCTTACTTAATTGTGTACGAAATGAATGATAAACTGAGAAAAGTATCGCTCAATACCGTGTTCCATTATTCGAGGGAAAATAAAAAAAATATCCTCAACATATCATAACATCACGCTCGTAGTTCCCTGTCATCATCATCAGCCATTTCAGCCTGGAATCAACCACAGCAGGCTGGGTATAGGCCTCCCTTTCTTCTGCCACACTTCCCGGTTCTGTGCTTCTCTCATCCAGGTATTTCCCGCGACTGTATTTCCCTTCTTCTTAGCGTGTCGATAGCAATCTAAATGGACTCGGCCCAGAATTCGGCTACTTTTTTGGCGCCATCACTAGCGTCCAGCAGTTCCTGTAACGTACAGCTGACAGGACACGCAGGACACGATATTAAGTGTCCCATCGATTGTGGAACAGCACCACATTTACACTCCAAGATGGAGTCGTCTATGAAACTCCACCTGAACAGGTTTACCTTGCTTCGACCATCCTGGCTCCGGAGACCGTTTATAGACTTCCAGGTTACCCAAGGTAACTCATGTCCAGGTGGGAGGTCTTCAGCGGTTGGAACGGCACGGCACGGTTTGCGTTTTATTATTTCCCTGTAATATCCTCAAAGGTAAATAACAATACTACTCCTCGCAGCCACAACTTTGTTACATCACTTGTGGCGAACGATAAGCAGCTTATAGGCTGTATATTTCTCGTCCAGTTATACTTGGGTACACATTTTCGCGTGTTTTTATCGTACGTTGCATAAAAGTTGTAGGGGAAAGAGGCCTATATTTTTTCATCTTGGGACTACTGTTATTTTTCAATAACAAATCAGCTGATGCTGAAGAATAAAAAAATCACATAAAACATATCGAGCGCGAAAGTGGCAGCTTACGATTTTTGTACGTAAGCTGGGCACGCGAAGTAGTTGTTCTTGCATTATCTAGGTGTATCTATATCTGTGGTGGCAAGCCTATTGCCATGAACCGAGCTCCGGGCTGAAAATAATTGTATAAGTTGATAAGTAAAAAAAATAATTGTATTCTGTAAATGAGTAACGTCTTAAACAAATTATGAAATTTCATTTCTTATCTTGCCTTACACCCTGTATACGAGAGATTTATTTAGAGTATGACTTCTCTTGACCCAGCGTTGACCCGTCACAACATTATTACACTTTTTTTATTGCTGATTGGGCCCTCTCGCACTTGATATCGATCATTCCTGATGGAAAGCGATGGATGAAGTCTATGATGAAACGAGTGTGCCTAGAAGATGTCTAAGATACTGGATCTCCCACGCAACGTTGAATCACAACAGACTGCTTGCCGCCGAAAGATGGTCGCAAACCAGGTGGTCGTTAGCCCTACCACCGCAAAAACAATAACTTCCATAATATAAGTAAACAAGGATAAAATAAAACATAAGACGATCACATTATCGACAGCACATAAAATTTTATTCACACATTCAAGAAAAAAAGGCGTAAAGCTAAATATAATTTATACACTTTTCCAGCCATATATTGTCGTTACGGAACCCTTCTAATACACACGGGTTTACCAACCTTTTGGTCACCAGTTATTGCTGGCAATAAATTTATATTTACGACGCCTAATGCAGGCTTCTGGTCAGTGCGCAGTGCATCTATGCCGATGTCCGATACAATCGTTATTAAATAAATATCACGACCGGACATAAGCTTTTTATGTTAATAGGGTCTTTTTTATTGTAGGTGATCTATAATACTTAGAGAAATAACTTTTTATAGCAAAAGATTAGGGGTTGGAGATGTTTGTAAAAGTGGTACTGAGTTTGTGACATGCATTCCAAATTAATGGCATTTTTATCATGAATTTTCGATCATTTATTAGACATAACCTGTCTTGCCCAAGGCCATGTGACGAAATAAGTTTAGTCTGTGGTTTGATGTGAGACTTGGAAGGCAAAAGCCTCCTTTTCTTTTTCCAAACGTCTCGACCGTGTATTATTCGGACCAATTCTTCATGTGGGAGTCTAGCCCTTATAACAACACATAACATAAAGCCTTTTTCCCCCGACGGATTAGCCAATAGTGTATCTACAGAATACCCACATTTCACCAGGTATGTTTATATCTCATGTAATAGGCGGCGATCCTATTACCCAGCTAAAGAGTCAAGTTCATCACAAATTCAGATTGTTCAAAATAAAGTATTATAGTATCCAGCCATGCCTTTCTCAACTACGTTGACGTCACTTCCACTCTACCAGATGCGAAATAATATGCATTATTCCCATACAAAGTGTAGCTCACTTTATAAATAGTTGCACAAAAGCGTCGATGGCAAGCTTGCTCGTTGAGCTTGCACAGTGTTTGTGTCGCGTGATGTGTGGACTGTACCGCTTGAGCCCAGTTCCTGAGAGTAAAAATATGGACCCTACTATTTGCTGTATGTAATAAATAGTATTTGGGTTTGCTTTATGTAATAAATAGTATTTGGTTATATTGGGATAAAAAGTAGCCTCTATGTTAATCCAGGGTGTCAGTTACCTCCATATAAAATTTTACCAAAATTGGTCCAGCCGTTTGAGCGTGAAGAAGTAACAAACATATAAACACACACACACACACACTCACATAAACTTTCGCCTTTGTAATATTAGTATGATTACAATGATGGAAGGGCTGATTTTTCCAACGCTAGATAATTTTATCGGAGGATAATTTAAAATTTTTGACAGTTCTTCCGTGCAAAATCTGTCAGACGACAATTTTATTCCACGAATAAAAATTATCTGTCGATTGGAAAATCAGGCCTTAATTGTGTTAATATTATATTACCAGATAAGTTATATTTTTGCCGTTCTAAATGCCGCCCCAGTTACATCTAAAACAAGAGAGAAGATGGTTATTCGGGAAAAATTAAAAAACGTGCTAAGATAACATGTAAAAGGTGTGGATTAGGTACATGCGTGATGTTATTTTTATAACTCTCTAAATAACTTTTTACCAGTAGTAGTGGTACAGAAACTCGTAGTGCAGCTAAATCGCGACTCAATTCAGTCGTGTAACGAATTGCATCTCCTAAAAACGGCGCAATTCAAAGCCGTTTCATTTTCAGTTGAAAAATTGCATTTCTTATTTACATTGTTTGAACTGAAGAACTAATGTTTGCAATGTTGCGATCTCTCGCATCCGGCCCTGGTCCAGGCCATGTGGTACGGAGCGAGAGTGTATGGGAAGCCGCCACCTCCAGCGAATCAGTAATGCTTGCGAAGGAACACCTCACGCTCCTAGTCGCCGCAGGACCCTGGACGTCGGGAGTCGAGATCCGATTCCCGGCCACCACTGCATCTTAGGCGCGGGCGTGCAGTAAGAACCAGGCCCGGGTCGACGAAGCGTTGTGTTCCAAGCGCGCTTCAAAGAGATGTCAGCTGTAACTGATGGGGTCCGCTAAGGCCGTAAATGACTTAAACGAGTTTATAAAGAAGATAAGAATATAACAATTCGATCATGGCCTTCAGGAAATTCTAAAAACCTATTTATAAGTTGCTAATTAGGTTTATTTTTGGAAAAAGGTGACTAGATCCTTCGTTGCAATTATAACATAACGTTTCGTTCATAAATGTTGCTGTATACCGTCATGTATAACGTCAAAAAATGTATGGTTAACCAGACCTTAATAACTATTTATCTTAAAGAAACTTTTATTAATAAGATGGTAAATGTGTTCATCATTTGAAACGCCAAGAAAAACGATTTAGGTTGATTTTACCAAAGTCTTTTTATCCGTAGAATTCAATTAATTGACGTCTAACAGTTCTGGTGTGGAAAAACTGTCAAAAAATCTAAATTTATTATACTCAGTATAAGACTTATTTAAGTATAAAGGTTTGGTGAAATTACATTCTGAGATAATTCGTAAATTGATTGATGATAGATGTGTGATGGATATACAAACAATTTATGAAAAAGATACTAACCAGCACAAATAAAATGAGAAAACTAAAAATGATGGAACATTCTCATAAGATGTAGTTTTTGTTGTAATTACCGATCTCGCTAGAAAACATTTCACATTTGTGAAGCAAGAAACGAAAGAAAGAAACTGTAATAAAAATGTAATTAAAAGAACACTTGGAAAATACAACTTTGTTAAGAGATAAATTCTTCAAAAATAATTCATTGGAATGATAAATGGCACTTTGTGTATTTTTCTTTTGTGTTAAGCTAATTTCAACATAGCTAAGGTTTCCGAGAAAAACGGTGAGCGTACATAACGGCCGCAGTGCCAGCTGTCATGAAAATGATGACAGCAGCAAAGATTTAAATCGTTAGATACGCCTTACCGGGTCAAAAGGTAGTCGGGTTTCTGTTTCATTTTCGAAATCCAAATCAAAATATTTTATTTCACATAAACCTACATGGGCATTTATGAAACGTCAGAAGCTAGGTGCACGGTTCCAACTCGTCGTTTCCTATGGAGAAGAGCCGGCAAGGAATTCCACGGTTACTCTTTTAAAAATAATTGGCTTTTACAATGTTTTCAAATTACAGTAAGTATGGGAGGACAGCGTAGGCCTGTCAACAAGTACCATTTACTTGATATAATGAAAAATGGTCTATAGATCTAAAGTCTACAAGGCCTACAAAGTCCTCGCATTTACAAAATAAGAATCTATGAAAAGGATAAATGAAATATAAAATCCTACTAAAACCAAGTGATATGATTGTTTTGACACCTCTGTCACAAAACGTCGCAGTTATATGATTTAACTGTCATGGAAAAGCTATATAGCTTTTCCATGACAGTTATGGGACAATAATGTGTGAGCTCATTTTTCTCAGTATGGACACTTTTTCGCGTGACTAAGTACGGTGTGGGAAAATCTAGCGATTTAAACATTTGGGCAGAGGGTTTTGATTGTATGGTGTCAAAAACGCTCTCTAGGAAAACACACTGACTTACTTTCATTAATAACATTTCAGTGACGTCATTCACTGCTAAATTGCGCACGCTATGTGCCGTCACCGCTCTTCTAAAAAAGTAGCGTTAGCCAGAGTTCATATAATTTAATTTCAGTCTATTTCTAAAGCTTGATACGTCATATTAAAGACCAGGTAGTGTATAGTCAATTTCTTCATTGTTTTACCACCATAAGGTTCAATGTCATTTGCACCTTATAAAACATTAAGGTATATTTGCTAGATTTAGATTTGAAGCGATAGATTTATTTTGAGGTTGAGTTATTTTTATAAAGTTTGAAATTACTGAAAAAGTGGTAAAGAAATTAAGATTCCGACTATACAATACGTACATGATTGAAAACAAATCAGCGAACCTCATTTACTGTTGCCGAGAATTTTAATCATCCCTAGGGTACTTACATGTGTTTGCAAGTTTCAATCAGCGAACACCCTAATTATAACTTCTTGACGTAGGTACTCAGTCGGTCCCCAGTAAGGAACACGTTACCCGTACCTATCTTTCCAATGTTTTTAGTAGCAGTTGCATTCAGAGAGAAGTTTCATCCAATCAGTTTCAATGTCCATACCGTGTTATTTCAGTTAGATCTTAATTATGTATGGATGGGGTCGTAAGTTGGGACTGGTCATCTCTTAGCTGCCATGGCTTCACTTCACTACATAGTATAAAACAAAGTCGCTTTCTCTGTCCCTATGTCCCTTTGTATGCTTAAATCTTTGAAACTACGCAAGGGATTTTGATGCGGTTTTTTTTAATAGATAGAGTGATTCAAGAGGAAGGTTTATATGTATAATAATAATAATGTTTCCGTGCGATGCCGGGGCGGGTCGCTAGTATTTTAATAATTTAATATTTATATACTTCAATATTTCAGCCAGTTTTTTTGTATTTTGAACCCTATTCTGACTAAAATAAACTTAATACAAAACTGAAAACTTAGACCGCGGGTTTAAAATTAGTTTTTGTATTTTCAACTTTAACTATGTAACAACTTTACTTTAACCAAATCTGAAAATAACAAAATTAAATCCTAACTTAACTAAAACTATACAGAAACTAAACATAGCTTCAAAAAATTCATCCGCATCGCTGTCGACTGGTAATGTATCCAAGAGACTGGCGGCATTACGACATTGTATGGCGATACTTAGCCTCTGGCCAAGGTAAAAGCCAGCCCTTGGGTTCTAATACAGCTGGAACGCTGACGGTGACAAGAGCTCGTCAGATAATGTCATTAATGTTCGCGTGCCGCGCTAAGCAAACCGCGCTTCGGCTGCAAGACAGGCCGTGGTTTCCGAGGCTGTTGACATCTTCACCACAGGGACAGCGATAGGGAGAACAGCAAGGAGTGCCTAGTGGTAGGGAAGCAGCGATACAAAAAGTAGTACTTTAACTTAGTTGGAATCAAGTTCGGAATTCGGTAATGGCTTGATGGTTTAAACCAGGGTCTAAAGATATCTCGTTTTGTCAGGAAATGAAAATTAAATCAAATCAAATTGCCAAATCAAAATCATATCAGATATGTTTATGTGTGCACACAGGTTCAGGCCGTAAACGTATGTACTCAAAACGTAACATATCAAAGCTGGCTCAATGGGGGTTTTCGTGAAAATTTATGATACCAGTTGGCACCACTTTGACAAGAGGTCTTCCATTTCGACAATGAATATAAAATATATGATGACTTTCATCATTCGATTCATTCATTCGTTCATTATTCAGTCATGAGTAAAGAAAATATAGGCTCTTTGACAGATGCCTGGACCTGACGTGACAGTGCTGCCACCTAGCGAACGTCATTTCAGAATACCCTCATTTGTGACCCCGCTGTAAAGGCCTCACAGTTATACTTCATGAAACTCATATTCAACATACCATTATATTCAGTTTTCAGAGACAAATCGTATACAAACAAACCGAGGCTAGAACGTTTCTATATGCAGATGATGGTAAATCTTCCACCACGATCTACATTGGAAATTCCAACAAAGCTGCGCGTCTGAATTATACTTTGCATTATTTACTCAAGAATAGAGTACAAAAATTCCTAGATTCATCTACTACCTCATTTCTTGGAAGATTGGCTCTAATAATGCAGGGGTAAATTTATTATAGTGCCGACCTGGTTATGATATAAGAGAATAGCGAATCAGGTGCCTCTATTCCTGCAACTGAACGGTTACTTATTTATTTAAATAATGCGATGTTAGACCAAAATGATGAGGCTGCAACATGATTTCATTTATTCAGTTTTTCATTACTTTTAAGATCTTCTATTTTTATTTCCAAATCAGCGTAAAACATGTTCATAGTGCTCATTGTTGGGTACGCCGTTTTTCGTCAACGTCATGTCGTATCCAGGACTTTGGCTTCCTGCATTAAACTCTTTGATTCAGAAAGGGTAAAGGTTTCTTAAACATGTCATTTTTAGAGTTGATTGGTTTCAGTAAATTGAGATTTTTACTTAGCGGTGAACATCTCAAAGTCAATTTCATCTTTAAGTTTAAGACATGTGATCGATCCACGTTAACATGTTGATAACGGAAAGAAAAACAAAGGTACGTTCACATGTCCTAACCTAACAAAACATGCCTTAAAAAAACTAATGTAAAATTACATTTGAACTATCGCGAGAACTCGCAGGTAATCGCGTGCCTAAGTTGTTGCCAACTAACTCGTAAGAACTTGTTAAAAGCGTATTGAACCCAACCCTGGCTTTGCAGTGCCTTTTCATACACATCTCTAGCCAAATACTAGGCTCAGTGTACCGGGGGAGTCTGAAAACCGTAGCGTGTGAACAGAGCGTTATTGATCAGAAAGCATGCACGATACGAGACGATTATTTTCTATGTTTTCAAGCCTGGTCTCGTCTCTCTGATTTTCGTCTAATGAGAGTAAGGGAAGAGAGAGTATACCTGTGCAAACACTTGTGCACAATAATTCAGAATATACTTTTCGAAGAATCTGAAAGTGGCACATAGTTCACCGGTTGTAAATTAAGCAATCCGGGATTTAACGCACACACATAACGCTCGATGGTTATGGACATTTCGTAGAAATGTGCGTCTTGTGTATTTTGCTCGTTTGGGTCGGTTTTTGATTTTAATGATTTATTGGTAAATAGTAACGCAGATGTAAGTATGAATTTACAGTGATATCATGGAATTTGGCATATATGGATATTATACTTTAAATTCCAAAAACTATTATTTTTGGCTTGCATCAGAAATAAATTACTAATGTATATAAAGTCAACACATATATTAGTTATTTAATGCTGAGAAGACTACAAAATCCAGATGATTCTTATGAGAATTAAAGGTTCTATTTAAAACTAGCTTATTCCCAGGCGGATGTCGGACAATATCCCACGGGAACATACTACCGGGATTAAAAGCACCCTATGTGTTAATTCAGGTTATAAACTATCTGTGTACCCAATTTCATTCAAATCTGTTCAGCCGTTTTTGCGCCAATCCGGAACATACATCCAGTCAAACAGACAAACGGACCTAAATTCCTCGTTACTGTTTTATTATTATGTATAGAAATGATGTATTAATGCTACGATAACAGAATTCATTATTCAAACTACAATACTGACTGATAATACTGACAAAGAGATGTTATCAAGATAAACGGATCATTTGCATTGTCAAATCTTTCATGAAAGGCCCGTGATGGCAAATCGGGGTACAAAAACGAAAGAAAAATTTTAGTGCCAAAACTCGACGTCGTAAATGAGACCCGGAGCGGTATCTGATGGATTTTTTATGGTTCTATTTAGTACTTTCAGTATTAACTAGCTTTTTCATCTTGGTTTACTTTGAAAGAGGATGGATGAATGTTTTGGTAGGATCAGTTCGTAGATAGTAATGACTTTTTTTTTATTTTATGTTGCTTAGAATAAAAATACTTCTTCAATTGCCCCTTGCTTAGAGCCTTGCCCCTGAAAAATAAATATCTCAGGAAGAAAACAGTCTCATACCTATTTTTAACCGACTTCTAAACAAGAATTACATAACTCTAGTTTCGAAAATCGGTAGCAAGAAAAATGAATCGGAAATTTGGTTTATGATTAATTTTTTATTAATTTTTCTTCGATGACTTTCAAAGCCATAGTTATTTCGCACTTTGTAGTGTTTTTTTTTTGTCATGTAAACATGTTTTTTTCGTATAGGTAAATTTTTTGAAGATCAGGACCTGGTGATAAATATTGCACATCGACCTTTGGAAAGAGACAATCGGCTAATTGCGGCTTCGTAGAGCGTTATCTCTGTCGCACGAAATACAAACAGTCCGGTATCTATTAGAAGCTGTTAAAACAATAAAATTATGATTTGCTTCTTTTGATAATTATTTTTATTCTTTGTAGAAAATACATCAATTTCCAAAGGTCGATGTGCAATATTTATCGCCGGGTACTGTACGGACGCCAGCACATCAACCTACCACAATCTGTCAGATTTCTTTAATAGATTTTCAACTTTATCGCTAAAGCATAAGGTTCAAAGTTGATTGGGAAAATCTGACAGATTGTGGTAGGTTGATGTGCTGGCGTCTGTACATACAGTTGCATTGTAGCAATACATAATCAGCCATATAATGTTCCCCGAGAGGAGCTCTTCTCTGTGAGCGGGAGTGGGCCGTAATCCACCACGCGAGCCCACTACGGGTTGGTAGATGTCACACGTCTTCGAATTTTTGGTTCTCGGACAAGCCGGTTTCTTTATGATGTTTTCTTTCACCATTTTGAGAGGTACTACGTACTTTCAAAATTTGTCAGCTAATAAACTGAACAAAAGGTACACCCACACAAAAGCACATTTTAGGTACACCAATCAGTTTGTTACCTTTTTTTAACACCATTTATATACGTACAAACTTATTTCAATTCTTACTTTCCTTACCCGGCTGTATACAGCAAACAAAAGATATATATATATATTAAAAGTGAAAGGGAGTGGGCTGTAATCTACCACGCGGGCCCAGTGCGGGTTAGTAGATGTCACACGTCTCCGAATTTTTTGGTTCTACGTCATTCCGGTTTTCTCACGATGTTTTCTTCCACTGTTTTGAGAGCAATGGTGATGAAAAAAATTACACAAAGTAAAGCGTCTGTTTAGGTTCAAACCTACAACTCGTAAATTTGTATGCATAAAACAAGTAGTTATAAAGGCACAAAATAAATTCATAACTCTGAATGAGTGAACTCCGATAAATTACTTGAAAACTTTGTTGGCTTTAAATATCCATTTAATTTTCAATAAATCGTCCCGAAATAATAATAACGCTTTTAAATTCACGTGAAACATACCAGTAAAGGACAATTATTTAACGTCAGCACATGACAGGTGCATAATAATTGTCGAACATGAACATTATTTTAAGTTATATCAAAATTCGTGGATATGTGAATGATGTGACACTATTCAGATTTTATTGAATAATTGCTTTATTCAATATAGTCATTATTAAAATTACTTTTCACGGAGCTCTTTATTTGGCTTATAAATATGTAAGTTCATGATTATTCTAAAGTATGAAAATACCTTGTATTTTAAATAGGGAATGCAATCTCGAGTTAAGATTGGATACTCGAGATCTCGCGTGCTAAGCCTGGTGTTGAGATTTGCCATTCGAGATCACGCCCGGCAATCAGGCAAATCCTCGTTTCCGAGATCGAGATTTTTTATTTATATTTCATGAAATAGTCATTTATGAGTTACCTATAATTATGAACATAGAGGGTTGTATTGATTTTATTTATTTATTGCAAAAAATTGATGATTGTAATGACTATAATTCTGTAAATTATATTATTCTGTATAATTCTGTAAATATAATTACGGACATCTGACACTGACCTGGAATTGCAAAAACGTAGAAAAATTAGAGTTTCGCGGGCTACCCTGGCGCCTACCCCTTAAGGTAATAAAGCTGCGAGGTCTTCTACTTGCGATTAAATCTTACGATATAAACAAACATATGTATACATAAACTTCCACATACATTTTCCATTCAATCGGTTTTACGAGAGCATTCCATATAACTCGATGGGTTTATACACACTTAGCATGAGAACAATGAATTTATCGGGCGAGTTTTACTGCACTTGGGCAATAGGCAGGCAATTACAGAACTTACATTGTTGGGAGGGTTATAATGTTGCATGTAACCGTTTTATTAAAGCTTCGTATGTGTTCAATTTTAAGGGCTTGTATTAATATTCGTAGAAGAGTACTAATAAAGTTAGATTGTTGCTTGCTTGTTTACTTTTCTGTAGTAAATAAGTCTGTGGTGGTGGTGGTCGTTTGTTTTATTATTATGACTAGCCGTGCACACGATGACCGACGACCGTGTGGGACGCCCCCCAGCTAGATGGACGGACGACCTAAGAAGGTGGCTGGGGTAGACTGGATGCGGATGGCGGAGGACAGGGTATTGTGGCGCAGTCTGGGGGAGGCCTATGTCCAGCAGTGGACTGCGATAAGCTGAGTTGATTGATGGATTGTGCCCACGACTTTGTTCGTGTGTATGTCGGAAAACAAATTGTATTTCAAGGGTTTTAATTTTTCTTGGAACTTTTCCAAAATAAAAGTATTTATTTACTCCTTATAATATCAGCTGCAGAGAGCAAATGACGCTAACTACTTTGTTTTCGTTTCATGATTCTCCGTCTTTTCCAAGTTATCTAACCCCCACTTTCAGTACATTTGCGCCAACCACAATGGAAATCTACGTTCATTGCACAATCATTTTCTCAATGTCCCACTTACCACACCGACTTCATTCTCTCCTCCTTCTTCGTTCAGTCTATCTCTCTGCGGATAACGCTCCCCCAGGAAATCAGGATGGAAACCAACCGATTATCGTTGAAAGTTAAAGTTCGCGAGCACATTCGTAAGAAGCTGGCAGTATCATCATAACGGTAATGTTTTCTCGTTGTTTGTCTTATTTGCTTTAGTATACCTATTCGTATATTTATTTATGCTTATATTCATATAAAATTAGATATACATGTTATATTTATAGTTTTTAATAGCTAAGTGTAATATCCTTCTATTCAAATAAATGTTTATCTCACAATTTTCGTTATTGCACCTACCACACTGTTTGTCTCTGCACAACGCAACGGTTGACTGGTAGAAAATATCTATGGCGTTATATCCGCCTCTATACATTTGTGTGGTTATAGTACTAAATAAATAAGGCATGAGATAAGTATGTCTATGTCATATTAATAATACATTTGCTTAGCTTGGATATAAATGTATGTGAGCAAGATGTAAGGCAGGCAATCGCTGTAACGCCTGAATGGACTAGGTCCTAATTTGGTATGGAGGTAGAATATCTAGATAAGCATTTGCAGGTTATTTTACTCTGAAAATCTACGTATTACACAGGTTGAGTTACAGTGAGATTTAATGATGAAGTTCAATGATTTCGTTCTGGAGTCTAACAATTATTCGAAACAATTTTTCAAAGAAATTCTTGTTCCATCGAAAGTACCGATACCAGACATTTAGTTCCCAAGCTTGAAAAGTCTTAACATCGACGTGGAAGCGACTATCGATCATTTTCTCTCTCAAGAAACGAACAATAGATGTAGGTGCCGTGTCAGTAAAAAATATACATTATATTAATAGTTGATTACTGACTGACATTACCAAGAACTGTCTCCTCACTACTTTGTCGCAGCGACAAAAACTATCAAAGAAACTGCTCGGTCAGCGATTCCCGGTTGGGTGACAGAACACTCACTAAGAGACTTTAGATTAGTACACATGCATATCAGCAAGTAACTGGACATTCTGCAGTCAGTTCATCACACTCGCGCACTCGCTAATAGCCCAGCGACAAAACTATTAAAACTAAACACTCGCTTCTCATAAATCTTCGGCGGTGGGGCAGGTGCCTAAAGAAGGTATTACGTAACAAGAAACTAAATTAAGGTAATTCAATAACATACTTTAGCTGTTCATACTCTATTTGGCATCAAAAAGGCTACCTTTACAAAACTTAGAAAAGATAATATAGTTCAGACAACTCCAGCCAGCTTTGAGCACATGCAACTGACCTGCCAAATTTCCAAATTTCCATGTAGTTTGGAGGCCTCTCGAATTTAGACGTAGGTTCGTAATGTTGTTTTCACACTTCATACATACTCTGTGACAAAGAATATTAACATTCACCGGGCACAATTCCAAATCCGGACTCCTATTGCGAATTTTCTTTAACATAAAATCCTATTGACAATTTTGCGTGGATTAAACTCGTGAACGCATTGAACGTGTGCTGGTGAACGCATTTTACTTTTCATCTGAAGTAAGATGTAATTACGTTTGATGGTGTAGATTATGTTTTTTTTTTAAGGAGTCCTTCATATTTTTCGGGTTCACCTAAGAATGTTAGCAATGTGCCAATTTGTAAGTTGTATATTTTTTCATGAAATGCCAATAGATAAATGTTTCTTTTGTAACGGCTTTGCAGGTAGGCTGCGCAGGCTGTTAACTAACATGTTAGTGTTTAAAGATTAAAGAAACACTTAAGTTAGGTGAAATTTGTACAGTAGTAGGCTAGGTCGCGGGTAAGCTCACTCTGATTCTATTTTCTGAGCTCCATCATATTTTAATTAAGAAGGATATCGTATTTGGTTTGCCAGCACAGGTTCAGCAAGAGGCCAGTCTGGCCTTCGACAGGCCGCAGTCAGCATGCATTTGTAGCAGGTCGTAGGATGCCGGTAGCGCACAGATCAGCTATGCGTGCAGCGTGCAGTTTGGATCAGCATGCGATATTTAGACGTCCTGCCCTCAGCCTGGACGCAGAACCCCTAGGTTGGGGCACACTGAATCCTGAGGGTTTCAAGCAGATGTTCAAATAAACGAGTGTTCTTATAAAAAATGAAAAAAAAAAATGAAATTGAAGATGGTGATTGTATTGATGTGCTTAGCAACTTAAAAATTGTGAAATATTTACCATCATTTACGCATAGTTATTTACCGTCGAGACCCTTCACAACTCTAGATTTTCCAATGTAGTTCAATTTTTATTAAACTAAAGGAGACAGCTTATAGCTCTGAAAAATCACCACAGTGAATACAAATATAGAGTGGAAAAACCCTTCGAAGTCAAAAGTCCCATAAAAAGGCCATATAAAAGTTCTCAAACAAAAAAAGCAATGTAGTATCGCGTGACACCTCACATGAAACTAATCGTTCTCCGCAGGGTAGTTTGTATTATAAAATAAAGAGTAAGAAGGAAATAACAACTTGTAATAAATATATCAAATGCACATAAAGTTTTTTTTTTCTAAACTTTAAGACCGCGTTTATGAGCTGGTTGTTTTACAGCGCTCTCAAAATTTACAAGCGATTTTTTATGTTTTGTTTCATGTATGGCATTATAATTGTTATGAAATATGACCAGTTTATTATAGAGAGGAAATTGGAGTAGAATAATGGGGGGTGTAGTATGGCCATTGGATTTTGTTCTTGTTTGATGGTAATAGACTCGACCTCTATTACATGGCACATGCAACCCGACTTGGTTTCTGCATGCCATTTTGGGTGACCACTAAAAATCAGTGTTATGCTGTGGGTAGCGACCACAGCATCATGCTGAGTTGAAGCCTTCTTCTCACAGTACGACGTGCAGCTGCCGACTATTTCTGATTTGTGATCGATTATTATTCAAATTAACTGATCTTTTTGTATGCATGCGTTTCTGTGACAAATAAACCATTTTTCTATTATTTCTTATGACTATTATGGACCCAATTATGTCTGATAAAGTATGAGTATGCCTATAGGCCGACCGCTTAGCTGAGATGTTGCCTGAGGTAGCTGCGCGGTGCGGGAGGGGTGATATGTAGTTGTCACAAGTTGACGAATCACTGAGCTCTCGCATCACGTCACCACACCCCTCCCGCACCACGCTGCTACCTCAGGCAACGTCTCAGTTAAGCGGCCGGTCTATAGGCATACTCATACTTCATCAGATTTAATTGAGTCCTATAGACAGAAGAAATAATAGAAAAATGAAATACTACAAAGAAAAAATACTACTTCTACTTAAAAAAAAAATACTACAAAGTTATTGAACTTTAATTTCGGAAGTCGGCGTCGTTGGTTCCTCATTTTCGTTTTTTGGTGCTTAATATTAGTAGATAATTAATTACGTGTGTGTGTTACGTGCTGACGCTACTCGTATTATTCGCTACGCACCGCACACATTCACAGCGAATTTGTATACTTGGTAACCACGAGTAAAACGCGTGACGCTTCTTGAGATAAAAATACTGTACAAGAACTATCTTAGTAAAAACAAAAGCTATTCAAAGTGTATTTGAAATAACTGGAAACATCTTAAGGGGTCATTGTACTTATCATTAAACCATTGAACAAGTCTTTTAAGAAGCCAACCATGAAATTGCACAAGTTATGTACATAGGTAAAAGTATAATAATAGACTATACTGTATCCTCCAGACCGTATTTCGGCCGATCTCAACGGAGACTAGCCTCCGGCGCGGTAGGTATTAAAGCTCCTTCAAACAGGCGCAACACGCGATATTATCGCGCGCGACACAAAGGCACCGCAAGTCACGCAACGAGCGGTGCCTTTGTGTCGCTCGCGATTCGCGTTGCGTGTTGCGCCTGTTTGCAGGAGCCTTTATAGTGTACAAGTTTCTGCCCAGACACAGATACACTCTCTCTTGATGGGACAGCAATCCCACCCGACCGGAGACAGCTCTGGCGCAGGACCAATAGCTTAACATTCTTTTCAAGTCGCGGGGGTATCACACCGCCAACTTCCAAACTCTTATTAAGAAATTCCTAATGGAAAAACCCAAAAACACTATGCTCAATGCTCAATGCGTATTTTCTTTCTTTCTTTCTTTCTCAATCTGGGAATCGAACCCAGGACCCCACGCTAAGCAGTCGCGCTTTCGACCACGAGACCAACGGAGCAGTTAAATAATAACCACGGGCGTCACGGTGCATAATGAAAGTACCTAAAGTCTATTCAAACAAAATGATATTATTTCAAGTTAAACAAATGTCAACTTTATGTTAATAGTAATAAAGTTGATTTCAGAGTGACTAGCTATATTGAAAAATTTATATACATTTTTGAAGTTGTTTACATTTTTGGCAAATAAGTCGCGAATGTAGTTTACATAAAAATATCCAGTGTTTTGTCTTACGGGAACTGCCATATTCATAGATTTATCTAACTATAATAGATAAGGGTCGCGTTATCGACAGTTATTGTTCTTCAGTGTATCTAAGGTTTACTATAAACTAGTGTGAAGCCTCTGATAAGTTAACTCCAAACATTGCACTGTATCTACATAACTTTACCGTGCGGTGTTATGTTTAAGTTTATTATGGGTGTATATTATACACCATAACATAATAAAATAACATAACATTCTATATTATAGAAGTTCCATATATAGGTGTTCCATATACACTTCTATATTATAGAAGTTCCATATATAGGTGTATATATATAGAGCTATGCTTGGAGTTTTCCTGCGTGTTCGAATTAGAAATGAGGAGATACGCAGAAGAACCAAGGTAACCAAAACAGCCCGAAGAATTGCTAAACTTAAGTATCGGTGGGCAGGGCACATTGCTTGCAGAACAGATCGCCGATGGGGCCGAAAGGTTTTGGAGTGGCGACCGTGTACCGGAAGACGTAGCGTTGGAAGGTCTCCCACAAGGTGGACTGCCGACCTTTTGAAGGCCGCAAGAACCCGTTGGATGCGAGAAGCACAGATCCGGTCGAAGTGGAGGTGCTTGGGGGAGGCCTTTGTCCAGCAGTGGACGTCTTTTGGCTGAAATGATGATGATGATGATAGGGGTTCTGGGAAGAAATTCACACAAGTAGTAGGTTCTTACATAGACAAAAGGTGGAAAAAAGTCGAAGGGAGTCGTGGCACACTGGGTTGGTACGAAATTCCTTTCGCTGTATGCAGGCTGGCAGGAAAATTGATGCATAACCTGTTACCATGGATTCAGTAGGTACATAATACCAGACATGGCTACATGACACCAGACAGCGAAACACGACGCAGACACTTCGTGTGCGTTAGTTTTTTAGTGTAATTATAATGTTGTATGTATTTATAGTATTATTAAATTATATTAAAATTGTACTGTATGTGTTTTATATGGGCCTTGATGCCTGAAATAAATGGATAATAATAATAATTCTAGAACCCCTAGCGATGAGATTTTTTCTACTTATAACCGACGAAAATTTTCAACGCAGGAGGTTCGGAATCATGTACTAAATTCATACCATGACAGTTTGCGCGTCGATGTTACCATCCTTTATATGTATTAAATAACAGTGAAATAAATTATCAACATTTGAAAGAAACTAAGTAAATAAAACCAATAAGAAAAGTCAGGAATTAAATACACATCAAACACATACAAATACATAGACTTACACACGCTTGTAAACACACATACTATTGCAAAAGTGTCATAACGGCAGACGTTCAAAATGTTGCACTTTTTAGCTCCCATTTGCCAAGTGTGCAGATTATAACGTGCATTATGAAAGTTCATTCCAAACAAACTGTCTTGTGGGATTTTTCGTGGGAATCTTCTTAAGTCCTTGGGAATTAGTTATAACTAATTAAATCTTTCCGAATAAAAATTTAATACCAAAAACTGCCACGAAAATTTGGCTTATTCCTTTAGTTTAATCACTATGATTGAACCCCTAACCCTAAAATTTATTGCTTTTATATTTGCCCAATCTAATTGAAAACAACTTCCATTTCAAACAAAAGTTGAGATTAAGCGTATTTCAAACACAGTAATTTGAACAACTATAATTTCTCGAGTTTTGCACAATAATCAACAATTGAAAAGTTTAATGCTCAAAAATAATAAACCGAACGCTTTAATTAACGGACACCACAAAGAAAATTATTCTTCTACACGAATAATTTATGAGTCACACACTGAGGTATGAGTGTTAAGATTTGCTTGAAGCTCTTTTTATACCAAAATATCAATTTCTGTATTGAAAACGCTCAAAATCTAGCGCAATCTCATCTTAACGATAAACAATGTCAAAAACTTGCCTAAAATATAGGGTTTTTTTTTTTGAGATATTGAGAGTGAGATTAGAATTTGAACGATTCAAAAAAGGAAAATGCATTTAAGAATTCCAAATTTAAAATTGACAACTTGTTAAACTCTACTTTAGCAGTACTTAAGGTGAAAGCCCACGAAATTCAAATTTCCATGCAAAAAACGTAAGAAAAATTATGAATTTCGCGGGCTACATTAAAGGATCACCTTGTAATTCTGAAAAAGTTTGCCAAGTTGTCAACAACAAACTCTCAGATCAGAAACCGAGTATTTAATTAGGGTCTTGTGCCTAAAAAGTTAACAGGAGCCTGTCAGTAAGCATATGTCGTTTGTCTGTACAATGGTTGTTTGGTTAATGGCCTCATATCATGGGAGATATTAAAAATAAGGTACTATGGTATAACCGGAGCTGGAATCCTTCTTAAAGGATTGCCCCGCAATCGCAGTAGACCGGGAAAAGTGGGTAGAAGGACGGAAGACCTACAGTAGGACAACACAGGCTTTTATAATAATAAAAATAAAAGGTATATTTAAGCGATTTTCGATATGCCCAGTTTTGATTGATTTTGGCTTCAAAAATAAATATTTGTATGACCTATGCATAGTGAATTGTTAATATATTTGGGTGTAGTGCAAGAGTAATTTAAAACAGTGTACCATCAATACGGGGATGATTATTATTACCTTTATTCAATGCTTTACATACATATCATTTATATTTTAAATATTTGCATGAAAGTAAAAAAATTAAAAATATAAAAATTAGGGATCTACCGATGTCGGGAGCAGGGTCCAAGCTACCGGTGGTTAGGGCTCCAGGGACAGGAACCTCCTCAGAATAGTATTACAAGAAAATATGTTTTATGTAAAAGTAGATAAAAGCGTTGGCGATTATTTCATCGATTTTTTGGACACTTATCACGGTATGGTACCTTGGACCTGGACAATTTCATGGAAAACCAAAACATTTTTACAAGAATCATGTTACTACGTTATTTATGTTATTTTAGGCATTGTTTGAGTCTTAATAAGAGTGAATTAGCTGGTACGTAGAGGGGCTGACTGTCCACGCCTCGATTACTAAATCTTCCACTAGTGGCAATATCGATCACATTTTTTTTTGCGTGTGGAATACCTCATAGATGTCCTCCGCCCAGGGGCGGGTGGCGGGTGCTGTCAGACTCTTACTGACTAAAACTACACGGTGTTCTTCAACTACCTTTCTGGTAGACTTGCGCAGTTCATCATACTCCTCCGGCCAGGTATTGACTTCCACGCGGATTCAGTCACCCTCTGCAGCCGTATACGGCCATTGCACCCTGAGAAAACATCCCCTCTACAATCACACTTACCTTTTCTTTTTTTTGGCCGATACGAGAAAAGCCCGACTGCTCGGTGGGCAGACTACATAATACAAGTGAGTGGCGAACAGTGGATGAATAGGTACAGCGAATGACATGGAGGAATGGCAATCTTTAGAGAACCAAAGGCCTCCACCGTCAATTAAATTAGGGGTTCCTACTAGCGCACAAATTTGAAATAGTTACACTTTAGAGATTTTTAGAAATCTATCTATATTAATTAAACAAAGTCGGGTTAGTTACACCATTTATAACTCAAGGACAGCTGGACTAATTTTTATTCTCTTAAATTTGTTGGATTTGTCTCCGCCCCGAATTGCAGAATAACTTTAAAAAAAAACAGGGGAAAAATTCACGAAATAAAAAATTACGAAGATTATTAATTTTCTCATACATCCGTTCTTTTTGATTCGGAGGTGGTACAAAGTTATCCGGGTCAGCTAGTTGAAGATAATTTAGAAATAATCCTTTAATACATTAACAAAAATGTAATGAATATGTACAGTACCCGGCGATAAATATTGCACATCGACCTTTACCTTTTTTTGTATTTTATACAAAGAATAAAAATAATTATCAAAAGGAGCAAATCATAATTGTTTTAACAGATCCTAATAGATACCGGACTGTTTGTATTTCGTGCGACAGAGATAACGCTCTACGAAGCCGAAATTAGCCGATTGTCTTTTTCCAAAGGTCGATGTGCAATATTTATCGCTGGGTACTGTAATTCATTACATTTTTAAATATTTTTACAAAAACATTTAAAAATATAAAAATCCAAGCTACCGGTGGTCAGGGGTCTTAAGAGAGGAACCTCCTCACTATGCATGCCGATGCCGTGTCCAAAAGAACTGCTTTCTGAATCAAGTCCTTGACCCAACCGCGCAATGCGAGCTTCCTGAGGTGTTACTTTTTTATATTATTTTATTACGTGCACAGATATTACGAGAGAAACAGAAGCTAAACTCCTCTAGTGAAAAACTATGATGATAGAAAGAAGAAAGAAAGAAAATACATTTATTTAGCACAGACTAAGAGACACACAATACACCAGATAGTTAGATAATAGTCGTACATCAGATAAAAACTAAAATAAAAAGTGCAAAGTCAAGTCAAGTCATGATAACACTGTCGTATCTAAATATTATTTCAATTTGTCGAGCAAGTCCCAGAGCCTACAGCGAAATGTGTCCCCATTTAAAGTGTCGCATAAAAATGCAATTTAAAACTGTCACAGTGGGGCGAGAAGTTTAAAAACACTGACAGAAACATAAAGTATATTAAAATAGCTTTCTTATCGCTAAACCTTATACGGAAGTTTTTATTACGGAATCACAAGGGTACTTGCGTTCAAGTATGCATGAAATGTCCTTGAAAATCTTAACGTGTGGTTTTTAATCGGCAGTAATTCCGATGTTTATTTTAGATTATGTTTTTAGTTAATTTATAGTCTAATTAAAATGGTTTAAGGCTATATAAATATAAGTACGCAAATCAATAGAACGCTGAAGTTAAGCTGCAGTTGTCAAGGTCAGTTTGTGGATGGGTGTCCAATGACCATTCTTGACACATCCATTCCTTTTTCTTTCTCTCAAAGCACGATAATCGAAAACTGACAATCACAACTATTACATTACAATAATGTTGCCAGATGTAAGACAAAAAATCTAAAAGAAACGAAGCCTAAGGATATCGGAAATTCGGAATGAGGTCAGATGGCAGTTGATCCGAATAAAATACCGATATTTAGCCCAGCTCAGTAAACTGGAAGCTGATCCTAGTGACCTTTAACATATATATCAACTTATAGGTACATTATCATTTATCACACAGTTGTAAGTCGCTATATTTAATATGAAGGTCAATTCACGTAATTACAAAAGTTCAAAATTTAGGCGTAATCTCAACTCAGCGAAAATCAATGTCAAAAAGTTATCAGAAATGTAGTTAAATTAAAGGTATTTCAGGTATGACAGGTTGATACTTAGATTCGAATAAAATTAGGTACTGAAATACTTTTAATACTATTACATTACAATAATTTTATTACAATATAATATTGTAATAAAATTATTGAAATGTAATAGTACCCACTCATTTAATTGTTTTTAATCACATTAATCATTTGTATGTCAATATCGGCAAAGCATAGAGCACTACCAATTTTTAAGATCTTTGTCTGTAATTACCTATGTTTTACAAATAAATAATTCTTATTCTTATCATGTGGACGTTCTTTAAAACACGGGAACTGCCCCTCAGATATCCCATCAAAGACACATCTCATTAGATAATCTATACAGCAGTGCGATTCTGTAACCATCTCACCGTGAAAACTTAGGTGAAGTGAGCGTGGAGTGAGCTGTCAATAGTGTCAATTCCTAGCAAAAACAAACTCACTTCACCTAAATTTTCACGGTGAGATTTTTACAGAATCGACCGGCAGTACACTTAGTAACTTCGCCACAAAAAAAAAAAAAACTCACATTCAAATTCAGAACCTCAGAACCACAAACGTTCTCTAATTCATTCTCATTACAAAGTCACATCCATAATCACGGCTTAATCAGTCGCATTTCAAGCACCGAATCATAGTACCCGGAACGCGGCGCATGAGGCACCTGTCCCACCGCTGACGAGGAAGCGGCTAGTTATCAACGACTTTCTCGCTCAAGACGCGTACATTAGATGCAGGACCTGTTCAGTAAAGAGATATGTGACCTCCAAAAGTTAGTTGACATTTTTCCACATCAGCTGCCTGCCACATAAATAATAAAAAAAAACCGTTCAAGTGCGAGTCGGATACGCGCACCGAGGGTTCCGTACAAATTTGTGGGTATGGAAATAGTTTATCACGGATTTTTTTTATGTAACTACAAATTTACGGTTTTCGGATTTTTTCCTTAACTTGTGCTACATAACCTTGCTTCTTGCCAAATTTCATGATTCTAGGTCAACTCGAAGTACCCGTAGTTTTGATTCCCTTGAGAGTGTTGAAATATACGTTTATTGCGGCATAAACGGCCGTATCTTTTTTTTACGTTAACTTAGAAGTTTAGTTTTTTCACAGCTTCAAGGGACTCTAGACCTGAGTATATTTTTTTAATTTCAACTCGATATCTCCACGTGTTTCCGAGATAATCGGTCTTAACAGACAGACATACTGACGGACAACAAAGTGATCCTTTAGGGCCTGTGCACACCACGTTTGTTAAACGCGCCGTCGACGTGCGTTTTTAGCGATACAGATGCGATACGCATGCGAGTCAGACGCAGCCTGTAGACCTTCTGTAGGATAAAAGCGCGTCGTCAACGCACGTTTCTAAAACGCGCGTCAACGGCGCGTTTAAAAAACGTGGTGTGCACACAGGCCCTTAGGGGTTCCGTTATTTCCTTTTGAGGTACGGAACCCTAAAAATAATCAGATTGTCCTGAGAGATAACTTGATAATTTTTTATGATAAGTAATAGGTTGAATTATTCAATAAGAAACGGTGTAGTGTCCAGTTAAAACATTTGGATCACTAGAATTTTAAATCATAATGGGGTGTGTCACAAAGTGGAAAAAAGTCAACTAACTTTTGGAGAACACTGTATATTAATAGTTGATCGCTGGCTATTCACACTGCCGGCGAAAACTCACTCGCGTCAAGAGCTATCAAAGAAAAAAGTCGCTCAGCAACGCTCACTTGGCGGGCAAAACACTTGCTGAGAAATCCGCTAAACATTTAGAACATACAAAGGTTTACACGGGTTTTTTTTTGACACCCCGAGCGATCAGTGTAGTGTGAGTAATCGCCCGTCGCACTCGCGCACTCGCTCATAAATAGCCCAGAGACAAAACAATCCGAGCCACACACTCGCTTCTCGTTGCTCGCCTGCGGATTTCTAGTTGCTAGCTCTACTCGCTTGTCGCTTATCGTTGGCGATGGGACTGCCGCATTACACATACAAATCGAATGCACATACATTGAGATACTCGTAGAACAAAAGTAGGACATGCAGATCTTCGCTCCATACGGGATCAAAACCGCGTCTTCTGTAAGCGGATACTGCTGTTACGTAGTCAGTGCTAGTTGATTAAGCTGTCCTTTGTTTGTTTTGATTAGTGGGAATTATAATTCTTTAACGGTGTAATCAATCCTTACATACAAGGGGAAAATTACACTATTTAAAAAAAATTTCATTGAACCATGGGTAACTAATTCTCTATTCTGGATTTTTATTGGTCAGAACTAAATAATAAAATAATAATAATAATGTTTATTTCCAGAAAAATGATTACAAGGTTACAAGTACAGTAATAATATGATACAACATAAAGTGCATTAAGTATAATCTCCTGGCACCCAAACTAGGTTTATAGCCCGTGACTTGGGGACCAGTGATTATATAAGGGGTGATAGTTCATCAAAGAGTTACAGTGAAACTGTTTTCACCAGTAACATGGTTGTCGTTTCGATCCGGATTTTGGACGGTTGCCCGGAGCAAGACTAAAAGATTTGGCCAGAAGACAAGCAGCACCTTCCTACGGTTCATGATAAATGCTAATAGGTAACAGCAAACCGTCTGCTAAAAATTTGGGTCAACTTTAACCAAAAGATCTAATCTATCTGTAAAGTTCCCTATAATGTTCCCACTGCTGGGACACAGGCCTCCTCTCTGTGAGAGAGAGTGGGCCATATATCACGCAGGCCCAGTGCAGATGTCACATGTCATTGAAGTGAAACTTCTTAAGCCGCGTTGGACATTTTTTGAGATGGGAAAAAAACATTGAACTCGCGGCACTGTTACCGTAATCGACACCACGCGTGTTTTTTTTTAATAAGCGGATTTTAAAAATACACACGTAATTGTTTAAGTTTTCACTTCTGTCGGCACTCCCGGAGTGCCACTTTTTTTTGGTTCTAGGACATGCCGGTTTCCTCACGATGTTTTCCTTCACCGTTTTGAGAGCAGTGGTAATTCAATAATTTACACAACGTAAAGTGCTTGCTTGGGTTCGAATCACGACCTACAACTTGTGAGTCGGGGCTGTTTCCACTGAGCCACCTAAGATCCACCTCTGTAATATTTGCGTGTACATTAATCAAAGACATTTTGGTTAAGCCTTTAACTTACTACGTATTGCGTTATGCGTATTGTAGTGCATTATGTACAGTACCCGGCTATAAATATTGCACATCGACCTTTGGAAAGAGACAATCGGCTAATTGCGGCTTCGTAAGCGTTATCTCTGTCGCACGAAATACAAACAGTCCGGTATCTATTAGGAGCTGATAAAACAATTATGATTTGCTTCTTTTGATAATTACTTTTATTCTTTGTATAAAATGGTTTTGTGTAAAAAAAAGGTCGATGTGCAATATTTATCGCCGGGTACTGTAGGTACAAGTTAACAATCCATTTTCTTCAGCAAATTAGAACTTACAACTGCATCCTGACCACTTTAGGAATCTGAAGAACTAAAGTCCATAACATCGCCAAGAAGTAAGCGATTACCGCATAAAATATAGTACGCTATAAAATTATGAATGATATTCATTACTTCATAATTCAGCGCTGTTTTGCTGGAAGTTATTATTCCTGATAGTAATAACGATTTGTTAAGCTATTACTGGACCACTTAAAGTTATTGTTGTGCGTTACCGCAATCTTTTGCGATTATTTTATATTAGCTAGGCGTTTAGCTGAGAAATATGTTTTTATTTTTATTGCCAAAAAACTTTGTTATATATATTTATTTTATTTTAAGGTTTTTTTCTTATTTTTTTCTATTTTCTTATTTTTGAGAAATTGCTTTGCCCCGCAAAAAGATTTCAAGGAACGTTACTTAAGTAGGTACTTTTGATTTTGTTAGGGCGTTTTTATATTTGAGTTTTTTTTTGTAAATATAAGTTAAATAATTTTAGGTTTGGTATACGAACTTTACGTAATTTCGCTCGTAGGGTGCCTTAACATTTGGTGCTTATTAACATAATGGTGATTCCAAAGACGCTGCCTAATAGCGCGATTCATACGAATATGAACCTTAACCTTATGTGAATAATGTTGACATTCATATAAACAAATACGAGCAAACGTCTCATAAGAATAAGAATATTAAAGATATAAAAATTAACTACATATTCGTAGGAGATAATGCTTAGCAAAATAAAGTGAAAGAGCGATCTATGAATTGTACCCCTAGAGTTACGAAGACATAATTGTAAATACATTGACGCGGCGTTAACGTCGCGTTACCGCAGCGTACACCGACACCGACGCTGTAGCCCCATTTACACGACGCAATAAAACTAAAGCCATAAATGACTTGCATCGTATAAACACTGATTAGACGGTGTACAGTACCCGGCGATAAATATTGCACATCGACCTATTCGATCCTATCGATTTTATACAAAGAATAAAAATAATTATCAAAAGAAGCAAATCATATTTGTTTTAACAGCTCCTAATAGATACCGGACTGTTTGTATTTCGTGCGACAGAGATATCGCTCTACGAAGCCGAAATTAGCCGATTGTCTCTTTCCAAAGGTCGATGTGCAATATTTATCGCCGGGTACTGTAGCTTCTAGTATGCTACACGTAATTAAATGACACATTTCACATTGATAATTATAATACCTACAGCTTGCCTTCAATCACGTACATACATACATAATCAGCCTACAAAATTCCCACAGCTGGGATACAGGCCTCCTCACTTTTTGAGAGGAACTAGGCTGTAATCCACCACGCGGGCCCAGTGCGCGTTAGTAGATGTCACATATCTTCGAATGTTTGGTTCTAGGACATGCCGGTTTCCTCACTATGTTTTTCTTCACAGTTTTGATAGCCGTGGTGAAGAAATAAATTACACAGTCAAAGTAATACGCTGCGTTTGAACCCACGAAAAAAACCCACTCGTAAGTCGAGGCCGTCACTGCTCTTGAATCACGTGATCATTACATATTCATATGGCCAAGTTAACGAAAATGTCGATAATTGACGCAGAAAACGTTTGTCAGTATCCTCATAATTTGCTCTACAATGGCCCCGATTCCCTTGTTCACAAACTAAACTTAATTTAAGTTCAGTGCATCTTTTTCTTTCTATTTCATTAAGAACGTACGCCCACTATAGTTAAAATATGGCTGATAATAACGACACACACTATACCTTCTCCGGTATATATTTATTTATATGTTATATTTTATGACTGGAAGCCGACCCCAACATAGTTGGGAAAAGGCTAGGCAGATGTTGATGATGATCGATATGTTATAAATTAATCAGAAAAAAGTAAATATTATTAAAAACCTATCATCTGTAAATTATCTAAAACATCTATTTAAATCCTACGTTCAATGTGATCCAATTTAAAAAAAAATACGGTCTTTTATTTACGTACTATAAAAAACGCCGAATTCTCAAGAATTCTCTTGGTAAACAGTGATCCTGAGCCGAGAGTAATTGAAAAGAATTGGAGTTAGTTTAGCTCGGTTTTCTCGAGCCATGATTATCTATGTTTATTTCTCGAGAAGTGCGGGCTGAGTGGGCGTGGATGTGACGCATATTTTCCCCCAACTTATTATTTTTGTGTTTCTGTTCTTTCTTTGTGTCACGTTTACCGCAAATAATGTCCTTTATAATGCGCACAGCAAAAGAGTGGAACTCTCTACCTGCGTTTGTGTTTCCGAGTGCATACAACCCGAATATCTTCAAAGTAAGAGTGAACAGGCTTCTTATGGGTAAGCTCACTCCAGCGCAGATTTTGTCGCTGTCATCTCTGACCTAGACTAGAGTCAAGAGCAAACCCATTTAAAAAAAATAAAAAAACAATAAACCAAATTTCTTTCCATCCAATAAATTGTTTTATACTTCTACAATAAAACATCAGTTTACTTAATACACGTGATAAGGTAAATAAAAACAAAATATAAAACTTACAGGAAAAGCAACCATGTGGCCACAGCAACCCATTCATCAATCAACAAAGATTAATTCAATAGCACCCGTCAATAAAAACATTAATAGCTTTCGAATTGGATAAACTGTTTGTAGATTAACTGATTCTGATTTAAAGCATAGTTGATTCAACGAAAATGTACTACATTTAGTACGATATTTGTTAACTAATTCATCATAAATTTAGCTTCACTGTGTTATGTAACTACGTCCCTGAGTTCATTCCGCTCCATTCGAAACTAATTTTAGAAATTGAATGTATGAACTTGTACAATAAATAACCTAACTTAATAAATAGTTAGCAAAGCACACTAAGTTTTAAACGAACTCGATCGTAGCACCGCGCTACGGCGTAGCGCTACGAAGTGCTACGGAAGCTACGCGGACGCTACGAACGTTAAACAATTTTGTAATTAGTATCACTTACACTACCCGATTACTCTAACGGGTATAAGATCAGTTCCTTAAATGTGTTTGAGAAACTGGCATTAAGTGAGAAGACTTCCTGTCCCATTCAGTCACTTAAGAAGGCAACTAATTGTTATTCAAGCCAAATACGACTGAAGCTTCATAGTAAATCTAGTGTTAGTGATGCTAATCTTATCATTGTTTGCTATCTCAGTTGCTCATTCATACAAGCTGGTATTATACTGTTAATTTCATGACCCTTTTGTCAGCACAGGTCGTATAATTGTCCGTATACACGGAGAAAATTGGTTACATTTACATGTACATAAAATGATTTCTTACTAAAAACCAAACATTGCAAAAATGTTATCTTATATAAACCTAATTATAAATCGCCCATCTTAATCGAGTTTAATATTTAAAATTTTCATCGCAATCATGCCAACACGGTGTATTGTCGGATAAATTAAATTAACCCTTTTAAAGCTGTGAAATTACACGGGGCAATTAGGTCGAAACGGCCGAGCAATTTGGGGTTAGAATTAAAATATCACGACACTCCGCTGGGCACCGACCCATCTCGCCGACTTTTTTCTAAGCGCAGTTGAAGGGTTAAAATTTTAATTATGCCGTATGTTTTGAAGAACAAAAGAAATGTATGGTGACTTTAGCAAACTTTTGTTGACACAAAAATATTTGCTGGAATGTATGCATAGAGATTACATACGTTTTTGGGTTGTTTTTTTACACTTCTCGGTCCAGTTTTTGAAGAAAATTTGGATTCATTTTCTTAAGTTTGTTTTTATTGTGGATTTTAGTCTTGATGTATAACTGTCAGATGACATAATAATCTCAACTATCGTTCTAGACTAAGGGCCTCAGATTTAAATTATCTACGAGAGTTTAAGAGAAAAAAAAAGGGTTGTTTTTAGGGTTCCGTAGCTCAAAAGAAAAAAGGAATACTTAAAGAATGACTTTTTTGTACATCTGTCTATCTGCCCGGACCCTTTTATTTAATTCAAATCTTCAAACATTATAATCTAGGATTCACCTGAAAAACCGCTGCAAAAAGCAATCATTGCCATAACAACAACTCTCAGTCGGATTAACGAAACCCAGTTTGATTCACAAACAAAGATATTACCGCCCAACTGCTTAAAGTAAATCCCTTTTACCTACAAAAAAACATCTTACGACGCTATTTTAAAACAGCCTCTTTTACCCGGTCCTTGAGCCCAAAAAATACTTGAGTCATTAGAGCGATATATCGTGGAGATTGAGTTTCGTTCAGAGCTCCAGGGCAAGTAAAAACTTGTTCGGGGCCGAGGTGCCCAAGGAATTAATTGGGTTTCGACCCAACCCTTGTATATGTGTGCTCGACAAAATTCGACCCTTGCTTGTCCGCTTAATTTCACCCCGCTGTACTACTTTTTAAGTACAGATGTTTGGGCGGATTTTTTTTGGGAAAATTGGGAGATTTTGTGACTAAATTGTCTGCAATAATACCTAGGTCCTATAAGGCCTATCTCCATATCTTTGGATTTTTTATTGCTAAATGGTGATGGTGGTGACTAGTATCATTAAGCTTATTGGTTTTCTAACCGACTTCAAAAAAGGACGAGATTCTCAATTCGGATGTTTATATATATAATTTTTTTTGTGTTTCACGAACTTTGTCCAAATAAACTTTTTTTTCTTTCTTTATTATTCCTGATGAGTAAACAGACTTAACACGGAATTAAAATTTCTGAATTTGCTTATACAACGTGCCGCTAAAATGGCGACATTATTTAACACACGGATAGGGCTAGTGGACAGTAATGATAAAAATTATAACAACATAAAATAATTCGTAATTCGAAAACTACCGCCTGCGCCGCTGCTCGCCGTTTTAGGTCTCTCTATCTTGAATTCGCCTACTCTCTGCACATTACTCGTTTTAACTTTATTGATGCGATGTTATAATCCGTGACCCGGCAAATAAGCTACAGTTCTTTACTTGCTTCAAGATGCTATTATACAAAATTTTAAATTAATAATAAGGTTTCATCATTTCAGCCGAAAGACGTCCACTGCTGGACATAGGGAGGCCTATGTCCAAGCACCTCCACTTCAATCGGTTCTGTGCTTCTCGCTTCCAACGAAGGTAGGCCTCCCACAAGGTAGTCCGACGACCTTGTGAAGGCCGCAGGAACCCGTTGAATAATTACGTTTAATGAAATTAAAATATTTTCATAAAACGAATCCGTGAAACCGTATACATGTGTTAAATTGATGGCGCCAATAAAACGACACGCTGTATAGGTAAGTTCTATTCGAGTTTCAGTTCATTAGATAGATCAATTTACTGCAAAACTCGCTCTGTGAGATAAGCTGCTTATGTTATTTCGAACTTATCAGCTTACTAGAAATTAATTTCAACTCTACTTATGCTATTGTAGACTGTGCAGATGTGATAGGTACCGTTATCTAAACATGATAAAGCAAAAAAGAAATGAATTTCATTTTTTACGAGGTCATCGACCGCCTTAAGGATCATTTCCACCAAACGGCTCGCATCGCATCTTATAGGAATGGATTTTACAAATTTTAAACGATATTAAATCGTGTACACAGTATTTAAAGTCTATATTACCAAACCGCGCACAGCAGCTTGACCGCGGGCGTCTTCCGCGACACGCGATCGTAGCTGTTAGTATGCTGCGACGCGCGTACGGCTCCGTTCGCCTGTCGTCGTATCCGATCGAATCCTTTCGGCTGTCGTTCAAATTTTTCTTTTTCTCTTCTGTTTTATGATTATTTTCTTCTTCTTCTAAAGCCAACCATTTTCAAAAATTAGAACACGTCAACACGGTGGGAATGAAATTATTTGACTAGACGCTGAAACGAATACGTTCGCAAGCGACGGTACGGAGCCGATTGTATGCGTCGACATGCTGGCGGACGCGATCGGCTGCCGCCGCATCCTTTCCGATCCCATGCGGTGCGAGCCGTTTGGTGGAAATCATCCATTAGATACATTCATAACAACAAGGCAACATAGAGAAACATAGACATAGCATAGAGTCCAGTTGAAACCCAGCGTCAGGCATTAGTTGTTTGAAATTTATGCTAAACTGAGCCCATTTGGCGCAGCCGTGAGGCACACAATACTGTTTTAAGTTTAATTTTTCCCGTTTTTTTTTTTTGTTGTGTTTGTGTGAATATTGTGTGCCTTACATAACCTGGGTCAAATAAACTTATTTTGTTTCTTTTTCTTTACATTAGGTAAAAAGAAATATCAGTTTAAAAAAAACTGTTTTTTTTTGTGTAAACTTCACAGACGCGATTGGCTTCAATATCTATTATCCTTCTTTCTAATAAACGTTGTATAGCGTCTGTATAGTTACACAACGCTTTGTCTTCTTCTTTAGAAAGTCAAATTACTGACGTCTGAAAAAGAGAAATCGGTGTGTAACTATTCATCTGATATAATAGGTTTATTAGTAACCCGGTATATATATAATGTATAAAATGTATATTATATACCGGGTATATAATATACATGTAAACAAAATAAATTTTGTCAGGGGAATTAACGATCGGAAGAGGAGAAAACAAATCCAGCAAATCAGCGCTGGGATGTTTCGACCAACTTCTGACAAAGTGCCTTCACTTTAAAAGAGAACCGAGTTGTAGCCGTCGTGATGTAACATGATACCATTTGTAACATTTACAATGTCTTGGACGTTTTGCCTTTAAACAATTGATCCACATTAAATCCCTGAACAGCCTTGATTCTGCAAAGCCTTCACTCACAACCTCTAACACATAATCCCAGTTTCATAAAGATGAATAATACAGGAATCCTTAACGCGAGTCTCAGCTAAATTGCAAGACACGCGTACATATCAAATATTTTCACTTCGCCCCCCCCCCTGCGCCCCTTCCAAAAACAATAAGCTTGTTATAAAGACATCACGTTCTGACAACGTGTATCTTACAGCATAATGCTTTCAACCCTGTTTGTGCGTGGCCGCGATAAAATATTTGTGCCCCCCTCTAATATTTACACGAGTACAAAAGCCGGTAAAATGTGAGAGGAGATAGTACTCAGAGAACTCAGTTATAGTAACAAATGTTTTACTTTAAATCATACCTTTTAGTAAAGGTGTTTTTTTTTATATTCCATAACTCTAGGGTATGAAGACACAAATGGCACATGAATTATTTTTCAATTATGTATATTTTATGTTTTAATAAATAATAACAAAATTTTTATTAAAAAAAGTAAAGTAAAAATAGGATTTACATCAATTACAATCGAGGAAAATTAAATTCTAACTGTAATGTAGACCTGCCTGATCTAGGTTTATGGAAAACGTGTATTTCAGGCCATAAACAACAGTTTTCATTTTTCATAAAAAAATATTCGACAGTCACATTATTAATGCACACGTGAAATATGACAACATCGCATTTTCTTAGCTTTAAGTACGAATGATTGGTTTGAATGCAAATTGATTACCTGTATTTATAAATGAAATTTAGATACATGATATTATCTTTGAAACTATGCATTTTTGGACCACATATTCTAGGACTTTTTGTATTATTTTCGCTTATAGAATATAACTCTAGAGTTATGAGATATAAAAAAAACACGTTGTATACATACATCATATAAAATGAAATTACTTTTCTTGTCTGTTTACTTGGTTTTAAAGAACAACGCGGGACCGCGTTGTTCTTTTGCAACTACTGTTTAGTTACTAATTTTATTTTCATTTCATCATTAAGAAAAATTATTCCAGAAGGTTTATGTCTATAAAACATTGATATTAAACTTACAAATAATATCTACAGAAATCTCTTTGTTTCGTCAAGTCATAAAAACTGTGAGAAGCAGGTGCGAGACCCTAGTTCAGCACAAAAGTGTGGGGTGTTCACGAAAGGCAATTCCACAAATGTACGCCAGTGTATTCCAGGAGGCCTACCACGAACTCTCAACGCGATCTATTTTAGGACCTAAACTGAACTGTTCCTTTAATTCGCATCGTGACGTCAGTTTAACGATTCAATTTAGGCCATGTCGCAGCGCGCGCTCGCAATAGCGATTGTCCCAAACTGAGTCGCAAGTTTTGGTTTCATTCATTTAATTTTGTACTTCTTTGGTACCATGACGTTCATAGAGCAGCTCAACTGAAACGCTCAACTGTCAATATAAGCGAATCAATAAAAGTTACTATTTCTCTGACATAAACTGAAGAGTTTGGTGAATATTGACGAAAATAAAGTGTTTTAGTACTATTTTAGTGGAATTTTACAAAAACCAATGTAAACGTACTTTAATCTTTCTTTTAAAGTCTAAAATATCTATTTAACATGCCTTTTTTAACCGCATTTGTTTATCTTGGTACGTTCGAAACATTAACATAATTTGTTTTAATACGTTAAAAAAATCGTATAATAAATAGCAAAAGGTATCTAAATAAATTTCTACTTTGACTAAGAATTATTTTAACAATAGTTACCGTCTTAACATGGAACTTAAAAACAATTGCTGAGTGTCTTTTTTACTTTAAAGTAATGATACTGAGTTAAGAACAAATAAAATGTTACTTGCTTCTGAACGTGTCTGACACTAAGATGTGCGCAAAACAAACTTATTTGATAATAATAGCGTCATCTCTTTTTCACCAAAAACGTTTCAAACGCGGTTCAGCCACAAATTGGGATCTTTCATTCACTTTTAACGATCCAAATGCCGCTGAGCGTATTGGACGTCATGGTACGACTTTGATGCTATGCAGTTTAGGTACCTAAACTGAAATGTCTTGCTTTTGAATCGTTTTTAATTAGATCATGGTAGGTCACCTGAACAGTAAGCCTCTCTATTCACCTAGCTGATTAACATTTTTATCACGGCGCTACTCTAATATAGTTTGAGTTATATAAATTTAATATATAAATTACAGACATAAATATAGAAACTAGGAATACCCAAGACTTTAAACAGTGTTGACTTGATCTTAGCATAGCCCAAGAGATTTAATCTTTAATCTACAGAATCTCAAAAATACCAAGAAGTTTTTTATAATACACGCTATGGCGGTATGGCTAAAAAAATGCGTCGGCTTTTTACAAGAAAAATATTGGGATATTTGCGGAAGGCCGACTCCCGGTCTTAAGGCAAACCTACTCAGAATTTTGGAGCTATTAAGGTACTTAGGTGGGCGGTAGTGTAATACAGTGTAAATAGAATTGGTGTTCAGGATAACAATGTTTGCTATTTCATATTCTGGGTTTATGAAGAAAATCTGCCTTCTTCATCTTGAACTAATTAGGATTGAAATGGGGGAATGTTAACGAAAATAAACGAAATGTCAAATGTAATTTGCAATAACAGCTTGGGGGAATTAAAAATAATAATATCTGCGTTCCAAAAGTTGTAGGCAGGACGGCTACCAGACTCAAATGAGATTGGCGGGTCACATCAGTCGCATGACCGCTGGGCAAAAATTCCTACGGGTGCCTCAAGATGGATTGCACCACGTAGGTCGGCTCAGAAAGCGGTGGCGAGGTGACCTGGACGCGTACCGCGAGGGCTGGTTCTAGGTGGCGCGGGAAATGAGTTTCTGGAAAGACTTGCGGGAGGTCTTTACCTACCAGAGGGACAGTAAAGGCTAGACAGAAAAAAAAAACAGTGGCACTCCGGGAGTGCCGACAGAAGTGAAAACAAAACACAAACAGAATACTTTGCCATCACTCACTGACATATCGGATATGCATTAAAACCGAGTACATCCCGAGGGCAGCCGAACACATCCAAAGCGGGTTTTTTTTTTAATCGTCTTATAGACAAAACACACGCGGTGTAGCTTATGGTAACAGTGGCGCGAGTGCAATGGTTTTTCCATCTCAAAAAATGCCCAACGCGCTTAAAGAAATTTTCACTTCAAAAATTGTATTTGATCTTTGCTAAGGCTAGCTAAGTTTCATGGGCAACAATAAACATAGTTATACTGTACACCTTTGTCATAACCCTATGGGAAATACCTACATGGTGTGAGATTAATTTATTTGAGTCCGATACTTCCTATAACCCCAGGGTTTGTGGCTACGTTATAATAGCCGCACGTGTCGATCGATCAGGTTAAGCTACGCTTGCCGCGGTTGGTCCGTGGATGGGTACCCATCTTTAAATTCCAAGACCCTCCATGCCTTGGAAAGCACGTTAAGCCGTTGGACCCGGCTGTCATTAGTCGATCTTTGACAGTCGTTACGGGTCTGCAGACATCGATTCTATTTTTATTCTGCAGAAAAGAGCTATCAGAGCCATTTATATTCTCCGCAGGCGCGATTCTCTAAGGGAACTGTTTAAGGAAATTAACATCATGACGGTGCCTTGTCAATATATCTACGAAAATATCATGTATGTAAGAAAAAACTTACATCTTTTTGGTAAAAGAGGTGAAAGACATAATTATAGTACTAGAAATAGGGACCTATTAGTTCAACCAGGTTTCAGACTGGCTAAAGTAGACTCATCTTTTATGGGGTACTGTTTAAAATGTTATAATAAAATACCTCCCCACATTCTTGAAATGAATGAGACGAAATTCAAGTCTTGTATAAAACGCACACTATGCAGTCAGGCATATTATAAGTTAGGGGATTACATCGCTGATAAAAATGCCTGGCTCAAGGCTGGTCCTGCTCCACAACCACAACTAATTGATTAACACTTGAAGATTCTGTTGGAGCTGCTGAAGATTGTAAGACTATCTTTGCATTGTATAAACTCAATTTCCTTTGTATTGTATAATTGCATAGCACAGATGTGAGTTCTATGTATATACTATACACTATGTACCATTTACCGGGTAATGTGTCTTTCATTGACTTGAATGTGCCCTGGCGGCTGATAGTATGTCATGCTCACACAAATGTCTCGCTGACGGTGGCGTGTGTGTTGGATCATTTAGCTCCCTTCAAAATGGTTGAGCTGAATGGTGCCGATCTATGCGTCATGTTCGTGAACGGGCGCCGTCAGTTGGGGCTGGTCATATCACTTAGCTGCCTCGGCATATTTTTAATTATTTTAATATTGAATTGTTGTTTTCTTGCCATTTGTTGTACTCTGGACACTTAACGCGTACATCTTTTGTACATCGTTCTCACATATAATTATAAATTCACATTATTGATGTAACTAATATATTTGTACAACTATAATTTAAAAGAGTGTCCATGGAGTTTCTTGCCCGTTCTTCTCCATAGGTACCTACGCTTTGGAATGGGCAACTAGCTTCATATTTTCTGACTGACCGACTTTTTGACAATTCAAAAGTGCCTGTAAATGGTTTAATTGAAATAAATGTTTTGAGTTTGAGTTTGAGTTTGAGTTTGGTCGTCAGAAGCCCGAAAGTCTGACAACCAGTCTTACCGAGGGGTATCGTAGTACCCAGTAACTGGGTTGTGGAGGTCAGATAGGCAGTTGCTCCATGTAAAATACAGGTATTCAGCTGCATCCGATTAGACTGGAAGTCGACCCTAAGATAGTTGGGAAAAGGCTAGATAAATTGATTGATTTCCTATCAGCCCAATAATATATCTTACAATGTTTATCATCAATCCACATGGCTACCAAGCATATCATTCATTAACGTTGAATCATAAATAGTTGGACGGGTTAATGGGTTAATCACGATAATCCACCAGCCTTTAATGAGTCCATAAATTAGTCAAGTCATATAGGTTTATAGGTCAGTCACACGTCACACACACATAGACACATGTCATTTCACCTGCTGAGCGATTTAGCTTTAAATGGGATTTTGATAAATCATAATGATGGTGAAAATCATTTTGCTTGACACTGACCATAATATATCAACTAGTGCTATCAAGGGCCTACCCAGTAACCTGGTAGTGAAGGTCAGATGGGCAGTTGCTCCTTGTAAAATACTGGTTTTCAGCTGCATCCGAATGGACTGAAGTCCGTCCACATACTTAGATAGAGAGATAAAACGTTTATTCAGTGCAGCAAAAGACACAATACATCAAAAAAGGTTTAAAAAAAAAACAAAGATTAAAAAGATAAATTGACTCATAGACATCTAGCTCACAAACATCTATAACGGTCGATCACAACTGGGCGGTTGCACCAAATGGGAGTTCAGCTCAGCATAAGCCAGATACAATACCTGACGCTGGTATTCTGCTGCATCCCGTTAGTGATACTCGGATGTCGAGAAGACATCTGAGTTTCGACGAAATGGTACCTACATAGTGCGGCGTGTATATTAATAAAGGTGGTAAGTACCCACAGTTGACTTGCTTAAAGTTAGACTTGCTGACTTACTTGTGGTAATGTTGGGCTGATGTTGGGCTGATGTTGGGCTGATGTTAGGCTGATGTTGGGCTGATGTTAGGCTGATGTTGGGCTGATGTTGGGCTGATATTGGGCTGATGTTGGGCTAACGTTGGACTGATGTTGGGCTAATGTTGGGCTGATGTTGGGCTGATGTTGGACTGATGTTGGGCTGCTGTTGAGCTGATGTTGGGCTGATGTTGGGCTGATGTTGGGTTGATGTTGGGCTGATGTTGGGCTGATGTTGGGCTGATGTTGGGCTGATGTTGGGTTGATGTTGGGCTGATGTTGGGCTGATGTTGGGTTGATGTTGGGCTGATGTTGGGTGATGTTGGGCTGACGTTGGGCTAATGTTGGGCTGATGTTGGGCTAATGTTGGGCTGATATTGGGCTGACGTTGGGCTGATTTTGGGCTGATGTTGGGCTGATGTTGGCTGATGTTGGGCTGATGTTGGGTTGATGTTGGGCTGATGTTGGACTGATGTTGGGCTGAAGTTAGGCTGATGTTGCACTGATGTTGCGCTGATATTGAGCTGATGTTGGGCTGATGTTGACACCACTAGAATGTGTCCACTAAGCGAACCTATTTCTCTATTGCCAGATCAACTTATCCAACAGACTGTTAAAAATTAAACAGTAGAACAGAAATGCATAAAGTTATATGATAGAAAAGTTAACCGAAAAGCATTTTGACTTACCGACTGTCAAAATTACAACCGTCAGTTTGTGAAATTGACCCATAATTTAACAGCACTCTAATTTAACACATTATCAATCACAATCTGAATCGTTTAGGATATTACTAAACCATTGCTTCATAATTTGTTCTAAAAATGTATCTGCTCAGCCTCAGACACGTAAATAACGCAATGAATGTTATTGATCTATCAAAATTAAAGCCTACTGCTACTGTGTCAAACTCAAACTCAAAGCATTTATTTCAATTAAACAGTACAGTTAGTCAGAAAATATGAAGCTAGTTGCCCATTACAAAGCGTAGGTACCTATGGAGAAGAACGGGCAAGAAACTCCATGGACACTCTTTTTAAATTATATTTTACAAAAATATTAGCTACATCATTACTTTTGGTTTTAAAATTATATAATGGGAGAACGATGTAAACAATTAAGAAAGACTACGCGTTAAGAGCGTCCAGAGTACAACAAATAGTACTTAACAAATAAGAATCCAAAAATAAAATAATTAAAAATAAGCCGAGTGTGTCATGCAATTACCCCGCAGGACTGTATTAGAAAAAAACAACATCAACCGAGATTGACTATAACAAAAAAAATTAGATCACAATTTGGGACACACACTCACTTAAAGAACTATAAAAGAAAATATTAGTTCAGACGTCTGACGCAAGCGCGGGCTATTGATAACTACAATAGCAATACGATGAATTTTTTATTTGCGGCCGGCCGCAACCTAGATTCATTGAATATGTGAACACGGCTTTATATTTATTTTTGGTAACAATTTATTGGTACTAAAACTAGGCAATTCTGGTAATATTTTATGCAACTGTAGATCGTTTGAATTAGATACGACTAGGGTCTGTGTAAGTGTTTCGAAAACCTAGTGTCTACTAAATTCCGAGACAAAGGCGTATTTTTTTTTTCATTTATTTACCAGCTTTTTTTTGTTTTGTTATGCAATTTTATTTAATCATCATCTATCTAGCCTTTTCCAAACTATGTTGGGGTCGGCTTCCAGTCTAACCGGATGTAGCTGAATACCGGTATTTAACATGGAGCGACTGCCTGGGTAATTCGATACCCCTTGGTAAGACAGGTTGTCAGACTTTCGGGCTTCTGTGACCCGTAACGACTTTCAAAAATCCACGAATAACATCCGGGACCGAAAGCTTAACGTGCTTTCCAAGGCTGCTGTCCGAACGTCCGGCACGGAGGGGTCGAGACCCCTCCGTGCCTCGGACATCATGTTAAACGGCGTGCAAAACGTATTTATAGACGGTTACCCACCCACGGACACACCGCGGCAAGCGTAGCTTAACTTGATCGATCGATCCGTGCGGCTCTTATTACTTAACCACGAGCCCCTCATTTTATTTAATATCAAACTAATATTCAAATGTGAAAAAAAAACATCAGTTGTTCCCTACATTTATGCTCGCATAACTCGTCAAAATGTACTAAACAGCTGATTTTTTTTTTTGCAATTTCATATTTGGTCCCATAGTAAATTTGTTCTTAGTGAAGAGTACAATGACCTCTTAAGAGGTTTTGCGCATTTAACGTTACACGTTGTATACCTGTCTAAGCTTCCTTATCCTCTTTGTATAATATTGTCTTTGGTATAATAAGATGAGCCTAAGATTTCAAATGTCTACAAACAATTTCCATGCAGACGCAAAAAAACTTCATACCGCGAGCTAATCATTTCGAGATCTGTAATATAATATTTCTACCCGCACATTCACAAAAATAAAAATATATAATAATCTCGTCTTCATTAATCCATTCCAATCAGTATCCAAAAGGCTTTCACCTCGCAAACTAAATTTTAACTGGAAAATAACGTTCCTACACGGCAACGGTTATGAAAACTGCCAGGAAATTGAAATGGGCGTACCATTGAATATTGGCGGGCGGGTTTCACCGGCTTCCAATAATTCACAGGATGTTGTCTGAGAGACGGGAGACTGTTTTATAACAGCTCGATTGAGATGAGCGAGAATAAAAGCGAGAATGTATGAGGAATTGCTTGAAGGGAGATTGTGAGCGAGGAATGTGTGAAGCTGAGCAGAGCGAGATTTAGGTTGAATAGTGACGCATAATTGGAATGAACGGTGAGAATTCGACGATCATATTTGTTTTCTGATAATCGATAACCACGTACAGACCTACCCGATTCTCGTGATTTTGTTCGTAGATATGCCTACCTATGTTCTCTCGATCGGTTTCAACAACTATCTGATCTAATCTACTTAGCCTGTATTGTCCCATTGCAGTGCAAAGGCGCGGGTTGTTCGAAAGAGATACAGTAGCCCCTGGCACAGGCAACTGAAGGAACACGGATGGGTTTTAGCCAGTAAAAGTCTGACACGCCCTACCGCTCCGACCAAAGCTGGAGAAGTTATTTGATAATTTTCCACCCAAAAAAAGGGCAAAGGCGTCCCAATCTCTTTCCACACAATTCTGTATTTTGCTAGTACAGGCCAGTCGTTTCGGTAGCAGTCAAGCTCGTCTCGGTTTTAATATAATTATTAGAAATCCACGCGAAGAAGCCCGAAGTGCGAAGGGGCAAATATACAGCGGTAATTCTTAAGCCAGACAAATTGAATAGAATTTCTTAAAATTATTTTATAACAGAATGAGGTAATACCACTTAGAAGTTTATTAGACACCTTAAGTTGGGCCTATTTGTTTCTTTTATTACGAGTATCATATTCTAAGAATAACTGAAATATTTTGTGCTTAGAGTTTTTCTTCTTTTCATTTAAATATCTCCTTTTTCTCTATAAGATGACATTGCAACGATAAAAAGATTTGAATGACAACTCTTTAATAACTAACTTCACTTTAAGTTTAGCAGAGAGAGCTTTAACTTTTGTCAAAGATCAAAATCTTTTTGATTACGAAGACCAGAGTCCATCAATCAATTTAGACTATAATTTATTCCCATTGGTAAATAATTAATCTATGTAGATACAAATGCAACATTATTATTACTTATTTTAAGGCACTAGCGACCCGCCCCAGTTCTACACGATTTTTACGACTTGACAAAACATTCTGATGTATTTATTATACGTATGGCTAATTTTAATGTATTAAAAAAAACTCTAAATGATGGTGAAAACCGCATTAAATTCACAGATACAAAAGTGAGTTTAATTTATAATATAATTATAGATATAAAAGATAAATGATCCGAAACGGTTACTCAATTGTAACCAAGTACGAGTAGTTGTACAAAGTCAAATAATTTATTTCAAACTAGCTGCGCCCCGCGGTTTTACCCGCATAAATGTCTATCCCGTAGGAATATCGCGATAAAAAGTAGCCTATATGTTAATCCAGGGTGTCAGCTACCTACATACAAAATTTTATCAAAATTGGTGCAGCCGTTTGAGCGTGAAGAAATAGCAAACATGTAAACACACACACACACACACACTCACAAACTTTCGCCTTTATAATATTAGTGTGATAACATAAACGGCACTTTTGAATGTCAAAAGTTACAAAAAAAATAGAATTGATTCTGTAGTTGCTCCTTCCAATAGCTAGTTTCGTATGGAGAAGAATGAGCAAGAAACTCCACCGTTACTATTTTAAAATGTTTTACAATATTTTGTATTCATTAATTATGTATATGTGAAGACGATTTAACTAAAATTAAATTACCTACTACACCACAATAGAGAAAAAGAATTACAGGTAAATTAATTATGTGATAGATACACACACACGGTGTGGTGCTCACATAATATTATGTACAAATATTGTTAAAGTAGATGATTTTCCTAAAATTTTAACAATTGTGAAATACTGTAGCGATGAAAGTCACTGGACCAAATAATCACCCTTACATTTTTTACTGAAAATCAATTGTGTGTCTGAAGCCTAAAGCATTGTCTGGCGGTTCCAAGCACCATTATACGGCAAAGTATACACGTAACAATATTCCGAGGCAAACCCTAAGAGGCTATTTGTTATAATAGATTCTTTTACGAAGAAAATGCATGCTCTAAAATTTCGAGGGAACGTATTTCGTCTATGGATTATGTTTCTTTATTCTTGTTAGACTTTGAGCTTTGGTATCTAGCTTGTAACGTTTTGAATTTTTGTAATAGTCTCTGTATATTTTATCAGAAGAAGAAGAAGCAGTGACAGAAGATGATGTAATGACAAAAATTTTAAAGAGTATGCTTAGATGGTTTGGCCATGTTGAGAGGATGAGTGAAAGGCGACTTACAAAAGGTATTTGCAAGGCAGATGTGAATGGAAACGCCAGGAAAGGAACACCCCAGAAGTAAGGAAGTGACCTTAGTGGAGATGTTGTTCAGAGAGATCAGGAGCGTAGTACTCGCAACCAGCGTGAGTGTACAATCGTAAACGGAGAAAAAGGAGTATGTAAGAATCGTAGTTGGTCGCGTTCTATAGTTTCCAAGGACTTGAAAACGAAATGAATTTCGTTCCGTCACCACTAATGTTATCCTATAACGTTCCAAAATTTATAACGATACTAAAACCTAAAAAATATCAATAACGTTACAAAAAGAAAAAACTGGCACTCCGGTAGTGCCGACAGAAGTGAAAACTTGAACAATTACGAGTGTATTTTGTGAATCGTCTTATAAACAAAACACGCGTGTTAAGGTGTGTTCCTTATTTTATAGGGTTTTTTGCAAATCAGGTATGATGACCAAAGTGACTGGTTTATTCTTCTCGTGAAAGGAATTTATTCAGATTTACAAATAAGCACACAGTTATATATCCGTGGTTCAGCGCCATCTCGTCGTTGTTGGATGAACTACGTAGTTAGTACGCGAGGCCCTCGTAGTTCTTCCCGATGTGCATAGATGGCGCTGTCCTCAACAACGCGCGTCTTAAGTTTTACGTCTGACGTTAGTACGCGAGGCCCTCGTAGTTCTTCCCGATGTGCATAGATGGCGCTGTCCTCAACAACGCGCGTCTTACGTTTTACGTCTGACGTTTTACGTCTTACGAATTTTCGATCAGGGTCACGTGACCTGACGCGAATTTAGAAGTTTTTACCCATTCCAAAAAAAGTACACAGCGCCGCTAAAGAAGTTTTCACTTCAAAAAAGTTATAGAATGTCATTTTCGTAGAACACTATTATAAGTAACGTTATAGATATCAGTTACATTAAGTTTATCCGCTTGTAATAACGTTACAGATTCATGTGTAACGTTATTCTTCATACTTTTTCGTCTTTTTCGTCATCTTTTATGTCTTGAAGCTGGCAAAGTTGAGTATCGAAATGAATAACGTTATTATATCGTAACGATATATTGACAATATTGTTAGTGAACAGTTTAAGATTTCGTTCCGTTTGTCAGTATCTGTACTCTGGACGCTTTTAACGCGTAAGTCTTTTTTACATCGTTCTCACATATAATTATAGGTAAATTAAACATTAATGATGTAACTAATATTTTTGTAAAAATATAATTTAAAAGAGTGGCCATGGAGTTTCTTGCCCGTTCTTCTCCATATGTACCTACGCTTTGGAATGGGCAACTAGCTTTATATTTTCTGACTGATCGACTTTTTGACAATTTATTCAAAAGTGCCTGTAAATAGTTTATTTGAAATAAATGCTTTGAGTTTGAATTTATCGTTGTAGCCAAGGAATTAATTTTGTTACGATCATGGTGGAACGGTACAAATTACCGGTAGCGGAACTACGCGTAACGTTATTTTGAGTCACTTTTCCAAGTCCCTGGTTTCTGCATGCCTATGGCCATGGGAAGAAGGGGTAGGTTTATGTATGTACTATGTATGTATCGAATTTATTGACCGTGCGTTTCCCGGATAATACGAAAAACTTCATGGTATATTAAATTGGTGTCTTCTAATGATAGCTTAGTTATAATGTATCCAATCGTCCAAACGAATTCGCCTTTACAGCCCGTTTTTTCACAGTTATTTTACCTCTGACAGAAACAACCTAACAGCATCCTTATTGTAACGAGAATAAGGATTACCATTATTAACAGACTTGGCAACCCAACAGCAACCTTATTAGAATGCGAATAAAGATCATTGTGATTTGTACAGTGACACAAAATCAGAGGTAAAACAATTAAATAAGGACTGTAATTCCACAGTCTCATATGATTGACTTAAAAGGATTATGGGATCCATGAAGAAGCCTCCTCGTATAGCGCTTTTTGTCCCGCCAGTTATTCAACTGAACCGAGCGCTCGGCACATCCTGGACAGTTACACCAAACACCTTATTTGACTGCTCAATTCTTCCCTTGCGGTGGTAGGGCTAACGCCCGCCTGGTTTGCGACCACCCTCCCACCGGAGTCCAGCGTCACACAGACTGCTGTGTTTCGTCGATGTGTGGGACTTCCAGTGCCTTAGGCATCTTCTGGGCATGCCGGTTCCATCATAGAACTCATCCATCGCTTTCCATCAGGCGTGATCGAGGTCAAAACGGGCACACTCAGCAATAAAAAAAAAATTGAAAGACAAATTTAGCTATTGGAGACTCCTTTTATCAGATTGTCTGTTCAAGAAAGAATTTTGACCCTTTTGTACTCAAAAATGTAAGTATAACTTATTCATTGAGTACCTACCTATGTTACTTATAAATGGCCCTTATCGTTAGCCTAAAGATTTCCAAATGAAATAATGAGTAAATAATTAACCGACATGATGTTCATCAGCATCTTTCTAGCCTTTGCCCAACTATGTGGGTTCAGCTTCCAGTCTAACCGCATGCAGGTGAGTACCAGTATTTTACATGGAGCGACTGCCTACCTGACCTCCACAACCCAGCTACCTACTGGGTAATACGATACTCCTTGCTAAGACTGGTTGACAGACTTTCGGGCTTCTGACGACTGGTAACAACCGTTAAAGATCCACGAAATGAACAAAACAAGTAAGTTCTGCGAGCTATATGCCCTGCGCACTGCCACTTAAGTTTGACAATTTCTTCGGGCTATGTCGGTTACCTTGGTTCTCCTGCGGATCTCCTCATTCCTGATTCGATCACGCAGGGAAACTCCAAGCATAGCCCTCTCCATTGTCCTTTGGGTGACTTTTAGCCTTCTGATAAAAGACATTTATTATAATAAAAATTTTTTAACGTTAATTTCCACCTGTAAACTATCACGGAGCCAAAAAGTCAATTTTTATGTAAAGACGCCTAATTACAGGCGTCTTTACATAAAAATGGCCTTTTCAATAATTAACGAATTCCTTCCGGGAGGTCAATTAGCGATGGCTTGATCAAAAACAACGCGAAAAGAATATAAATTAAAACAATAGGAGACAGGATAATTATTATGATCTCGAAATTAAAAGCATCCACATCAGACGAAGCAACTTTTTTCTTTTTAAGCTGAAATTTTAAGAATATTTGATTAATATCGAAACATTGGTTTATGCTAAGATGATTGACCGTAGATTAGTACCTAATAATATAGTTTTTATGCAAATAAATATAATAGTATTATTATTTTATAGAGCTCAGAGGGCGATTCTCAAAGTGTCTACTTTCCGCCCTTTCCTTTTTCCTACTAACCTCCTGTACAAAGCTTGTAAAGTATTAACAGTTCGACAGCTATTTATTATGGGCATTGTATTAAAACAACACAAAGCTCTACCCTACAGCGATAGTAATACTAATAAAAGACGTAAAGATATAGTTTGTCCACAAATCTTAACAAAACATGCTTTTATATCCAAATTTTACCTATACCTCGGACCTCTCCTATATAATAGACTAAACTCGAAAGCAAACATTTATTCTGTGAACTATACAAATTGTAAGAGAATCCTCAAGGATGCTCTCCAAAGTATGTCTTATGAAGAAACAGAAAATTTACTAACTGTGTTAAAGTAAATATAGATATACAAAATTCACCAGCATTACATATGTATTTATCAAGTTTAGAAACTAAGAGTTAAGCTACTAAACATATATTATTTGTCTATTGTCAACTTTCGATTATTTATTAATTTTAAAATACTATTTTAGCTCTTTTCGCCTGAAACACAGGACTACCTAGTTCAGGCACGTAAGTATTAGCAATATAATTTTTATATAAGCAAAACTGTAATAATTTTCATGCCTTATAATTTTTGAATAAATATTTTATTTATTTTATTTTTTATTTCTTTTATTAAACTAAATAGGTACATATAAATTATATTTTTAAATATTAGTAAAAAAAATATATACAAAATCATTTAAAAATATAAATAATAGTAGCCCACCGTTATCGGGAACAGGGTCCAAGCTACCGGCGGTCAGGGCTCCAGAGAAGAACCTCCTAACAATGCGGGCCATGTCCAGAAGTACCGATTTCTGGATCAAGCCGTTGACCCAGCTACCCAACGAGAGCCTCCTCAGGTGTTGGTCGAGGCTCTTGGCTATTAATCCATTGGCTGTCACGACTATCGGCACAATGATCGCTGAGTACACATGCCACATGTCGACAACCTCGCGAGCCAAGTCAATATACTTGATTTGTTTATCTTTCTCGGCTTTCACGAGGTTCTCATCATGCGGGACGGTTATGTCAACAATCATTACGCGCCGCTCTATAAGCGGGTAGTCAGTAGCCCGAAAGTCTGACAACTAGTCTAACCAAGAGGTATCGTATTACCTAGTAACTGGGTTGTGGAGATCAGTAAAGCAGTCGCTTCATGTAAAATACTGGTATTCAGCCGCATCCGATAAGACTCGAAGTACCGACCCCAACATAGATGGAAAAAGGCTAGGTAGATGATGTGTGGTGACGTCTGATGTAGTAATACATCTTCAAAATGACGTTGCTGCCTTGGAAAGTGATTAGGCCTCTGGTTTGGGATGCAAAATGTGTCGATACCCTTGCGTCATCTCATGTTCCTAGCACGGCGGGTTGTGCTGGCGCCGCTGCTGCGACTTCCGAGACCCTCAAGCGGTGCAAGCACTGTAACTACAGCTACAGCAGGCCCGAGTGCGCGTCTCCTTTTTAAGGAAATTTCTCACCAGCTGGTCGACTCTTCACGTGACCAGAGGACCGGCTTATTTTTTAACCAAATGATCAGCATTGCCATACAACGTGGTGATGCTGCCAACCTTTTGGGCATTTTTCCTGTTAACAACCATGTACACGAATTTTTGATGGCGATGATACTTCCCTTTTTATATATTTGTAGGTACATGTTATTTTTAGACTAGCTTTTAAATTATATAAATAAATTAAGAAGATACATTGAATAAACAGACAATATCGTTTCTAAAAGCAATACTAAAACTTTCAATTTCAATGTCGGTGAACCGAATGAACTTTTGCTAGAAAACATACCAGGAATACATATAAAGAGAGGAGATATCATTTGTTAACTTTCTTGGTAAAAGACAGAAACATTGTGACGTACCTGCCATCAAATATTACTAATGGCGTAATGGCTTCCAGAATGTTTGCACGAGAAAACTTTGATAATAACAAGACAGAGCTGAAAATGTTTCTTGTTTACCAATTCGAGAAAATGTCGTGGGCGTCTTCGCAGTTAATGTAATTAGATATTCAGCTAATTATCAAAAGTGTATAGAGGTTATTGCTTTCATCTATTTATATAAAATTCAAAGTCCTGACTGACTAATATATCTACGTACAGCCTAAACCGCTGATCCTAGAGATATGAAATTTGGAGGGTGTGTTCTTTGTGAATAGTAGGTATCCACTAAGAACGGGTTTTTCGAAACTACCCCACCGCCCCTAAGAAGGTGAATGGGGGGAGAGTGAAATTTCACGCGGACGAAGTAGCGGGCAGAAGCAAGTCACAGATAAAATTGGTTAATTTAAGTCAGAAATAGTCGTAGAAAAGTTGTTTTGTTATGTGTATTGGTTTTAAACTTAATTATTTAACTTCAAATTGTTGTTGACAAGATTTCGATCGATTTTTAAAGAATTTGGAGTAATATAGGCGTAACGAAATGAATTCTAATCAAAAAATATTATGAGGAACTGAGAGAAACTTCTTTGAGAACGGTAAACTCATAAAAAAGTTACCTTAGTCCCTGGAGAATCCAAATTCAGAGTACATTTGCCAAATCCAATGATGTCTCGCTTCCCATCTAGAAATATACCTGAATTATTTATATCACGCATATTGCGTCTCTACCACTACCATTCTTGATTAGCAAAGACGAAAGGAAAAAAAAATGAACGAAAAACTCAAATATGAACATGAGACAGCGTTGCTTAATTTTTTTAATAAATAATAAGGACACTTTGAGTGGGAAGTATAATGCTTTGAAATATTCAAGAATTCTGTGAACGGAGCGCTGTGCGGACTTGGCGACAGAGCGACTATGAATACAGTTGCAAGTTGAAAGGATACTTTGAAAATATTGCGGTAGTGAAACTTTGAGAAAGTTCCTCGTGCTGATTAGCTTTGTAGTAGTTTTACAATTTATTGGGCGTGAATAGCGTTTCATTGCTGTATTAAAACTACAATAGTTTTTCTTCTACTGCATTCAAATAACATCAATTTTCCGTTTGTCTCTAGACCCTTAGAGACTAGAATTCCGATAGATACACGACTGTCATCAACACAAAACTCAATCCATCAAAGTTACAGCAGAAAGCAATAAAATGTATTGCTCTCAGTGTACCAGTCCGAACACGGTTCTGTCGCAATGCGTGTCCGGTGTCCCGCGGGACGGTTTTACCGTACGGTCCCGAGGTACACAAGTAGTGAGTAGTGTAGCGACCCCGAGTTTGATGCAGTCAGTCTAACGTGTTTTTAGTGGGGTTATAAAAATATGTGTGTTTAAGTTTGGTAAGAACGCATGCAATATTTATGAGTAGATAGGTTGATAAGGGTAATGAATCACGCATCAAATGCTGGCAATTAGTAACAAAACAGAATTTATTATTTTGGTCAGGTGACGCATAACGCTCCCCCCCCACTCCCTTCCACTCCACCCAGAGCGGGAGGGGTCATTTGATGATTTCCCATCATGAAAAAAAAAAAACCATAACCGGAGAGCTAGCCGGAGACTAGGGCGATGATATATCGATTTTTTATAACTTTATGCACAAGTAAAAAAAAAAAAGACGGACTTGTTCCTGGTTTTCCACCAGAGATGAGCGAGGATGCGTAGCGAGGGTTGTGTGTAAAACTAACAAAAGCTATGAAAATGAAGCGATGTTATTGGTTGGTTTCACACACATCCCTTGCTACGCATCCTCGCTCATCTCTGGTGGAAAACCAGCCTAATGCTTGAGGCATTTTCTACCAGTCAACCCTAGGCATTACCTACTAAGGTTGACTCGCAGAAAATGCCTCAGAGACAAAATATGGCAGGTGCAACATAATCAAAGAGATTGGGGTTGGATTTGGATTGGATTGATTGGTATTTTAGCACAGACAAAATAACTGAAAAATCCTTCACCAATGGGATTTGATACGATTAACTTAATAGTTAACTATCCATTATGATTCATAATGTTATCCTTTTATGATTCTGCCAAAGTGGCCTTTTTAGCCCACAGGAAATGGTCTATCTAGCCAATTTTCATCCAAAACAGTTTACGCGTGATTGAGTAACAAACATCCAAACATCTTCACAAACTTTCACATTTGTAATATTACTAGCTTCTGCCCGCAACTTCTTCCGCGTGAAATTTCGTATTCCCCCGATCCACCGCGTCGCATCTCATCGTCTGCCCGTGCTATTACTTCATTTTTGCTTACAGTTCTTTTTTTTTCTCTTTGCTCGGCTCCTAAGGGTCATGGCGTGATGTTAAATAGCCTATAGCCTTCCTCAAGAATTGGGCTATCAAATACAAAAAGATTTTTTCAAAACCGATTGGTAGTTCCAGAGATTAAACCCTACATACAAACATACAAACTTTACCTCTTTATAATATTAGTATAGATATAGATTAGTAGGATTTAGGATAGTAGAAGAGGGAATAAATGGCGTAAATGCACTTAAAACTCGTAATAATTGAGGGGGGGGGGGCAGGAGAGTGGTCTGTAACGATAATGTCTCAAGATACTTAAGCGTAATTTTCAAGCCCACTCTAGTTGGGAATAGCTGTTCGTATTTATAATTGACTAGCTTCGGCCCGCGACATCGTCCGTGTAAAATTCGTACTTTCCTCTAAAAATTTCGAAAATTTATGTATTGTCATTTATTTAGATAAATAAGTATTCGGGCCAATTTTTAAGTTTATAGATCAAAGGGTTTTTGTATTGTTCAAATAAACTGTATCCCCGCTTTTCACCCCGACAGGGGTGGAATTTTAAAAAATCGTTTAAGATGTGTTCATAACCTGACTCAAAGATTATTTATAACAATTTTCGAGCTAATCAAGCCATGCAGTCAATTTCTCCTCTGTAAAATTAACTACCCTTTTTCACGCAGTTAGAGGTAAATTTTAGAAAAACCCTGATACACGATTCTTTATTTTTAGTTTTATGTATCCATACTCAGTTTCGAGTTAATCGGACAGCGCATTATAATTCTTCCAAACAAATTTTGACACCCCCCAATCCCTTTTTAGAGGGTAGTTTAGAAAAACAAAATATGCCAAACTTCATAATTTACTTAGATAAGTATTCGTGTCAAGTTTCAAAGGTTTTAAATCAAGGAATAAGAGTTTTCATACAAACAAAATTCCCTCTTTTCACCTCTTTATAGGTTGAATTTCCAAAAACCCCTTCTTAGTGGATACCTACTCTTCACAATGAACACACCCTCAAAAATTCATGTCTCTAGGTCCAGCGATTTAGGCTGTGCGCTGATATCTTAGTCAGGTCATTGAGTTTTATATAATATAGATTATTATCATTTAAAACAAAATTATATCCCCCTTTTCACCCCCCTAATGGTTGAAATTCTAACAACATCTTTGCGTTACCTTCCAACCATAAGCCTAGATAATAAATTTTGTGATTTTTACTTCGAAAATTAAGGACTTTCCATACACAACTTCATGCACCTTTTAATCCTTCGGGGGTAGAATTGTCAAAGACACAGAGATATGCATAAATTAATTTTCAACCCTCAGCTTAAACCCAAAATTTGAAGATCCTAACTTCAAAACTGACGGACTTTCATATAAATCTCCATCCCCTATTTCACCTCTTTAGGGGTAGAATTTCTAAAAATCCTTTCTTAGTGGATACTTACTCTTCACAAAGAACACACTCTCCAAGTTTCATGTCTCTAGGACCAGCGGTTTGGGCTGTGTGTTGATATATTAACAGTCAGTTTACCATTTTATATACATATATAGATAGATAGATTCGCGTAAGAAATTATAAATACGCTCTCGAAGTAATTTTTCCTGCAGCCAAGAATAAAAGTTAAATAAGAGGGTAGCAGGAGTAGCCCTGTTTTCTTTAGCAGAAAGTTTAGAAATCATCGCTTCCTCGTTCAATATTTTTCCACTTCACAGTAAGTGTTTCTTGTAATGTCTAAGGGGTGCTACACACTTGTTCGGGATTCGGCACAGACGGGCAGGAAAATATAATACAATATATTTCCACGTCTAAGCGCACATCTGAGTCAACACTATCTTTAAGGATGAAAATAATGATATAAGTCTCTAACACAATCACAGTCAATCACTAATTTCGCACAATTTTTTAGAATGAAGTTCTTTATTGCGTCTTGCGGTAGGAGTAAACTGGTAGAAATCTTCACATAATATGAAAGCGTTATCAATAAGTAAAGCCCCTCCATGCCACTTTTTTTTTTTTGAGAGAAAGTTTTCATGCTTTTTGAGGGTGATAAAGTCAACTGTGAGGGCGAAATAAAAATCCCAGATGGCGGCTTTCAAATTTTTTGTCACGGGTGTCGTTTTTATAGTTTTCGATAGCGAGGTCGAAATGAAAATCCGAAATGGCGGCTTTAAAATTTTTTTTCATAGGTGTCGTTTTTATGGTTTTATGAGTGCTAAAGCCGACATCGAGATCAAAATGAAAATCAAAGATGTTGGCGACTATAAATGCATTTAAAAACTTATACTGGATGGCTCTGTATTATAAACGCGTATTAAATTAACACTTTCTCTCTCTGTCCCTTGCTATTTAAATATGAGTGTGTGCGACGAGGAGTTCCCCCGACCGCACACATTAACAATATTTTGCCACTAGTGTGCACACTGTATTACGCACTCAACATTAAAACAAAACCCTGCAAATAATGAAAATGTTAACGATTATTACTAGGTTTTAAAAATATCGTATTCCATCACATAATTTGACTACACATAAACAAGTAACGTCGCACTAAACCATACTCCACATTAATATTCGTAAAAAGTATAATAACTCGGAATGGTATAACAAACTCAGTTATGAACAATTTTGTGGTTTCATCATAGAGCTTGTTTTCCATCTCTATCTATAATAAAGATAAATAATGATAGAGGTCTATCACTTTTTGTCTCTCTCTCTCTCTCGATCAGATCGTGATATTGATGTGTGACATCCAACATACATATTTCACTATCCTCTGTGTTTGAGTTCCTTATAACTTAATTTTGACGGTACGTGCGTTTCATTCATATTTTAATGGGGAAATTAGATGCTAAAGAAGTAATAAATTCAGCAGTTGATGGAAATAGGCAAGACTCGGTCAGCATTTGATTAGCAACAACTGATGCAGGATTTAATTTTGTTTTTTCTTTGTCTTCCAGCTAGGTACCTATAATTTCAGCCCCTACTTTTTCAACACACTTTTCCACATTTCCTTAAAATCTTAGTTTACAATTCACTCGCGGTACTATAGTCAAGAATCTGGTCCAACTCCAAACCACAGCCGAAATATTCGCAGTTTCCCCGTTTATATCACTAAAACATAATCATCAAACCGGTTACGAACGTTTTAATAAGTAATACCGGGTACCAAGTTTTTAGTATTGTGAGAATAAAATTTTGTTTAACGATGTCTCTGGGCCCCGAGGAAAATGGGTCATTCGATCCGCGAATAATGGGTCCACAGCAACAGACGTTACATCAATGTGGTATAAAGATGCTGCTGCTGCAGAACCAGGAAAGGTAGATACGGTATTCCGTACATTAATAATCTGTTCACCAAGGTTTTGGTTGACTGGTAGAGAATGCCTAAGGCATTAAGTCCGCCTTTGTACCTTTTTGTGTGTGAAAAGTATAAATAAATAAATAATATTTCATGTAATGCCATCATTCTCTTCTCCACAGGAAATGACCTATTGTAACCGTGCACCTAGCTTCTGACGTTTCATAAATGCCCATGTAGGTTTGTGTGAAATAGTGGCGTGGTAAAAATTAAATTATTAATGACCCCCCATGCTAGGAACAACCTGTGTTTCAGGGGTCATCCATCTATCCATGACACAAGTAATTAAAAACGATACACCGGGTATAGATTGGTGAAACCTATTAAGTTCGCTTCTGTACATTTATGTGCTTGAAGTATTAAATAAATAAATAATATGGAATATAATACACGTGAAAACAAATTCGCCATGTTATGGTGTTACATTCCATTGTTGCAATGCATTTTAGACGGCTCATTTGTGTTACGTTCTGAGCTTAGAACCGGTTCAAAAGTACAGGTTTTGTCTGTACAAAACCTGTACTTTTGAACCGGTTCTAAGCGGTTCCGAAATGGCAAGAAGCGCTAAGCATCTGTATGCTTAGCGCTTCTTGCCATTTCGGTACCCGGGTATCGGTACCAGGTAGGTACCGAATACCGGTACTCCACCTAACAAGTACCGGTACCAAATTCAAGTCCTGCCGCCTACCACGAATTTCGTATTTGCATCTTGAAATTATTTTTCGAATGCCCATTAACTATCCTTTTTGCTTGCTAATCTGTTTTCTCGCTCTAACTTACGGAAATATTTGTTTGGTCCGGTTTTGATACCGGTACAGTACTGATACTTCATATTTTTTTATTTGTGAAATGGGCCAGGTCTTGGTCTCGATCTCGCCTGAGGGAAGGCGAACTGATTAGAAAAACCAATAGTACAATTAGTATTACGTCTGGTATCGGTAGGTACTATAGGTTTCATTGTTTTATCCTACTAATATTATAAAGGCGAAAGTTTGTGTGTGTGAGTTTATATGTTTGTTACTTTTTCACGCTCAAACAACTGGACCAATTATGATAAAATTTGGTGTGGAGGTAGCTGACACCCTGGATTAACATATAGGTTACTTTTTATCCCGATATTACCACGGAATCGAAACTTATGCGGGTGAAATCGCGCGGCGCAACTAGTAATATATAATTCGATTTGTGAAATATAACTATGCCAGAAGTCTCATGTAACTGCCTAGGGGTCCAAGCCTTATTGCCATTGATCGCGCACAAACTCAGACTCGGGGTTCCGATTGATAATTTTCTAATTGGAAAGTCCTATATATCTAACCAAATTTGAGACAAGGCTACGTCTTGTAACAGTAGATTTTGATAGGCGGGGTAGATTGATTGATCCTTTCATTTCATAAATGAGAAATCCGCTTACTAAAGTGACATGTGTCCTTCGGCGTTATTCGACGAAAAAACATAATCATTTTTCCCAACCTTGTAAGTATTTTGTATGAAAAACACACACGCTCTTCGAGCTAGTCAATTTGCAACATAAATTACACACATTTGCATTTCTTTGACATATCCCGAAATAATGAAAATAATTTGTGGTCCGGAGAGTTTTACCGTCTATTTTAGTCACAAAACGGGTTAAAATCTTTACAAAGAGCAGTTTTCGGTTCGCTGCATTAAAAACATATTGTATGCATGTCGTAATTAAAAATTCAGAAGTGAAGTTTGTGAAGTTATGTTTCGTCGGGATATTTCATAAACAGCCGATAATGTTCCCAACATTATCGGCTGTTTATGAAATATCTGCTGGGACATAGGCCGTCTCTGTGAGAGGGAGCGGGCCATAATCCACCACGTGGGCATACTGCGGGTTGGTGGATGTCACATGCCTTCGAATTTTTGGTTTTACGACATGCCGGTTTTTCATGCTCGTGTGAAAATAGGAATAAATTTTCATATGGTTTTCAGTTATTCGTTTATTGGCTAATGCTTGTTCATTTACCTATGAGTCAAGTTACGCACGGCGCGTTTTTCCCGCGGCAATTTTTTTTTCGCACTGGATTTTAACAGTTTGTTTTTTTGACGCCCTGGAATATGCTCTGTTGAATTCTAAGTGTTCGGCTCACCACCGAGAGTTGAAAGTCTAGTGAACGATAAAACCCCGCCGAGATATTTTTCCTTCCGTGCAAACGTGGGTTTACTTTGAAAAAATAAAAGTCAATTATAAAGTTAGGTTTGCACAAAACACTGGGCTTTATTGTGCTATGAGATAATGGATTCCAATAATATTTTTAGGTTTTCTGAAACCTTTAATTAACAACTAAACGAAAGCTTTAATTTATCATTGATACGGAATATTTTGACATCTTTCTAAAACTTTAAATAAAAAATACCATATCTAAATCATTATTATATAATGTAATACCTACACCAAATACGCTACTGTTCCAACTTTATTGCACAAAATACGTACCTACATAGAAGCAGTGTACACATTTGAAAATTTCCTCTTTAACACTCGCCATTCGCAATGAGACTGTCTGTTAATGTCCTTATGATAGTCTATAAAAAAACAGGTCTTAAGATGTTAGTTTAATGTTTCGAGATGGCCATTACAAGGTAGTGACTCGGAATGTGTGAAGATTTGCTAGTTGCAAAGCAAAGAAATTTTGCGACGAAAAAAAAAAAGCACAAAAAAAGGGGGGGCCCTTTTTTTTGTGTTTTTTTTTTGCGATTCAGGTACCCATGTTTTGGTGGTCTTAGCCCAGAATGCGTCTGACATGCGGCAAAATGTATCCTGTCCATTCCTACTTGAGCTTGGATGCTTATTTGGTGACGTCAGCGATGCGCAAGTACAGACGCCAGCACATCAAGTTACTACAATCTGTCAAATTTATTTACAATACCCGGCGATAAATATTGCACATCGACCTTTGGAAAGAGACAATCGGCTAATTTCGGCTTCGTAGAGCGTTATCTCTGTCGCACGAAATACAAACAGTCCGGTATCTATTAGGAGCTGTTAAAACAATTATGATTTGCTTCCTTTGATAGGTGACAAGAATCAAGAAAAGAAAAGAAGAGAAGAAGAAGAAGGATGATATCATTGATGCTAGCGTGCCATGCTACCCGGCCTACGTTTTTACTGTGGCGAGTTAACTTTTTTAAAGGTACCGTGGCAGGGACATCTCTCATCACCATGACTAGAATCTGTGCTGAATTCATTGTTATTGTTTACGCATCCTGCCACCCTGTATATAGATTTCAAAAAATTAACTCGTTACTCATTTCACTTCTCAAAGAAAAACTGTCACTTACTTTGGGACCTAAAAAGGCCATTTGGACAGAATCATAAAAGGATAACATTGTGAATGTGAGCCCGTCACTGAACAACATTGAAAAATACAAATTTTCCTAACTTTTATTACACTTACTACCCATAATTGATTCCAACCAAGTCGCGAAGTTGTAAAATAAAATGCAAAAGTACACTTTACATTTTTCCTTTCGTCCGAACAGTTTCAAAGAAAATATATTTGAACTACATAGTTCCACGATATTGTAAAAGAACGTTCCGAGTTGATGTTTCCAGGTCGGGTTCTTTGCGGCCTGACAGTTTGTTATCACATGTGATGAGTTCTGGTTCTGGAATAGTTCTGGAATATACGCGTTTAGAATTTATTATTGCTAGAGTGAACTGGTACTGTTCTTTTTGTACGCCTTTGTGCAGGAATTCTGTATACGTTTGTGAGGTTTTCTGAGAAGATTGGATAGTCCAGTTCGATTTCCAGGAGGCTCTTTATTTATTTATTCATTTAATAGTTATTTATTAATCAGAAACAAAACAATAACTAATCCTTGTTATTTACACACTAACTCTATAATAGAAATAAAAATATTTACAAGTATCAAAAAGGGTTACAGGGCGTCGAAAAATTCGTCCACATCACTGTCAACAGGAAAAGTGCCCAGAAGGCTGGCAGCATTGCCACGTTGGATAGCAATGCTGATTCTTTGGCCAAAAAATAGGCCAGCCCTCTGGTCACGTGAAGAGTCGACCAATCGTTTGGCGATTTCCCGAAATACTAGGTGGGCACTCGGGCCCCATGGCCCTAGAGTTTCAACCCCAAACGGTTCAAATACATAATCGCCAATTAAATTATTGTATTTGCGCCGTTTGAGGTTTTCAGCACCTGCAGCAGCCGCCCCAGCGCAGCACACTGTGCTAGGAAGATGGGAAGGTGCAAGGGTGTCGACGCAAGTTGCGTCCCACAACAATATATTTATTTAATAGTTTATGTGCACACATATTATAAACAAGAAGAAACGAACATAAAATTATTCGTGTCGTTGTAGGAAAATTTCGATTCATACATGACGAAGCTTCTAAATAAATTTAGCAAGATTTGAGCTGTCCACCAGACACCTAAAATGGAAAATGCTGTCATGTGCGAGTCAAACTTTTCGTACCACCATACAATAAATATTTAACATCAAATTCGTTTTTAATGTTTTAGTTAAAAACGGCTTGCTCAAATTAAATCTTAATGGGTCGATTTTACTACGATACTTTTTCCCATGGTATTCTGGCCCACGTATTCGGCCAACTTTTCCACTACTGTTCCTACTCCGTGTAATGTGGGCCGCGGACCAGAGGCCAGTTGCCCCCTAACCCGTAATAACAGCCGCACGAGTCGATCTAATAGTAATACAGTTTAGAAAACGCTGTGATATTCATAATCAAAATCTAATATTTTTTTTCTTTTTTTTTATCTAGGTTAAGCTACGCTTGCCGAGGTAAGTCTGTGGATGGGTGACCATCTTTACATACCAAGACCCCTTCCGTGTCTTGGAAAGCACGTTAAGCCGTTCGTCCCAGCTGTCATTCGTGGATCTTTAACAGTCGTTACGGGTCGTCAAAAGCCCGAAAGTCTGACAATTACTAAGGGGTACCTATCGTATTACCCAGTAACTGGGAGTGGAGGTCAGATAGGCAGTCGCTCCATGTAAAATACTCGTATTCAGCTGCATCCGGTTAGACTAGAAGTCGACCCCAACATAGTGGGGAAAAGGCTAGGGATGATGGTTATTATAGTAAAAATTAAAATTTAAATTTAAAAAAATTAAAATTTAAAAAATTAAAATTTAAAAATTAAAATTAAAATTTTTACACACTGTAAAAATTTTAAGTGTCCTACCTATATTAAAATTTTTACACATTGTAAAAATTTTAAGTGTCCTACCTATTACGGTTTACAAGATACAACCATGTGACAGACAGACGGACAGCGGAGCCTTATTAATAGGGTCCCTATGGCACCCTTTGAGTACAGAACCCGTAAAAACATTGCTTATTATTATAACACACTAATAAGAAATATACTGCGAAAACTTATTTAATTATTGTCGCTTCTCTTGATCATTTTAACTTAACGCGAAAGAGCGTACCACTCAAATTATATTTTTTAAGGTTGAATAAAAAATATTTGAAGCACTTAATGGATGCTATCTTCTATTTGATTTCAAGAATTTTTGCCGCCCTAATTTCATTACTTATAATAATTGTTTTTCGTCTTTAACTGCTGTAATTTGAAGATATTGTTTTTTCGTCTAATCTTGGTGCTTTTCACCGAAGTAATAGAAGCTATTGGGTTAATTTATTTGCAATTTATTTTTAAATTAGGTTATATTATTGGATACTTAAAAGTTTGTAATGTCTTTCATTATTGGCTAGAATAATCTACTAATAATAAGTTTGTGTGTTTGTTTCTTTGAATGCGCTAATCTCTGGAACTGTCGGTCGGATTTGAAAAGTCAGGAAGAAAAGCTAAGCGAAACAGGCCATGCGATGCCACGGGGTGCAACAAGAAATGGCACGCGGACGAAGTCGCAGGCAGATGCTAGTATCATATAAACTGAACATTGAAAAGAGTTCTCAGCACAATAGAGTAAAGTGAATTACCTGGATAAATATGTTTTTTGTCCGGATAAAAGCTTTTATAGACTTGTTAATGGAAATATAAATTTAAATATTTTTCTAGGAAAAAAGTTTTAAAATTTCGGGTCGGGCAAAGTGTACTAGGTTTTTCCATTAAAAAATTCTCAGAAGTAACCTGGGGTCTCTATTTGTAACCAGTTGATGGCAGTGTACCTACTCGCTCACTAGTATAATGGACTTAAACATAACTGGCAAAAGATGGGTGTAGGACTGTAGGTACAGACGCCAACACTTCAAGCTACCCGATCCCAATCAACTTTGAACCTTATACTTTAGCAATAAAGTTGAAAATCTATTAAAGAAATTTGTCAGATTATAGTAGCTTGATGTGCTGGCGTCTGTACTATTATGTGCTTAGGTATCAATTTCGGAGAATAAAGAAGATTTTGTTTACTACTAACTTTGCCCGAGGCTTCGCCGGCGTGGAGGTCGGCATGAGTTTTGATATTTTTTGCGCGGATCGCTAATCTTCTTCTTAGCGTGTTGATAGCAATCTAAATGGACTCGATCCAGAATTCGGCTACTTGTTTGGCGCCATCACCAGCGTCCACCAGTTCCTGTAACGTGCAGTTGACAGGACATGCAGGACACATACGTTTGTGGAACATAACTATATTTTCATTAAACAAATTATTTTTTAACACCCTTGCTCGTAAAGCTGATGTAATTCCACCGGTTTTAAATATGTAAAGAGGGTCATAAAAAACGCGTGTGTTACCAAAGCAAATAGTGAAGTTATAGTCCATACAATAGTACATTACGATATTAGTGCGTAAAGATGGTTATAACATGCGAGGCGGAATTTCAGCCCGAGCCGAAGGCGAGGGCGTAATTGAGCCGAGCATGTTATAACCATACGCACGTATATCGTACGACGTTTTTTAACACATTTGCGAGGAAACAGAAAAAAAAACATTTTATATTTTGTTCATTTTTAATTATTGAAACAGTTAGTGAAATTACAATTGTTAAAATGATACGTAGTTGTAGTTGGTTTTTTAATTATGTTTTTATTATTATTATTACTATTCATAATGTCATTGTTTTGTGTTAGGGTAAATGTTGGAGACGACGAAACTTCTTGAAAGGCGGCAGAAGAGCATTGTAATTCGTCATTAGTTTGTAAATAAAAAAGTATCACCAGTAGAAGAGGGGCGCGGCTCAGGGCAAAACTTCTTCGTTTGTGGCTCCAAATTTATTGTCCGAGTTATTTTGGCACTTATATTTGCTTTGTTTTGGATGGAATCTTTAAATTACCGAATAAACTGTTTTTTTTTATTTTAAATAAACTCAATCTGTGAATGCACACTGTTGCTTTCCCGCCATTTTAACAGCGCGCTAGCGCTGCCTACTGACTGGCGCCGCGCGGCGATTAGTTCGAAATTTGAATAGATACTACGTATCATTTTAACAATTGTAATTTCACTGTTTCAATAATTAAAAATGAACAAAATATAAAATGTTTTTTTTCTGTTTTCTCGCAAATGTGTTAAAAAACGTCGTACGATATACGTGCGTAATGGTTATAACATGCACTAATATCGTAATGTACTAATCCACAATTATTTTTCTAAAATAAAAGTACCCTACGTTACTCCTTATAAATCAGCTAACTGCCACTAAAGGTCTCAGCAAAATCGGTCCAGCTGTTCTGAAGATTAGCCATAATAGAAAGAGAAAAAAAAACATTTTTTTTATAAGTAAGTACCGTATAATGCTTTCCTAAGCATTAAGTAAAAAGCTGTTATTTTGATATTACAAACAGACACTTCAATTTTATTAATTTGTATGTATGGATTCATATGACTTACCCAAACATGGTCCTAATTTCATTTTTTCTCCTTTTTTAATTGATAGAATTTTTGTAAAACGAGCCAATTCCAAGCCAGCCTAATTGTTAAGTCAGGCAAATTAATAATTAAGAAAATTAAGCTACGTCAATTTGACATTAGATATAGCTGTCCATTGACAGCTGTATGAGTAGCTGAAATGGAATGACAGTTGTCATTTGAATATACGCACATTTTAAGTTGCTTAACGATTTATTTCCCTGACTTCACCAAGCATTATTAATTCTGACGATTCAATTTTAAAGGTCAGTCACCTATCCGAGGGCAGCGTCCAGTTGATCGATGAAACCCACCGCACGTGACTGCAAATCGATCTCTATCTCCAGGTCTGGAACTTGGATTTTTATTTTGCTGTGTTTAGTTTAGTTTGTGATCTTCCTGTACGAGTCGCAATAAATACTTTTCTTTCTTTCTTTCTTTCATCTGAGGAGCACAGACATTAAATGGGTTATTTAACTACATTTCTACAGTAAAAGGTTAAAAGTTTAAAGGTGTCAGGACATTTCCATTGATGAGCAAGATAGTACAGCTTTTTCCCGCATCCTGGCTCGTGCGAAAACGCACTACCGGTATTAAACGTATCTTAAGTCTTAACTCAGGTTATAGTATACCTGAGTTAGAATAGAATAGAATACTCTTTATTATGTACACCATATAAATTACAGACATAAATATAGAAACTCATCGAAACATCGAAATTCGTTCAACCGTTCAGGTGTGAAACTATTTATAAGTCAGCTAGTCAGTTATACAGATAGGGTTACGTTTGTATTAGTACGGATTTTTATTGATATTCTGAGTTCCACTGAAGCTTTCTTAAAATAGTGCTTGTTCACTTGCAGTGAAATGTTTTTGGCCAAACTAATATTTTCAATTCTGTAACTAACTGCGGATGTCGTGTGAACTAACGCTTTGAAGGAATGTGTTTTATGAGGTGGGTATTTAGATAAAAAGTAGCTTACAGGTTAATCCAAGGTGTCAGCTACCTCTATACAAAATTTTATCAAAATTAGTCCAGCCGTTTGAGCGTGAAGAACTAACAAACATATAAACACACACACACTCACAAACTTTCGCCTTTATAATATTAGTGAGATAATTTTCTCACAGATTCTATAAACTTCTGACTCCGTTCGTATAAATACCCTTTCCTTTACACAGTGAATATTAGCACCTACACAAACACGCTTTAATAATCCAACTAATGGTAACATCAGATAACCATCACGATTCAACATTTAACCCAACCCTAATATCCCATTCAATACATTTAGAATATTTCAAAGCTATTCTTACAACTACTTGCACTGTCCCATTTCAAATGCTTGATTGATTGCTAGCGATTAGCGATTGCTTGACCGTCAATCCGTCGTCATGTCAACCGTCCTTCCATGTTAGAACCATTTTAGAAAGACCCGTCAGTTATTCACTAAACATTTGAATGCAGAACACTGTTGCAGCTCAGATGCAGTTGGTAGTTAGAATGAATTGACAAAAATGTAAATTGCAGTTTGTATGATCTCTATTTTATAACGTTCAAGGTTGGAATTCGATTGTATTGATGTCGATTTGAAATTAAAGCGAGTCCTACATGTGCGTTGATTGGCTCAGCTGACAGATAGGAAGATAAACGATCGTTGTCATTTGTCATTCGTGTCCCGAACGACGCTGACGAGTTCTTGCACTCGCCATATTAAATGCATATTATAATGAGGAATTTCGTGTGTTGATTGATGATTGGCGTTGTATAATGACTATTGGAATTTTAAGGCATATGGATTATATTGTGCACCTGGTTTTATTGGGACTTAGTCCTATTGTAAAGGCAACATAGTCAGTTGACATACACGTAAACCTTCCTGAATGCATTCTCAAAATTATATTGAAAACCGCATCAAAATCTAAGGTGTAGTATAGAAGAATTAAGCGACCACACAGCCAGACATGAAAAGTGACCTTATTTTATACTATGTGGATTAGATAGATATAATAGATGAGTGAAAAACTACGAAAAGATTAAGCTAGGATAAAGCTAGTTTTTCCCAACTATGTTAGGGTCGGCTTCCAGTCTAACTAGATACAGCTGAATACCAGTATTTTCCATGGAGCGACTGCCTATCTGACCTCCGCAACCCAGTTACTGGGTAACACGTTACCTCTTTTTTTTTCTTTCAGGATGGGAAATCATCAAATGACTCCTCCCGCTCTGGGTGGAGCGGAAGGGAGTGTCAGACTCTTACTGACTAAAACCCACCCGTGTTCCTTCCTTCGCCCTTTTTGTTCCGGGCCAGCGGTAACCCTTTCGGACAATCCCGCTGATCCGGCAGGCAACACAACACGTTACCCCTTGGCCGTTAATTTTTGGGCTTCTGGCTACCCGTAACGACTAGACAGTCGTTCGTAGACACGAATGACACCCGGGACCAACGGCATGACGCGCTTTCCAAAGCACGGAGGAGTCTTGATATGTAATGGATGGTCACCCATTCACGAATCGACTGCGTTAAGCGTAACTTAGATAGATATATAAACCATTTATTTGGCACACACAAGAAGACAGCACAACACACACAAGTACAAAATTAACTTAACACCATTGTATACCATGTTTTATGCAAATAAATTATTTTATTATTTATTATTATTATTAGATGATAACCAAATTACCCACATGATTATAAAACAAGGTGCCGATAAAGAAACAAAAGTAAACAAATCGAAATAAAAGTGACACTATGACGAATACTTAAAATAAAATTAATAACGAAACATACACAGTGCGGTATGTGTCTCAAGGTTGCACCAAATGGGAGTTCAGCTCAGCATGTGTCAGACAAATGTACCTGACGCTGATATTCTGCTGAATCCCTGCTGTGACACACGGACGTTGAGAAGACGAGATAAATTGGTGTGAACTTAACCATCGATCGACCCGTGCGGCTCTTCAAACTTCAAAGTCCAAACGAATTTTAATAATTTATTATTCCAATGTCTAAATTAAGTTTTTGAGCGCTTCAGTTAATTTACTGTTAGGTAAACGAAAACAGTAATTTCATTTATGACAACAAACGACCAAAAGTAGCCTTGCCTTATTGTTCCGTAGTCCTTTCCAAGGGCAAGATTCACAGGACGTACTTTGACAGCCTATTATTGTCCCTTTGCAGGGCAAAAGGCTCTTCTTATATAGAGAAGACACGATTTCAGACTTAGATCAACTACTAGCTTCTGATCGAATTTCGTCCCCGTGAAATTAACTGCATTTTATGTCTACATGTTTCGGTTCAAAAGATAAAGCCCTGTGACATATAGACGCATAGCGAAGCCTTTGTAATAAGGTCTTGTTAGTAGCCTAAGGGTGCGGAACCCTAAACACTACAGTCAACAAAAAAATCAAACACAACGACATAATAAAATGTAATCACATCAATCACTTCACTATAAGTACGTCACAAGTATTGTTAGGATTACCTCGTGTCCCTTCCTCTGATAACTTTGACGGACAATCTTTTATCTCCCCTAGCTACAAAGCCCATTGTATCGAATACATTTTTCGTATTTGCTGACCCTTCTTTAAAAGAACTGAGGATGATTCTCGGTAATGTTGGAATTTTAATTTATTTTATTTTTGTTGGGGTTATGTTTTGGAATGACCACTACACAAACGCGTATCGGAAAACGTACCGTTGAAAGGCCACCCACAATGTGGACTGAGGATCTGGGGAAGACCGCAGAAATCCGCTGGATGCGACAAGCACAGAACCGGTCGAAGTGGGGGGGCTTTGGGGAGGCCTATCTCCAGCAGTGGACGTTCTTTGGATAAAATTAGGATGATAATGATGACCACCACATAAATCACTGGAATCAGAATATGAAAATCCGGGTGATGTGACGTGAATTGAAATCAGTCTATGACCAGCAGTTGAGTGTATCAGGATATTCTTAATCCATGATTATTATGTTTTACGTATCAATCAATCAATTTAGCCTATTGCAATCCAATGCAGGACATAGGCCTCTCCCAGGCTGCGTCATAACACCCTGTCTTCCCCTTTCCGCATCCATAAGGTTGTTGGTCCATTCAGCAGGGGGGGCGTCCCACACTATGCTTGCTGATAAGCAGTCTCCACTCCAGGACTCGTTTGCTCCAACAGCTATCGGTCTGTCGACAAACATAGCCGGCATCAGTAGGCTGGCTATATTTATGGCGCTGTTTGGCTATGTTTGGCTGTGTTTAAGAACGGGAGTTACCGACATGGCTTGTCCAGTGAGCAAACTGATGTGGCAGTCCACATCAGTTTGCTCACTGGACAAGCCATGTCGGTAACTCCCGTTTTTTTCCGCATAATTTCATCAGTTTTTTAGAATACCCAGGATTATAGTGGACCAAATCAAAGAGCAACGGAAGGTGTGAAATATGTGATGGTGTGGCAGGAGAGAAATGCGGAGATATTGGGTGATGAAAATGTTATAAAATACATACTGTGTCAGTCTCAAATAAATTGGGAAAAAATAATAATTTTATAATACACAAGGAAGATAAAAGAAGAGCCTATAAAACGTGTAAAATTTCAACTCCGTGGGATAGAAGGGAGTGGTTTTAATTCAGCTTGCAAGATTTCACCTATACATACACACTTACTAACTAACAAGGCATGAAATGAAAGCCTGTAATAACGTCTTTCGTGTGCAAGTAAGTTAAGGGGGTGATTAAATGTTCTAGCATAATATTAATTTGATTTTTATGCCTGGGGGTGGAACTTCCCCTAAGTGCTGGGGGCTATTATTGTATTTTGTGTCGTCACGTTCTGTTTCTTCGTTAGGGTAAAAATGAGCATCAAAAATACGTTTACATGGATTATTTATCTGTATAATTTTATTTAAGACTGTAATATTTTTAGGATGATTAATGACGTGAAATTAAATTTTAGGTTGAAGATACTTAAGTAAAATCTAATTTAATTTTGTTACTTAGGTACAGTATTTTTATCTCACGAAGCGACACGCGCTTTATTTGTGGTAACCAAGTTACAAACACGCTATGTATGTGTGTGTAAGCGCAAGAGGTCTCGGTACCGTCCGAGATGATTGTGAAGTTGGAAGTGTGTGTGCGCGTGTGTATGTTATATGCTGAAGCTACTCGCCTTCACGCACAAATTCACAGCGTGTTTGTACACTTGGTTACCACAAGTAAAGCGCGTGTCGATTCGTGAGATAAAAATACTGTGTTAACAAAACTTTAGCTCTCAAAAACCATGAAACGACCACCCAGAAAGTTTTCGCAGCCGCCATCTTCCTTTTTTATTTTGACCTCACTATTGGCTTCAGCACCCTCGCAAACCATGAAAACTATCTCTCTCATTGTATAAATAATAGAAAGAGACAGAGAGAGAGAGAGAATGTTGCCTGGAGGGCAGGCTTATCGCTTTTTTGTTACGTGACAATTTCTACCAGTTTACTCCAACCGCAAGCCGCTTTAAAGAGCTAACGTTCCAAAAACATCGTTATGGCCTGTACAAAATAATTTCAGAAATTAAACGGTCACTGGTGAGAAGGTCTACAAGGATCCAATGACCTTTACATCTACAATGAAGGGTCAAAGAGAAAATTGCCACAATTACACAGTCCGTTGGTAGGAAGGGCTGGTGACCGCAGTTGGATGTAATTAGCAGAAGGAAGGTTGTACCCATCTTCTTGACATATCTCAGTTCATTTTACGTCCCTTCTCGTATCGCTAAAGTTGTAGGTCCTACATTATTTTAATTAAAGTAGCTCTAAGAACATTACGAGGTCTTTTGTTTAATCACATCTATGTTTATTTCACATCTAGGTATACTTGCCAATGTTAATTCATTTTTAATTTATGAATGTTTTTATTATTTTTTTATTTTTACTTAATTTCTTATCAATTTTATTCATGATACAATATCAACCTCTACCAATTTTATAATTTTTAAACAGAATTTTCAATTTGAATTGCATTTAAATGTAACTTTTTACCGAAGTTACCCATTTATCAATATTAGCGTTTATTACTAAGTACCTAAGTTAGCTTATTTCTCTGATTCATTGTTTTAAGCATGTTGTGTTTACCTATAAGTAATTGATGCATTGTTACTTTTACTTTTAAAAATGTATTATGTGGTTGTATTAGTGTAATCAAATTGTTGGTGAACCATAAATAAAAATAAAATAAAATCATCTCTGGGATGGAAACGCATCTGTGATGGCTCTAGTATTGCAGATATTCAGGCAATGGTGATACCAACCATCAAATGGAAAGTAAGCACAATAGACTACCTAGTTTGCCATCTAATAAGATCTCCAAACGAACACTATCTCATTTCCTCTTTATAAGTTTGCTCCCACATAACCTTTGGGTCAACTTTACTCCTTTTCTGAAAAAAAAATCAAAAATCTGAAATTTAAATCCCAACGCACCAAAATTTGCCGCTATTCATAAAATTGGTTAGACCAACATCCAATAACAACTATGTTAGCCGAGCAAAGCCGCTGTGTAAACATTGTACATATTATTGAGCGTGCGACGGTGTCAGCGGCCCGTGAAATTATGCCACCCCATACTATTATGTTGCACCCTCTTATTACGACGAGGGATGAGGCATGAGACATAGCGGTCTAGAGGAAATTAACATTTTAGAATACAATCGGCCTGATATACAAAACGAACTATAAATTTATACTCGGATTAAACCACCATCGCCAAATCAAAATCATCAATCAAAAAGTGAAAAAAGAAAATCAATAAAATAAATCAAAATATGATTTGTGACCGTAGTAACATAAAATCATCAATACTACTGCTACTACTCTAAGTACAAATTCATTTGACTTAGAGTTTATTTTTAATATTAAAACAATCAGTGTCATAGTGACATCATCCAAACGAATGTTATAATGTTGTACTAAATTTCATTATGCAACTCCTTTTCAAAAAAAGAACATGACACACGCGCGTTTCACTACCACAGCAATTTGAAAAAAGAACTTATAGGTTATTCGAATTCACGTCGTATCCCGCCAGCCACCATTTTTGTTCGATATTAGTATTGCAATAGTACAGACGCCAGCACATCAAGCTACCCGAAACTGTCAAATTTTCCCAATCAACTTTGAACCTCATACTTTAGCAATAAAGTTGTAAATCTATTAAATAAATTTGACATAATTATTGTAGTAGCTTGATGTGCTGGCGTCTGTACATTATGATACGCGCTAGCCAGCACTAGCGATGCGTGCGCAAGTGTAAATAAAAGCACCACAGAGTACACTATAATATACTGAAAAAAAGCACTGACCACGCACTGACAACAGCCCGCTGAACAGCTAGAAAAAATATGTGGGGACTGTGTCTTACGTACCCATCCCTTGCATAGTTTTAAGAATGTAGTATTGTATAGAAGAACTTATTGTAATAATTTTTAGAAAGTTTCATTTTTGTGTTTTTCCCACGTTGAACATCTGCAAGCGATTTAAGTTATAGGTACTATTGTCTTTCATGATTCTTTACTTTTAGTTAAGGTTCTTCATTGTTCTATTATGTTTAGTTATCTTGTATTGTACCCATTTGCTATTGTTAGTTAAGGTTCATTGTTCTGTTATTTTTAGTTGTCTTGTATTGTACCCATTTGCATTTCTCGTGTTTTATTATTGTACTTTTAAAATGTAATCGTTTTGCTGCGTCCTTTGTGTAAAATCGGTGTGCCGCTTCCTTTGTCTAGTGAACGGCAGATTTGGGAGAGTTTTGGTTCGGAGCTTCAGTCTGTTTTTAACCAAGATCGTGCGAGGTCCTCTCTGACCCCGATCATATTTTACTCGCTGAAGCTCGCCGTAACCTAGTGTTTCTATTCGTTTTACTCTTCATATAACATTATTTAATTTTACCTTTTCGTGTCAAGTGTAACTACTAGCTTTAGTTACTTGATATCGTAATAAATTAATCGTTACTATTTACAACATACTTCAGTGTATTACTTGTCCACCACGACCACGAATTCCCACAGTGGTGACCCCGACGTGATCAAAGCTATCATATAGCGTGAGTTCGTGACAGTGCGTGAAGAGTTTCGCGAGTGCTAAATCAAAGTACGTGTTAAAATGGCAAACGGTCCAGAGAACGGCAACGTGTCGTGTTGTAAGCTGTCGACATTCACACCAGACTGTCCAGATTTATGGTTTGTAATAGCAGAAAGATCAATGGCGGAGTCTGGGGTGACAAACCCTGCAAACATGTTAACATGCTGTTTACGCAGCATAGACTACCGTGTATTGAAAGATATACGAGACATTGTGCTGGAACAAACACCTGTCGGGCGAGACGAATATCAATATTTTAAAGAAAGAATGATCCAACGCTTCACCGACCCGAAAAACGTGAGAATTACAAAGCTTCTTCAAGATCAAGCGATGGGTGATCGAACGCCTTCTCAATATTTGCGTCACCTTAAACATCAGAGTGGTAATTCGATAACGGAAGACGCGCTGCGCGTAGTATGGGTCAAAGGTTTACCCAAGAACATGAGAGTTATAATGGCCACTCAAGAGGATGTACCGCTCGAGAAAGCCGCAGAGCTTGCGGATACCATATTACAGACGCAACAAATGCCAGAGTGTAGCAGCAGCTCAGCCATTGCAGCCGTTAACGTTGAGCCTCCTCCCAATAGTACGTTGTTAACAGAAATGCTGGTAAAAACCATGACTATGTTGGGAGAAATAATGCAGACCGATCGTAGATATCCTAGACAGAGGTCACGATCACGATCCAGCTACCGACCACGTGAAGCATCACCGTCGCAGCAGAGCCGCAATGGGCAGGGCTTGTGTTGGTATCATTTTAAGTTCGGCGCGGAGGCTCATAAGTGTATACAGCCGTGCGCATACAAACGAAACCAGTCGCAGCCGGGAAACGCCAGCGGGAGTCACTAGCGGCGGATGACGCACATTCCCAGCCCACCTCACGTCGCATCTTCGTTTACGACTGTATATCGAAAGCACAATTCTTAGTAGACACTGGAGCAGAGCTATGTGTCTTTCCTCACCAGTTAGTTCTACCTTTTAGAAAGAATACCGACTACGAACTTGTGGCGGCTAACGGCACACCCATCAAAACTTATGGTACCATAACTCTCACGTTAAATTTGGGCCTACGCAGAGATTTTACTTGGGTATTCATTGTTGCCGACGTAAGCAAGCCAATACTAGGTATCGACTTCCTAGAACACTACAACCTTATGGTCGATACAAAAGCCAAGCGACTCATTGATGGTACAACCACATTGTCTGTTAACGGACAGGTAGCTGGCCATCAAGAGCCATCCATAAAAACAATAACGGGCTCATCGCCGTATCACCAGCTGCTCTCAAAATACCCAGATATCACACGCCCTGATGGCAAGGCTCAAGTGAAACATAATACCAAACATCATATAATTGTTACTCCTGGACCGCCCGTCGCGCAGAAACCCAGACGTCTTGCTCCGGATCGATACAGCGCTGCAAAGAAGGAGTTCGACGCGATGCTGAAGCTAGGCATCGCTCGGCCTTCGCAAAGCCCCTGGGCATCGCCTTTACACATGGTGCCTAAGAAGGATGATGAATGGAGACCGTGTGGCGACTATCGTGGACTCAACGCCAGGACGGAACCGGACCAATACCCAGTGCGTCATATCCAAGACTTTGCACAGTGCCTTAGTGATAAAAAATTGTTTTCGACTCTAGATTTAGTGCGTGCGTTTAATCAAATTCCAATCGCGGAAGAAGACATTTCCAAAACCGCGATAACTACGCCGTTTGGACTATATGAATTTACATACATGACGTTTGGTTTACGTAATGCAGCCCAAACCTTCCAGCGGTTTATGGACGAAGTGCTACGCGATCTAGACTTTTGTTATTGTTATATTGACGACATTTTAATCGCCTCGCGTAGTGAAAAAGAACATTTGGAACACTTAGAGACAGTATTCAATAGGTTAAGGCTTTATGGCGTGGTCGTAAACCCGTCTAAATGTGTGTTTGGTCAATCAACGATTAAGTTTCTCGGCTATCTTGTGTCAGCCGATGGTACGCGCCCGCTACCTGAAAAGGTCGAAGCGATCCGTACTTACCCGATTCCAGCCACAGCAAAACAGCTGCGTCAGTTCCTAGGTATGTTAAACTTTTATAGAAGGTTTATACCTCATGCAGCCGGTAGTCAAGCTATGTTATGTGAACTTTTACGAGGCAACCTCAAAGGCAAAACACTAATCGCTTGGACCGACGAAGCCAAAGATGCTTTTGAAAACTGTAAGCTCAGTTTAGCTCAAGCCGCGTTGTTAGCTCATCCGCGTTCAGACTCAGATTTAGCCATTTTTACTGACGCGTCTGACTTCACAATAGGCGCCGCGCTACAACAAAGAGTAGGTAATGATTGGCAACCTATCGCCTTCTTTTCCAAAAAATTATCACCTGCTGAACAAAAGTACTCAGCGTATGATCGCGAACTCCTCGCTATTTATGCTGCAGTAAAACATTTCAGACATCATGTTGAAGCGCGTAATTTTGTTATTTTTACTGACCATAAACCAATTACATATGCTTTTAGAAAGAAAGATCAGCAAAATACGCCTAGACAGTTTCGTTATTTGGACTTCATTAGTCAATTCACAACCGATATTCGCCATGTTAAAGGTACAGACAATGTACCAGCTGACGTCTTATCGCGGATCGAAACAATCGACTCATGGTCAAAGGTTGACAACACGTAACTGCAATGTGTCATATTTTACAGGAGGGGAAAAAAACTGCTTAATTTCGAAAAAAAATTAAATAAAAATAAAACAAAAAAGTAGTTGGTAGGTAATCAAATTATTTATTGATATAGCTTAAAACAATAAACTGTCCCCATAGGTTTTTCATTAAATAATCAATAAATAAACAGTTATGAGTTATCAATATTAAAAATACCTCACTACTAACGTGTTACAAGTAGTCAACATTTACTTACGAGCTGTCAATTTTTAAAAAAACATTATTATATTAGATTGAACCAAATTACATGTGCGGCAAATTATCGTAAAAAGAATGATAATCAGAAGGTATTACAGTTTTAAGGGCTTGCAAATCATTATATTTGCATAAAGTAAGTTTAGGCGAGTCCTCAAAAAGTTGCTCGTAGGTTGATATTGGAAAATTAATTTTTCTTGGTCTACTTGGTAACAAAGAATAGTTTTCATTGCAGATGTCAATTTTATAATAAATTTTGCCATCTGGTTCGTACAGTAAAACTTTAAGATCTGTGACAACAGGATCTCCTTTTTTCTTTCCAGGCCTAATACTTTCGTAACGCATCACTTTTGGATCATCATATTTTTTGAAAAAGTCATATTTTAACAATTTGACGTCGTATGGATATTTGCGTGATTTCTTAGTTATATCTGCGTATTGTGATGGAACGTAAATAGCGTCATATTTTTTTACTCTCGACAATGTTTTCCGGGTTATGACTTGGGCTGGAAGGTATCTGAGGCTGGTTTAAAAATGACGAAGTGGTAATATCGTTCAAAACAGTAATTGATGAACCTCTAGCTCCCGCCATTATCTTGACAGCTCTGTTCGGCGCTAAATACAGGCGTACAGACTTGGGAATGTTCCAGGAGAACATTCTCAAGTCGATCTGATGTGTTCAAAAGTATCATTTCTCCGTTTCCATTTACCTCGTAGTTGTACAACTGTAACTCGGAAGAGCTCGATGACTTTTGTAATGATTCTTGTGATTGACTTTCGTAGACAAACTCACTCCTCTTATTACGATAAACGTTAACAGAAACTAGTCCTTGTTCCTTCAAGCCCGTTACAACATCATTAAAAAGCTCTTCTTCACTGTTTTTCTCCATGATAACACTAAAACAAAAGACGTCGAGATAAGTACCTACCTAATTATTCCATTGCCTGCTTAAATAATCCATGTTGAAACTTTATCGCATAGATCTTAGATGATATACTTAGAATAAATCGCTACTTTATTACGATTATTACATAAAATATGGTTAAATAACTCAATACTTCTCATTAATTAGTTTTACATATTAAGTTATCGATGATAAGATGGCTTAAAATTTCAATAGTGAGCTTTTATTGAGCGTTCTACGTAAAATAAAAATAAAAACTTACCAATATACCTTCAAGGACACTTTTCGGAAATAAATAGACGTAGGTATTTAAAGTTGTAATTAAACGTAAAACTATTTTTAAACAATTAAAACCCACGGGCCACGCCGTAATGTTACTCTGTCAGTGAATTTTGCGAACTGCATTTTGCGTTGACACCTCGTAACTCGCGCAATAGTGAGTTCAAGTTGATACTCGTTCGTTGTGAGTTGTCAACTCTGGCATAAATTGTTCGAGCGACATTTTTTGTGAATTACGAGTTATCAATAGAAAGGTTCGGCGGTTAATTTCAAAATTTTTGATGTACCATACTCATTTTGTGAAAAAATGTGGGTTACGAGTTGTCAACCTATGACCATCGATGTATAAATTGGTCAGAGTTGGCAGTTTCGCAAAGCAGTGACATATCTTTGCAATCACTACTAAAAAATAATAATTCTTCCTTAAAACTGAAGCATGTATGTCTACCTGGAACAACTGAACCTATTTATTGCGACGTTAGTACACCAAACGTTCGCCCTTTTATAACCGAATCTTTTCGTAGAGCAGCCTTTAACTCCGTACATAAACTATCACATCCGGGTGCTAGAGCTACAACGAAGCTAGTGTCGAAGCGATTTGTGTGGCCTTCTATGAATAAAGATTGTAAACAATGGTCTAGGGCATGTATCGATTGTCAGCGTGCTAAAGTTTCACGACATGTCCATTCAATACCAGGAACTTTTGCACCTCCTTCAGCTAGGTTTGAGCACGTCCACTTAGACTTAATTGTAATGCCCTATTCAGATGGATGCAGATACTGTCTAACCTGTGTCGACCGTTTTTCACGTTGGCCTGAAGCCATACCGCTAGAAAACCAAGAAGCTGAAACCGTTGCTCGTGCATTTTACACTCACTGGATATCACGCTTCGGTGTTCCCTTACGTGTTACTACAGATCAAGGCAGACAGTTTGAATCGCACCTATTTAGGAATCTCAATACCCTATTAGGAACCAAGCATCTTCGTACTACTGCGTACCACCCATCTGCCAATGGAATGGTAGAACGTCTTCACAGGCAACTCAAAGCTGCAATAAAATGTCACTTACCAACTGAAAATTGGGTACGCATTTTACCAACAGTAATGTTAGGTGTTAGGTCAGCCTGGAAGGAAGATCTTCAAGCTACTCCAGCTGAAATGTTATACGGTCAAGGTATTAGACTGCCGGGTGAGTTTTTAGCACCATCGGTAAATAATAATATCACAGTGGCGTCAGACTTTGCTCAAGAACTTCGAACTCAATTCAATTCGTTAAAACCAGTAAATGGCTCTGCACATGGTGATATAAAGAGCTTCATTTTCAAAGACTTGGCAACAGCCAGTCATGTCTTCTTGCGCAATGACACTGTTAAAGCCCCTTTAGTACAGCCTTACGATGGGCCTTACCAAGTCATTACAAGGAATGACAAAACATTTGTCATTCGAATTAGGGACCGTGACGTTACAGTCACAATTGACAGGTTAAAACCGGCTCATATACTGTCAGAAGGTCAATCTGCGCCTAGCGAGAATATCACAACTTATATTGTAAAGCAAAACGATCACCAAACCGCTGCTTCTGATCAACCACTTAATGCAGATAGCAACATGCAACCACAGCAACAGCATATTCCTCGCCGTTCTTGTAGGCGAGTTAAATTTCCTGATTACTATCAGGCAGGTGTTTCGTGATCTTTATCACTGGTAGGGGGGTACTGTGGGGACTGTGTCTTACGTACCCATCCCTTGCATAGTTTTAAGAATGTAGTATTGTATAGAAGAACTTATTGTAATAATTTTTAGAAAGTTTCATTTTTGTGTTTTTCCCACGTTGAACATCTGCAAGCGATTTAAGTTATAGGTACTATTGTCTTTCATGATTCTTTACTTTTAGTTAAGGTTCTTCATTGTTCTATTATGTTTAGTTATCTTGTATTGTACCCATTTGCTATTGTTAGTTAAGGTTCATTGTTCTGTTATTTTTAGTTGTCTTGTATTGTACCCATTTGCATTTCTCGTGTTTTATTATTGTACTTTTAAAATGTAATCGTTTTGCTGCGTCCTTTGTGTAAAATCGGTGTGCCGCTTCCTTTGTCTAGTGAACGGCAGATTTGGGAGAGTTTTGGTTCGGAGCTTCAGTCTGTTTTTAACCAAGATCGTGCGAGGTCCTCTCTGACCCCGATCATATTTTACTCGCTGAAGCTCGCCGTAACCTAGTGTTTCTATTCGTTTTACTCTTCATATAACATTATTTAATTTTACCTTTTCGTGTCAAGTGTAACTACTAGCTTTAGTTACTTGATATCGTAATAAATTAATCGTTACTATTTACAACATACTTCAGTGTATTACTTGTCCACCACGACCACGAATTCCCACAAATATAACAAACACAAAATAATGTTTAGACTGATCGTAGTGTTGTCGGGTGTCAAATTGTAGTTTAGTTAGTATGGAATTAGAAAGTACTATTGCCATAGAGATACATAGTGAGAATTCAGTGAGAATCCGCAATGCTAGAACGTCAGTCAGGGTCTTTTCCGTTTGGTTTCGGAAGGGACCACGGACAATTTATGGTGAATGCGCAGTGGTTGACCGCGAAATAAAATTTTTCTTATGTTTTTTGTAATTTGCAGAAACTATACGTATATTCAAGTGAAAAAAACTTCATACTCGCTAACGGCTAGAAAGGAAGTGTCTGCTGAGACGACGCCTAATTAAGAATATTGAGTATGATATTAATTTTCATAAAAAAATTAACTACATATATTCAAGTGTTAAAAAAACTAGTCGCTAATGGCTAAAATGGGATTGTCTGCCTAGATGACGACTAATAAAGAAGTATGGAAGAAAAGACATTTTGCGCCAACCCCATATTAATTGGTATGCATACCTAGAGGCAGGAGAACCAGGAAGAGTCCGCTAACGCTATTTCTCATTACTCAAGCCAATACACCTCAGCCATAGGGAATTGGGGGTTAAAGGGAGTTCTGGTGTAATACTTGCTCTCTACTTCTGTCATGAGCACATTAAAGAAAGAATCTTAATACGAAAATTTTTGTCACCAGCCTCAAAAATGTTAATAACGAGAAGAATTCTGGATAATTATTCCTGGAATTTAAATCTGCATCACGCTGCATTTTTGTTCCTCTTTTCGGGTGTTCATTAAAGTTGTGTACAATTTTGGATTTAAGGCTAATAATATTACTATTTACTAATTTAATAATTAATGTTTTTGTTAATTAATGTTTTCGTAATCTCGTGTTTTTGACGTTGGCTTCGCAACTATACCTTTATGTACCTTTTAATATAATTATGTGCTTCCAGTTCTTCTTGTCTGTTTATTTTGCTTTCACTTTTTAATTAAAGAATATGTAACAGGGAACCTAATTAATTAGCGAATAGATTACCGAATTAAATTATCTGTAAATATTCAGAACAATTTTTATGTTAATACCAGCTGTGCCCGCGACTTTGTTCGCGTGGATGTCAGAAAACAATAATGTGTCTCTTCACTATTTTTTTCTCTCTTTTTCAAATATAAGTAGCCTATGGTACTTTTTATAAGACCAGCTAGGTATATGCCAGAGAAAGTCCCGTCAAAATCGGTCCAGCCGTTTCGAGGATTAGCCGGAACCAACAGATAGACAGAAGCACAAAAAAAAGATGTTATAAGTACAGTATATACATACTTTCTATTGCATTTAGTAAAAAGCTGTAATTTTGGCATTACAAACGGACACTTCAATTTTGTTTCTATAGTTGAAATGGATGGGCATGGCTTTATGGCGAATTCTGTCAATCTGGTCAATAACTAAGTTCCCCGACTATACATAGAGGAAGGTGTTTATTGAATAGGTATATTTTAAGCCATTTTTCACAAGTACTAGTATATATGCATTGTCTCAAAGGATTGATATTACAATATACGTATATTTTTCGAAAAAGTCTACCTTTTCGTTCAATAGATTTTAACAACACACGTATAAGCAGATGATTCCCAAATTCTATGTTTTCTCTTACCTCAGAATCCGAGAGAGATAAGTAGATGTATGTAAATTGTATGTGTATGATAATATTAGGGTGGAAGAAATGTATAGCTGGAAAACACTGATTCCCACCTACGTTGATGTGAACTTATGTGTCGTATAAAATAAAGGTAGACAGAAGGTTCACTTACCAGCTGGTATATGTCACATCGAAATAATCTTTGAAGGAGGTCTTTGTCGAATGACAAGCTGATTAAAACAGAGTGCACCGAAAGTCTTGTGCACGATCTTTAAAGAAAATATTTTGAGTAGATATAAGAAAACCGGTCAAGTGCGACTCGCGTGTCGGACTTGCGCACCGAGGGTTCCGTACTTTGTAGGTATGTAAATAGATTAAAACGTGTTTTTTTTAATGTACCAACACATTTACGGTTTTCGGATTTTTTCGTTTACCTACTTGTGCTACATGATCTTGCTTCTTGCCAAATTTTGTGATTCTAGGTCAACGGGAAGTACCCTATACATTTTGATTCTCTTGAGACTGTCGAAATATACGTTTTTTGCGGCATAAACGGCCGTATCTTTTTTATACGATAACTTAAAATTTTGATTTTTTCACAGCTTCAAAGGACTGTAGAACTGAGTATATGGTTTTAATTTCAATTCGATACGGAGGTATCGAATTGAAATTGAACGAGTGGAGATTCGTTCCCGAGATAACAGACAGACAGACGGACGGATGGACGGACGGACAACAGAGTGATCCTATAAGGGTTCCGTTTTTTCCTCTTGAGGTACGGAACCCGTAAGTCAGAGTACGCGGGCACTTGAGACTTAGCACGAGCAACAGTGGGACACAGAGGCACAGCAACCAGCTTGTGCTCTCTGCCGCGGCAGTAATGGTCTCGAACAAAGAAGCGAGCCAGCAAAGCATGCAGATCAGGAGCGTCAATAGTGCCACGGAACGTTTTACAGGCGATGGTGAGCTGGTCCTAGGTGCTCGGTATATCGACTAGAAGGTTATTACTCACGGGTTCTGTACTGGGTTTTCTTCATTGAATCTTATAGCAAGCTAACTTTCGCACTTTTCGAAATCCTAATAAATCTTTTATTATAATTATTTAATTACTGTTCAGAAAGCTTACAGTCTAATATCTCGTTTAATAATGTACAATTAACGCTCACAGTTGCAATTTATAAGCTTCCACAAATTAAAAACGACGACAAACAAGCGTCTTGTTGACTTTATATTCTGATTCGAAGTAGATCTTCTAAGCCTATATTTATATGGCCTCGGGCATGTATTTCACAAACAAAATATTCCTCTCGTTTTTCTACGGAAGCAGGAATGTACAGAATATAATGTTGCATATTATCTTTAAATATAAAAAAAATATATCGTAAACTTGTATTCTGTTTGTGTCGGGGAACATCGCCATCACTCTATACGGTGTTATGGTGAATTTGCATTGTTACAGCCAAAGGACGTCATTAACCTATGTAGATATAGGTAGGATTCGTTACGCTGTACCTAGAACCTTTCACAAGCGATAGTCACGCGCAGGTATTCTTTTTGCAGTGAACTCTTGCCGGACTAATTCTGGCGAGCGCTCACCAGTCCGCCGTAAAGTTGACTCATATAGTAATAATTTTGAAAATGTTGACATCTTTAATTGTCCAATGAGTAAATTTGAAAGCCTCACCCGCTCCACTTTATTAAATGAAACCCATGTGTGTAGTTTTACCTTTTTGACACGATTGGAATAGCAGGTAGTGTGACAATTGCCACTCTTCCATTAACTTCAAATATGAACCGTTAGTTATCGGCCAGACAACATTTTAAGCTTTCCATAATCAAAAGTCCAAAAAAAAATCACCCGCTAAAATTCCTCACAAAAAACTCACATTCCCGCCTCAAGCCAAACGAAGCCGTATGCAAAAACTCCCTTGAAATATGAATCATAGTTACTCAAACAATACGCGGTGTAGCCTCCAAGAATTCTAAGGCGCGTTATGTCTTAGCTGAAACAATAAATAGATGGGTACAGAAGGTCGACTCTATACAGTGAGTGAAAACGCACGCACAAATAGACACACTTCACGTACAGCGAGTGCAAGCGTACTCGCCACTGGCATTTGTTTAAGATCGCCGCACGTACGCGTATATGTGTGCGTGTGCTTGTTTTTGCTCGTTGCATGAAACGAACCTTCTGCACTATCCTGTGGTTGGAACATCACGTCAAGACAATAAAACTCAGGTAAGCGAGTAGGCGTTCTAAATGCCGCAGCGTTGACATTAAGACACACCTTGTTTACATTCTTTTAGTGGAAGAGTTGTTTTGTAAGGAAGAAGGTTATTGGTTTTACTGGAGTTTTGTGTATTTGAAAAGTTTTATGCTGGCGGTAGGTATTTTTGTCGAGACATAAGGATTTCAACAATAGGTACACACACACAGCACACACACACGAACAGTGCACACACTATTTTTTCTCTTGAAGTGACGCGCGATTTAGTTGTGGTAACTAAGTGTACAAAGACGCTGTGAATGTGTGCGTGAAGACGAGTCGCGTCAGCACATAACACACACACATATCCAACTTTGCCATTGTCTCAGACGGTACTGAAAACTCCTGCGCTTACACACACAAATACGTACAGACGCCAGCACATCAAGCTACTCAAAACTGTAAAATTTTCCCAAAGAACTTTGAACCTTATGCTTTAGCGATAAAGTTGAAAATCTATTAAAGTAATTTGTCAGATTGTAGTAGCTTGATGTGCTGGCGTCTGTACAATAACGTCTGCAAACTCTGCGAAATTAAATACTACCACATTCAGTTGCAAAAAACAGTACAGAAAATGTTGCAAAACATTGGGTAATATGACTCGGAACAATGAACTGACACCGAATCAAACGAAGCACAATGGGAACAAACATACACACAAACGTCACACACACACACACACCACACACACGCCATACACAGAGCACACACGCCATACCTGAAATCGCCTCTCTTGTCTCCACACTGGAATTCGTGCCCGAAACCCGAAGATACAGATTTACTGCTTAGTTTGGGGCTCACTCGCAAATAATAAATGTAAACTAGCTGTAGGTAATATTTTAAGCTACTCAAGTGGTCTCAAGTTGCTTTTAAACAATACACCTGCTTACTGTATTACCTGTACAATAAATTATTTCTATTTATTTACTTATACAGCGTGTTTGTTGTACACCTTGTACACACAAGTAAAACGCGCGTCGTTTTGTGACATGAAAATTCTATACAATGCATGGAACACACTCACCATTGTCTACATGAAAACCTTTCAGGTAACAGTCGTTTAGGTATTTAATTCGTCCCAGCTTCTTCCGCGATTTAATTATTAAAAGCCTGTGATGTCCCACTGCAGAGCAAAGGCTCTCTTTTCACTTCCCTATATTTAAAGCTTCTGAGGACCAGTTCTTGTTAAATGAGTCCAGCTCATCCTGCCATCTCCGTCTGGGCCTGCCGCGATGTCGCTTGCCATTAAGAGGGACCCATTCGGTCGTAAGTTTGACACATTGGTCGTCTGACATGCGGCTGATGTGTCCAGCCCAATACCATACAATAAAAGTACCTATCATTAACTCTCAAAAATAATAAATCTCTATGCAAGCAAATTAAACAAACAATTATTCAGACATCAGTCACTCTGGCGCATACATAATTACAATTTGATATTCGTTCCACCGGTGCAAACGAAATTTGACAGACCCCTTTTATTTTTTTTTAAAGATATCTTCTTCAAACTTAATTAAACGCGTCACATCGCTGAACTTATGCACCCCTAAATCAAACAGGGAACAAGCCGGTACGCTCCCAGGTCCCGGGGTAATGGGTGCATCGGATCACGGGCTCTCGAACAATGAGCAATCAATGGCTAAATTAAACAACCGCCTTCATATACCTTTGTAAAGATAGAGAGAAACTGGAAGTGGCTTTGAAAATGTCTTATGAGGGACACCTTTTACCTAGGACATAAAAAAGTAAATAGTACTTCGTGTTTCGAATTCGTTTAAGTCGTACGCGTAGTCGTAGTCTTAACTGCGGGTAGAGAACATTGGTTGCCCAATGGTAGGTAGTGGGTCCATCGGTTTCTTACTAAACTTCAACTATATCAGACGATCCTGCATACTTATCTCTTTTGACTATACATATGCCACAACCAAGTACGCTCAACCCTGACTCCTATCACACTGTCCCATCTAGTCTCCCCACATCCACATCCTCAATTCCCCCTGTTTACTTAGCGTGAAGATGCGCGTTGAGTGATCGGCTTATTTCGGCGTAGATAATTAAGTCATGAACAAAGGGAATGCAGCTCAACATTACTCGTTTTACTGGGGGAGGGGATGACATGTGTCTTCATGCATGTGAGTAATGTGACACGTATATGATGGGAATTTTGTGTCTAGTGAGGTTGTGTTGTCTTCAGAACTGTGAAAGGAATTTCTTGATGGATGAGTGTGCCATAGAATAAAGGGTGAATCCTGTTACGCTTGTGAATGTGAAACCAGTGTACTTACAACATACAATAAGACCTTCAAGTAGGTACTCTTAAAGTATTTTAACTTTTCAACTCCCCAAAATTATACAAATGAACATCGACGCGGATTCAGTACATGATTCTGAATCCCTGAGTTGAATATTTTTATAGGTTATTAAAAAAAAATGCTGTGTCATACTTTTTGACTGCGGTGCGGTGCGGTGAGTTGCCTCACTGACAGCACACACTTTGCTGGTTCAACGCGCACGTCTTACTCGCACGGCGGACCAGCAAAGAGTTTGCTGTCAGTGAGGCAACTCACTGACCGCACCCCCACCACTGCCCGCCCCACCAGTAAGGCATGACGGTTAGTGATGTTCAAATCCGCTATAAACTATAAACGTGTTATAAACTATAAAATATATTCATATAGTCTGTTATTTTATACGCTATAATTATAGCGCGCTATTTCAAAACTCGGGCGCAGTCTGAACGCGGAGACGTTATAATTTATCAACACGCTATCACGCTAAGCGGACTTGATGAATTGATGATGCGCGGTAGATATTAACGCGCTATACATTATAGTCGCTGACGCTATCTTGCTATCTCGTTCTGGCCCCGCTGTGCGAACGCTATCTTGCTATCTCGTTCTGGCCCCGCTGTGCGCGTTTGAACTTTTATTCGTTGAGTAGGTCGAGGCGCTATAATATAGCGCGAAGTCCGAGGCGCTATAATATAGCGCGAAGTCAGAACCGCTCATAGCACACGCTATACGCTATGTACACATCATCATCTAGCCTATAATGTTCCCCACTGCTGGCTGCTGCATGTACACATAGTTTGTTATATTTTGGCGCTATACGTTTTATTAACCACCACTAATGACGGTATTTATTTATACACTACAGTAGGTATTGCACTTTTTTTATGAAACAGTTGATGTTCTTTTTATAAACGACGAAAAATTTCTACGCTAGGGGGTCGAATCGTTAACAAGAACCAACACATAAGGTCTGTTACAAAGGGTGATGATGAGAAATTGTTAGTATTGTAGTAACTCCTATAATACTTCTAACCCCTTTTATCTTGATCAAGATGTATGCCGGCTGTCGCTGAAAACCAGCGCTGGGGCTCTGTCTCGTATAGGGTCTTAGCATTATGCTGAGCGATGGCCGTTTTGCGTAGATGTGACGAATACTTTCTGCCAAATTGTTATTTTGTTTTTCTTATGTTTGTGTTTTTTATTTTTATTTTTATGCGTCATGTTTGCCGCAAATAAACGTATTATTTTTCTTTCTTTCAATGTAGTCAAAGTCAAATCAAATAGGCACTTAAAAGCAGGTAGCAAAAGTTTTGCAAACAAATATGACGTAACACATACAAATAAGATACTGACTGTACCGTCTTTCGTCACAAAGACAAAAAGTACCCTCTTTTCTTACAATCTTTCATAGCTACAACTAAAAAACTTTTTTCCTTTTGATGTGAAACATCTATAGCCGCACGTAAAACAAATTTCTGGCGTGGCGACGCATGCCGTGGCGACGCGTCGCCACGCTATATGATGGTGTATATTATATACAGTCACAGTCTTGTGTACCTACTGTGTGGCGACGCGTCGCCATGCGCAATGTTTCACATCTGCCAGGCGTCCCGTGACGGCTCACTTTTGTCTCTAAACAAAATCAACAAGTTCCAAACCACTGAATCCGCAGAAAAATATCCATAAGTCTATTACAGAAACCCACAACAATACAGACGAAACAAAGTAGCCGTCAGATCTCGTACGTACCTACCAATAGGATTTTTCGCGATACACCAAACGTTCCGACGTAGTTTCTTTAAGTTTACGATGGCTCTCTATACGGTGGAGTCGTAAACCGAATCCTCAAAGGGAACTAACAAACTGGGGTATTGGTGTGGATAGTAAGCTTGGGACTTGGGATATTTTATCTAGAAATAAAAGATTTATACTATACTCCATTTGTTTAGTTAATTAAATAAAGGTAAACAATAAAACCACGTGACGTGTTTAACTAACTAAACGTAATACCATTGTATTCAGTTATCATGCTACGTCACAGTTGTACTCTTCAATTTACCAACGTTATAAGAGCTATTACGCACTGTCGACTGGTCGCCGGCGACTCGGTCCATTGGCGACCAAAACACAGGCATCATCCGGCGATCAAGTGCGTAAACACCTATTTAAACTATAGTAAGTCACAGTCGCCGTTAACCAAGTCGCTGGCGACCAGTCGACAGTGCGTAATAGCTCTAATTCGTTAATAACGTTGCTAAATTGAAGAGTACAGCTTTATTTAGGAATACTTAAACTAAAACTCTAGCTAATTAAGTTATTACTTCGTTTATTCGTCCACAGTTTTCGTGTACATATTAAAGAACAATAAGTTACATCGACATAAGTCGAGCAAAGACGTTCAGTGTTCTTCTGCGCGCAAGTATAAAATAAATGCTATAAAACTTATATTAACTGCTTCGGAAAACATGCGGTATAAAACTAAGATACTTATTGGTGAATTAGAGATATATTTTGTTCTATTTTATTATTTACATATTGTATAGTTAAGTTGCTTTGGGGTTTCGTTCAAACTGGGTAAGTAATAGGAAAATTGGCCGCTGTGGTGCAGAGATTTTTGTTGCATTTTATTACTATTTTATAAACTTTATGATAGAGACGGTCCTACAAAAAGGTTTATTTATTTTTAAGTTTAGATTATTTACTCCGTATTAGGTACCTACCTTTAGTAATATAGGCAATTTTTTTTAATAAATTTTTTTTACAAAAAAAAACCAATATACTTACTTCAAAAAAAAAAAACACTACAAAGTGAAAAATTACTTTAATCTTGGAAGTCGGTGTTGTTGGTTACGCATTTTTCACTTCGTAGTGTTTTTATTTGTAAAAAAGTTTTTATTTTTCTCTTTTTAGTTGTACCTACCCCACAAAAATTCATTTATCACTACTTGCTATGTGAATACCAGTGACATAAATATACATAAATATCAAATATTGAAACATCATCAATATAAACTAAGTGAAAAAAATTCGTATTATTGAAGCTAACTCAAAAAATACCCAAACAAAGTTAATAAAATTGATATGGGACTACCCCTGAGGCATACCTTATCCATTAAAAAAAGAATTTTATAAATCCGTTTATATATGTCGGAGTTATGCCCGAACATACATTAAAAAATATATAAATTATAAAAATTCCATTTTGAGAACCTTCACCTATTTTGAAGTTAGTTAAAAAAGAATTACGGTTTCGCGCGAAAAAATTAAAACCCACCATTTGCCTAGCCTTTTCCCAACTATAGCGGGGTCGCTTCCAGTCTATCCGGATGCAGCTGAATACCAGTATTTTACATGGAGCGACTGCCTGTCTGACTTCCACAACCCGGTTACTGGGTAATACGATAGAATAGAATAGAATACTCTTTATTATGTACACCATATAAATACCCCCCGATACCCCTTGGTAAGACTAGTTTGAAGCTTCTGACGACGCATAAAAACTGTCAAAGATCCACGTATGACAGCCGGGACCAACCGCTTAACGTGCTTTCCAAGGCAAGGAGACCCCTGTCTATGGTATGTAAAGATGGTCACACATTCACGGACCAACCGCGGAATGCGTAGCTTAACATGCCGATCAACCCGTGTAGCTGTTATTACTTATAATATGCCCCTAAAAATTTAAACCTATGAAATCCACTTTGTTTTCTGACACGAACGTGAACGAAGTAGCGGGCATAGCTAGTAAGGTATAAGGCTGCGTTTCCACCAGAGATGAGCGAGGATGCGTAGCGAGGAATGTGTGTAAAACTAACCAATAACATCGCTTCATTTTCATAGTTTGAACTAAGCTAGCGTTGTTATTGGTTAGTTTTACACACATTCCTCGCTACGCATCCTCGCTCATCTCTGGTGGAAACGCAGCCTTAAAGTGGACTTAGTGCCCAAGGCATTCTCTGCCCCGACCCTTGCTCGAGCCAGCCCGCGCCGCCGAGCCTTTAGTTTTAAATTTGTCCCTAAATAATTACGATCCAGCCTCTGCCTTGCTGCCGTCTCATAGCGATGCCCTAATCGAGGTCCGTGCCCCGGGTGCCCTTAACGTGTATTCGCTTAGTTTTGTAGACTTTTAAGCCCTGCCTGGAGGCCTTAATTTATTGAGGCATCCACAGGCAAGTCTGGTTAAGCAGATGACAACCTCCCAGGATGAATTGCGAGATGCCATTCCAAAAAAAAACAATGCATTCTCTAACAGTCTACCAAGGGAAGAGATAAGATGACAGGTGCTTTGTTTGAGAGGAAGATAATATTTTTTTTTTATAGAGCTGGTTAGGCGATGATCGATTTTGATAGTGAGGCTTTCGCTTTAACTATCCTTTTTTTAAACTATGTACCTAATATTAAGAAATCTGATGTCCTAATAGTAATTGGAAGAACTCAGACATGCCGCTTCTGATACATGTTTATCCTAGTAAAGGCATCAAACTTTGTAACAACTATATTATGTACCTATATAATTTCTAAGATTAATACTGTATTTAATAAAAAAATACTAGCTTCCGCCTGCGGCTTCGCACGCGAGGTATGTCGATAAAAACTATCCTATGTCCTTCCCCGGAATGCAATCTATATCTCTGCCAAATTTTATCAAAATCCGTACAGACAGAGTAACTTTCGAATTTATAATATTAGTATGGATTTTTGTATAAATGTTTTATATTTATCCTCTAAGTAAATGGTAATAAATTTATCACAAAGTAACGATTAATTTAACAATGCTGCCATAACCGTCTCCAATAAAACATTTCCTTTATCATAATAGACGTTATCTGTCATCCAGTATATCACGGAAACAACTCTTTTGGTACATGCCACTCTACACTATATCAAAGGCACAACATTTATCATTTCACGCATCTAACCAGTAAATACCAGCGTTGAATTATTAGCTAGTAATGCAGGCTGAATGTTCGCGCTTCGTTCTTTATGCCACTAACTCACGCACATATGGGGCATAGAGTAGGAAATATTTTGATAGATAAGAAATATTATTTCAGACTGGATGTACAGACGCCAGCACATCAAGTTACTACAATCTGTCAAATTTATTTAATAGATTTTCAACTTTATCGCTAAAGCATAAGGTTCAAAGTTGATTGGGAAAATTTGACAGTTTCGGGTAGCTTGATGTGCTAGCGTCTGTACTACTTAGGTGATGGTTGACAAGAAAACTAAGGGCATTTAATAGAACCTCAAATAATTCCCATTTTGCTTTCCTAAAAGTATTAATAAACACTCTAATACAAGGTGGCATTGACGCTAAAACTGTAACGATGAATTCAGCACATTATTTTAGACCCCTACCGTTAGCGTAGACATTTTCGTAAATTATCCATAATAAAATCTACTATTTCATAGAAAACCTATACGATGATAATGTATGGAACAGCATTTTTTTATTTAATACTTATCTAACCTTACCAAAAACCTTTAACGCAGGGGTTCAGCTGAATCCATGATGTCAAGTTACGTGTCGATATGGGATGCCATGTTGTATAAAATGTCTGGGAACTAGAGTACCCAGACTCTCACCGACCCAGATGACCCCATAACCCTCCTCCAAGAGAGCAGTAGGGCAACCAGCACGCTTAGGAAAAACAAGTACAAAAAATCGACATACCGGCCTCGACGACGAGGTCCCTCGCGACGTCCCCCAGTAAATGCCCCCCACCGACCCTTGCTCGATGTAGTGCCAGCCCGCGCCGCAGCTGAGCCTGTAGATTTAAATTCCCGACTCTGACCTCTGAGTTTGTTTCGGCATTTCTTCTCAGAGTAGTCAATTAGGAAATGCCGGCCCCATCGTTCGTTAAATAATCAAAATTCGATCCAGCCTGTCCCAACTTGCTGCCCTCCCCCAGCGACGCCCTAAGCCGAGGCTCGTACCCCACAGGGGGTGCCCTTAGCGTGTAGTCGCTTAGTTTATTTAGTTAGTTTCAATCCCCTGGCTGGAGGCTTTGAGATCTCTCAAGGCAGCCGCAGGATAGTCCGATTAAGTAGTCACGACCTCTCAAGGTCAACTACGAGATGCCATATTAAAAAAAAAAAAAAAAAAAAGTACCCAGACTTTTCCTCTGCACTTCATGCTCAGCAATACCGCTTGCGACCACTAGACCACCGAATCAGTCCATGATACAGCTTTCATTTCGTATGTGCTTTGTGTCAGGAACATTTCATTTTAATCAGTGCAAGACTACATCATTATGAGTCACGCATAGACTCAGAATACTTTACTCCAGCAGAGTTACCAAAATGAAGTGTTATTGAACTGGCAAGTTTGCAAGAAGACCGATGGTGAGACATAGTTGACGGGGAGTGCTTTTTCTTCCAAATATATGAAAATACTTCATGGCAGTTATATCAAGGGAAAAATATTGCGGGACACCAAGGAGGTCGCGCGACTGACCACCTATTGAAGATACAAAATCCTGATTATGGTGACTGAAATCCTAATTGTGGCGACACCTATGAGAAGCACACCATAGAACTGCAACAAGCTTAGTTTTGACAAATATATAATTGGACCTCTAAAAACTTATTGACCTTCTACTAACGTTCGATTTTTTAAATTAATGAACGCGCTCCATCCAAATTAGTTGCAGTTAGTGGGCTATTTTGCATATTAAGGACACCAAAGTTAAAAAAATGCTTGCATATACGATTATACTACAAACTTAGTCCAGAAATTATTTTGTACAACTTTTTGTCTTTTTTGTACAAAAACTGTTGTTTCCATCAAGTTCAAAATAATTTTCCTAGAAAGTCCTTATAAAGTCCTACTTTTCAGATTTTTTTAATATTTTCTAAACTTATGGTTCAAAAGTTAGAGGGGGGACACATTGTTTTTTACTTTTGGAGCGATTATTTCCGAAATTATTGACATTATCAAAAAATTATTTTAGTAAACCCCTATTCATTTTTAAATACCTTTTCAACAATATATCACACGTTAGGGTTGAAAATAAAAAAAAAATCACTTCCCCACTTTACATATAGGGAGCCACCCCTATATGTCAAGTGGGGAAGTGATTTTTTGACCCTAATAAAACATTTTTTTCCAATTTTTATTTTACCACTTTGTCGGCGTGATTGATATACATATTGGTAACAAATTTCAGCTTTCTAGTGCTAACGGTCACAGAGATTAAGCGAGGACGGACAGACAGACATGGCGAAACTATAAGGGTTCCTAGTTGACTACGGAACCCTAAAAAAGATTCATTATTGCGTTTTCCATATCGAATTTCTCAGTAGCAGGCCGGAGTCTGAATTTGTTCCCGGTGTAGGGCAATTGGATCGCCTCCTGTCACATGGGACTTAAACATAAATGGCTAAGAGTGTACTACAGATTCTTCTCTACCTAACCATTCGGGAAATACAGACGACATGACTTTATGTTATGTGAAAGCTGGATATTGACTTCGTTTGACACAATATGCATGCAATTGAATCGACCGTAATAATCCATTTTGATGCCAATAGCCATTGTGTATTAAATCCAGGAGCTTTCAAAGCGATAAAATAAAGTATTTTCGCGCATATCAGCTGTCAAAATGAACGATTTTTTCGGGATTAAACCCTTTGTTTTAATGTGAATGAGAAAATTATGCAAAGTGTTTTTATCTGGTACCGACCAATGCCTGTCTTTTAATGAATAAAATACTAATATTCTAAAAGTAGGGACTGCCCTTGAAGTCTTTAATTAAGCGATTCTTAGGCTGGGGTCAATTTGACCACACGCCAACGACGACAGACGACGTGTAGTCGTCCGTCACCGACGACGGCCGACCGAAAACTGTGTTCGTAAAAACACGGGCACGGTATCGCTCGTAGGCCACAGCCGCCCATGACCGTCAGTTGCGACCGCGACGGCAGCAACGAACGTTTTGGCAACCGGCGTCGTGTCGGTCGGTTGCCGTGACGTCACCGCACGCTGTCGGTAGCTTCTAACATTTTAAAACGACCGTAGCCTAAGGGTAAGAAACGGTAGACAGTGTCTAGATAGAGGGCTTAATAGGGTTTCATAATTATTAAAAATCGTTCAGGTAAGTATTATAAATGCGACTTGAGCACGGCCTATCTAAAATATTACCATACGAAAGATATAGCTTAAAGAAATATGTACGGAAAATATCAGCCAAAGTAGTTTTCAGCTCTTTGCATCTTCGCCTCTTATTATTAAGTTTATGTATACCGATTAGGTAGTCTTTACAACAATACTTACAGTCCGGCTGCCGGGGGAATACGTTCTTAACACCTGTGAGTGCGACAATTCCAGTAGGTTATAAATATCAAATTCTTCTTCTCTTCGTTTAATGGAAGAGAAGAAGAATTTGATTATCAAATTCACAAAACACTTATTTGTTTGTATGAAACTGACAGGTGTCAAGAACGCTTTCTTTCGTCAGCCGGACTGTAGTTTATAATTGAAGTGAAAACTTCTTTAGCGGCGCTGTGTATGTACATTTTTGGAATGGGTAAAAACTTCTAAATTCGCGTCAGGTCACGTGACCCTGATCGAAAATTCGTAAGACGTAAAACGTCAGACGTCTCGCCCACAGCCTCGATTCTAACTAGGCATGGGTAATATCGCTTTTACACTATATCAAATCGTATCTATGTATCGGTTTAGAATATCGGATATCGTATCTATATATTTCAATATCTATTTGGCTGAATCAGTGTGGAACTCGGAATCGAAATTGGTACTGTGATATTTAGGTTTCGGTTTTGTTCGATTCATTACATCATTGTATTTTATTTGTAACTGTATATTCGAAATCAGTGAATGTATTGTTGATAATATGGCACTCTGAAATGAAACTAGTACAGCCGTTTCGGTTTTCTAGATTTATATTTTTATCAATTATTTAAATAGGTCAAGTATCTATTCATCAGTCATGACATGAGTGAAGCTAATAACTGAAGACTGACGAAAACAGCAAAGTGCAATCAAGGTCAAGGGTCACGTAAAGTGATTTTAAAACAATTTTTGATGTGAAACATCTATAGCCGCACGTAAAACAAATTTCTGGCGTGGCGACGCATGCCGTGGCGACGCGTCACCACGCTTTATGATGGTGTAAGTATATATACAGTCACAGTCTTGTGTACTGTGTGGCGACGCGTCGCCATGCGCAATGTTTCACATCTGCCAGGCGTCCCGTGACGGCTCACTTTTTTTGTTGAGAATGCCATAGGTACGATTTAAAACCCTTTGACGTTTATTGATGGTTACCTGTTTACAAGTGTTTACAAAATAATGTATTCGGTATTAAACTCTATGCTCCTGTATATAATGTTTAAAATTAGTATTAGACGTTAGCTTAACGCGCTTTCTCGCTCGTTCATCTCTAGCTACATCACTCCCGCCCGCGCGCATCGCAAGGATACGGTACCTACAACCGTATAACTACTACTGTACCGGAATCAGTTTGAACCGAATATCATAGATCATGTGATACGATATCGTTATAGTGTCTCGTTCTAGGTACACGGATACCTGAAATATAGATACAGTACTGTCCGATATATAGGTATTGGATATTGTACCGATATATAGATATTGTATCTATATACGATTTGTATCGCCCACTCCTAATTCTAACTGTCAAATCAAAAAGCTCTAAATATTCGGGCGTAGACTGACAAAAATAATAAACTGTACTTAATTTTTTAAATATTTCTATTCTTTTACTACACAATTGAAGCTACATTTATTAGAAGAAGCTAAGAAAAGTGATAATTTGAAGAAAGCTCGACAGGCGAAACAAATACGAAAGTTTAAAACAATATTCCGTGATACAGATTTTATCCATATTTACAGGCTTTCTGAGGATTTAATTAATATATTGGAAGATGACTTTAAGTCCATATATGCGTCCGCGACTTCGTTCCAGTGGTTTAACCAAGAGGCTAAAGGTTTGTTTACATCTAGGTTTCTTGAGATATGATGGGTATACCTCACCACACACCAACAAAAGCCTATTGAATTCCTGATGTTTCAGATATTATGCACACTATCATTTTTGGCTAATGGAAGTTACCAAAAAATCATTGGGAAGAATGTAGACACATACATATCTCAGTCTTCTGCCTCTAGGGCAATCCACGAAGTTATTATTTACAATACAATGATAACTTAAACACAAGTCAAGATTGCACTTAATTCTAGCTTCATTCATTGATTTCAGGTGACTCAGGATATCCTCAAAGGCCTTATTTAATGACTCCCTTTAGTAATTCAGAAACTGAGACTCCAGAGCCATTACAACAATTTGCACAGCAGTGCAAGAAACAGTGTAGAGGACTATTGGAATCCTGAAAGGACGGTTCAGATGTTTATTAGTACATAGGGTATTGTACTATGATCCTATAAAAGTGGGAGAAATTGTGATGGCTTCCTGTGTTTTAAACGACATATGTAATAGAGCCAGGCTACCAGCTCCTATGATGATGAGACCAATGTGACTTAGATGAAGAATCTAGGTTACTTGGAATCCTGACACATCAGGCTCCAACACATGATGACTTAGAGAGTAGGCTGATAAGTAGGCGAGATTTAGTTAATCAATTATGGCGAGCATGTTGTATCTACAATTTATGCGTTCCTTTACAGATGTGGTTAACGTGTTTAGATAGAATATACTCACCATTATTGATTAGATACAATAAATAGGTATTTAAATTATTAATAAAAATATTATTATAATCAACAATTGTCATAACATTTAAGGTGTGTATTTAAAGTGTGGTGTTTAAGGTGTATATGATTAGTATAATATCAATAGCCTATAATAATATGTGCCTATTTATACCTTAGTCCCTATTTGTACTATATTTTTAAATGGGTAAGAGTGTATACAGGGGTATGAGAAATTAAACAGATAACTGCATTATTTTCTTTTTTATTTACTATTAAAAACAATCAATCAAATCAAAAATCATTTATTCAAAATGACTTTTGATATTCAGTTAGAAAAACTTGATTCTATACAATAGTAGGTATGCAAAGTAATTAACATTACAAGAAACAGGACATTTAATTAAATAATTTAGTATATGTATACAATGAAAACTACCCAAGCAAAACAAAATTAAATAAGTACCTAAATAAAAGCCTGCAGGCATAAAGAGCATGCCCGCTAACAAACATTGACATTTACTACAAAAAAACAGTTCTTATACTTAAACTTCTTAACATCCATCTTAAATAAACTTAAAATTATCTAAACATAGTAGTAGATCCATGTTTCGGAGATTCAACTTCCTCGACTGATGGATGCTCATAAATCCTGCAGTGCCTGGGTCTGCCTTGACCATGACTCACTTATTTCCTTAAAAGTCGAACATCCTCTGCTGGTTGTCAATAAGAAGTCTCTCATTTTCCAAACACCTCTCTTTAATGGCGACAAAACATTCAGTCAGGCTCGCCATTTGGATTGCCTTTGAGAAGGTGGTGAGTGCTGGATCAGACGGCGGTGTGCCGTTCGATGCCTACGAGATGCTATGAACATAAAAATGCAACAAATTACTATACAGAGGTAAAACAAATATGTAAGTATCATCAACATCACATCACTCTCCCTCTAAAGGAATAGATATTACAATGTAGTATACATATTAGATGTAGTCTATATCTTGATTCTATTAGATGTAGCCTATATCTTGATCTTGATTGAATAAGGGCTGCTGTTGAAAAAACCTACAGAAAATCCCAACAAATTGGCCCAACCCGGGAATCAAAAGTGAGACCACTACTATGTAGTGCTTTTTACACTAAACCAATATTAACCAAATTATAATTAAGTTAACCTTACATGAAGATGCAATTGGGGCATTACTCCTATGATGACGCATTGCAAGACTGCAAGTGGTGATCTAGCCTCAAACTGTAATACAAAAAAAAGTTATCTATATATCCATTATAAAGTTAAAACATATTATTGTAAGACTTTTATTTAAAACTTCACCTTTTGTTCTGTATTAGGCTGGTTTTCCATTGGCACATTGTCCCTATACAAAGATGGGCCTGGTTGTATGTCCGTTCGCCCTGCAAATATAACATTACATTATTATATTTTATTAGAATTAACTTACTGGTATTGAAGGTGTGGACTGTTCGGTCTGGAGCATGCCTCTAGTAGATTGTTCTACAGGCAGTAATTGGTCAGTAGGTCGTCTTAGGGGTTGCTTAGGACTCTACAAAATTAAATATGAAAATTATAATTTCCAAGTACCTATACAGTTTTCATATTATGTAATGAAAGTATAGCACTTCTTGGCATGCTAAAACACACAATGTTACGTTACAACAATAAAGTTATACGTACATATTATAGTAAAACAATAGCTAATCATGTAATTTACTTAAATTTTATTAATATCTCGTGTATCATACAATACTCGTGGATGAGACAATAGTAATAATAGCCATATACTATCAGTGAAAAAATCATAATACTCACATTTCATTAGGTAGTTGTATTTATCCTCTTAGTCACAGAACTACCTATGTTAAAAGCACTCGCTGATACAAATAATCAAGGCTTGAACAAGAATCAAGCACCCAAAAGTTTAAAAACTACAAATTCAAGTGATTTTGTTAGCGTCGCGTCATCGGTTGTTATTGTGCTCTATGGTTATTGTTATGTCATGTTGACTTTTAATTCATCGTCGCGTCGCGTTGCACGAATAGAGCAAAGGAATCGTCATTCAGCCTTAAAATGTAATAAGAAATATGAAATAAGCTCTTTTAAATATGATATTGGTTATAGTTTAACTGTATTCCTTATAATACTTAAAGATAGACCTTTAATATATATTTTAAACCTATAAAACTCTCAGTCGAGATTGATCGATTATAATTTATAGAATTTGTGTCAAGCCCTACGTTCGTCTGAGAAACAGCGACGGGAGGTTACAGCCTTGGGTTCGACGACGAGCACAACCACGTTAGTGAATACGGTTTGAATCAGCGCTGTACGCTCGGTCGATCTCAAGGCTGTCTCGTCGACGAGCTCGTCGCAGCTTACAGCCATGAAATTGTCTTTTAGAGAATAGCACTGCTGAAGTCTATCCTGTGTGCTTATTTGTAAATCTGAATAAATTCCTTTCACGAGAAGAATAAACCAGTCACTTTGTTCAAGTTTTCACTTCTGTCGGCACTACCGGAGTGCCAGTGTTTTTTTTTTATTGTTCTTCTGTGTGGCAAGCTTCGTGTAGGCAAAAACTGACATCAAAACTAAAAACTTTTTCAAGTGACGCATCTGCAATATTAGCTATGTGCTCAGGTACACATGCGAATGCCATAATAAAATGGTTTTATATTACTGGAAGCCTGTCAGCCATTTTGAAAAATACTATAAATAAAAAAATACGTCCGCAGGTCTTGTGTTATCATAGTTTGAGTTATCGTCTTATCGAGAATTTTGTGAAGAGAGCAATGAAGTAGTGAATTATCGAAAATGTCTGGTACAGACTTACCTATGTAAGACTAAAAAATATTTCTTTTAGGATATTGGTTTTGGGAGAGTATAAAAAGAATTCAATTTATAGATAAGATCAGTATGACTTTTTATTGTGGTTCTAGTTGTATTTACAAGAACAGTGGTGGGCCAGTGGTAACGGCCACGGCTAGCTTACGAGTTGTATGTAGGTTTGAACCCAGACAGGCGCTTTAGTTTGTGTAAATTATTTTACTCAAAATGGTGAAGGAAAACATCGTGGGGAAACCGGAATGTCTTAGAACTAAAAATTCGAAGACATGTGACATCGACCAACCCGCACTAGCCTCGCGTGGCAGATTACGGCCCACTCCCTCTCACAGCGAGGAGGCCTGTGTCCCAGCAGTGGGAATATCATAGGCTGCAGTGCGATTCTATCACCATCTCACCGTGAAAACTTAGGTGAAGTGAGCGTGGAGTGAGCTGTCAATAGTGTCAATTCCTTGCAAAAATAAACTCACTCCACCTAAGTTTTCACGGTGAGAGTTTTTAGAGAATTGACCGGCTGCTCTCAAAATGGTGAAGGAAACAATCGTGGGGAAACCGGCATGTCTTAGAACCAAAAATTCGAAGACATGTGACATCTACCAACCCGCACTGGACTCGCGTGGCAGATTACGGCCCACTCCCTCTCACAGAGAGGGACCTGCGTACCAGCAGAGGGAATTTCATAGACTTATTTTACTAGTAGCTACGTGTGTGTTGTATTTTTGATTTTAGTTTTAAATGTTGTATCAAGTTGATCTACTTTCGCTTAGCTTGGTCATTAGCGGCTATAAATAGCATGCTTAAAAATAAATATAGTTAAGAAAATCCGAAGCTAATTAGATTTGAGTTCAACCTTAATTTAACGATGAAAAGCGACTTTCACTAGGATATAATATTATATTAAAAGTCTTCAGTATAACTTATTTACTTACCTAAATCTTTCTTTTACGTGAAAACTTAGTTATATCTTAATATATATAAATTACGTGTCACGATGTTTGTCCGCGCTGGACTCCTAAACTACTTGACCGATTTTAATCAAATTTGTACACCGTGTGCAGTTTGATCCAACTTGAAAGATAGGATAGCTCACATCTCCATTTATAATCGCAATATTATTTTATTACAAATTATTTGTCTACCACAGCAACGCGTGGCCGGGTCAGCTAGTTATATTATATTTTTAAACACTATTATTATCGTTTTAGAATTAAAGATAGAACTTTCGAAGAGTATTTTGCTGTAAATTCTAACTATATACAAAGGCCCTGTTCAAGAGCAAAAGTTATCGAAAATTCCGATAAAATTACCGTTAAGAATTACTTTGTAATGGTTTGGAAGTCTGAGTAAACATTTATAAAGTTAACTAAGACGTCGAAAATATCACAAAAAAAAGAAACAATAAAACTTCTATTAAAACTAAATGTTGTCAAAAAAACAATTCCTGAATACTTTGAAGACCATACAACAACATATTACTTACGTCTGAGAGGACATAAAAGGTCTGTAGTACAAAAATAACACAAGTAATCCGGCTCCAATTCCTATATTATTATAAGTTTAAAATGTTGCTGAATATTTGAGGGTTGGGCCACAAAGGAAACTCTTCTTCCGAATGAATGACTTTCGTACAACTTTTGTGGTCCAAATTAAGAGATCAGCGACTTTTGAAAGTTAAGAAATAATAAAACGTATTTTATCACGTACACACGGCTACACATCAACCTACACATGCATAACCAGTATATGCCGACTTCTGATTGTACGGAAAACCTGTACAATACGAGGTCAGCTAAAACTGGAAATATATGGCTTGATGTGTTGGCGTGTGTACAGTCAAGGAAAACAGAATACAGGTAACAAAAAAATAAGGACGCAGAGTCTTTTAATTCCAAGAGGTCTGCTTGAAAGTTAATGACGCAAAATAAAGTAATATATCCAAATAAAATACAACCAGCCTATATCAAGAATTTTCCGTAGGAATGCTTTTGTATCAGTGTGTTTTGGTTATAAAAAGGGATAACGACACATTCGATTGACGACCTGTTTAGGCTGACCGCATACGTACGATTTCTTGATTAGGTTTCCTGATCAGGAATTCAGATTTGGAATTCCGTGAGACTAGAGCAGACGTTTATTTTTTTGTATTTGTAATTTATACTGCCAGTACGTAGAGTTAAGGCTCGTACACACAGGAGCGACACGACACGCGACACAAAGGCACCGCAAGTCGCGCAACGAGCAGTGCCTTTGTGTCGCGCTCAATTCGCGTCGCGCGTCGCGCCTGTTTGTAGGAGCCTTTACGCGTTCGTGAAAAAACGTTTAACATGGACAACGATGATGAATTGATTGCTATAGCACTTTTACTGACGCTAAACAAGAAAAAGAGGAAACGTCGCTATTGGGTACACCCATTAAATATTTAGAGAATAAAAGAGAGTCAAATTCTATCTGAAAAGAGCAAAATCACGAGCAAACCCAGAATAATTCTTCAAATTTTACAGGATGACAATGAAATCCTTTGATGAGCTTCATAATGGCTTACGAGAGAAAATAAAGTCTGTATTATTAATGTCCCTTAGGCATGGATATTTTTCCACTGACATTATCAAATTTTCTGGCTCACATAATTTTTATACAAATTGAAAATTTCCGTGCGTGTGCGGCGGATAGTAAAAAATGTGGTAAAAGCGCTGCTTCGGGATATTATGTACGGACGCCAGCACATCAAGCTACTACAATCTGTCAAATTTATTTAATAGATTTTCAACTTTATCGCAAAAACATAAGGTTCAAAGTTGATTGGGAAAATTTGACAGTTTCGGGTAGCTTGATGTGCTGGCGTCTGTACGTATATTTTAACTAGTCCGCTTCTCACTTGGACCACAACAGACAAGGGCACATAACAATGCATCCCTGCTTCGCACGTGAGTTCATCGCATCAATCAAAATGATTTATTTGCATCCGATGAGGGTCAAACATTGAGCCCTTATTTCATTAATACTATTATTACGATTCTATTCCAAATATTGATCTCTTAGAGCAACGGTATTATTAGATGTATTTATATTTATTTTGCCTCTAAAATAACTGTTCTTAGTCTAAATATAATTATATCTCAGTCATCATCTGCCTAGCCTTTTCCCAACTATATTGGGGTCAGCTTTCAATCTAACTGGATGCAGCTGAGTACCAGTATTTTACATGGAGCGACTGCCTATCTGACTTCCGCAACCCAGTTACTGGATAATACTTGGCAAGACTGGTTGTCAGATTTTCAGGCTTCTGACAACCCGTACCTAACGACTGTTAAAGATTACAGATGGGGACAACGGGTTAACGTAATTTCCGAGGCACGGAGGGGTCTAGGTAAATCTTACCTCAGTCTTCATCACAGCTATGTTGGGGTCGGCTTCCAGTCTAACAGGATGCAGCTGAATACCAGTATTTTACATGGAGCAACTGCCTATCTGACCTCCACAACCCAGTTACTGGGTAATAATACGATACTCCAAAAAAATATAATTAATAAAAATAAAATATCACCTCATTATGCCTAAATATATACGAACACATATCTTTCCTCCTAATTTCCGAAGTAATTTTACGACGATATTTTTTTTCAATAGTTATAGCGTAATGGCAGATTAGAGGTAGTAATAAAAGTAGCAAAATATTTTTACCTTAAAGCTCCAACAAGCAGGCGCGACACGCGATATAATAGCGGCTGTTTGAAGAAGCCCTTACACGTGAATATACACGTGTAAGGCAAATATTAAGCTGTTTAGAACACGTGTAAGTACGCAATACACTATATAGATGTTTTGTTGTAGGTACAATATCTTGAAATAGACCTAATAACAGATAGAGATAATATAATGTTTGTTATCATGACTCAATGTTCAAAAAGTTAGGATAATACACATTATTATGTAGAAAAATCCAGCTGATTATGATCTGCTGATAAGCATAATCAGCTGGATTTTTCAACAGAATATTTTAACGCTTGCTGCGCCCCGCGGTTTCACGCGCATAAATCTCTATCCCGTAGGAATAATGGAATAAAAGTATTCTATATCCTAACCCAGGTCGTGGTCTATCCATGTCCAAATTTCGTCTCAATCCGTCTACCCGTTTTTGAGTGAAAGCCTAACAAACAAACGTACTAACAATCAAATCTTTTTTCTTTATAATATTAGTTTAGATTGTCTCAAATCGCTTTTAGTGTACTGACGTGACCGCTTTGTTCTTTTGAACTACGCAACGGATTTTTATATGGTTTTCACCATAATTTAGAGAACTTATTCCAAAAGATTTCTGTATAAATATATATATCTATACATACATAGAAATGCATATACATATAAATAAATAAAATTTAAGTGTCTGTTTGTAATATCAAAATAACATCTTTTTACGAAATGCATATTACTATGAAAGTATATAATATACGCTACTTATAACAAAAAAGCATTTCTTTACATTTTTGTCTGTCTAGCTGTTTGTTCCGGCTAATCTCCGAAATGGCTAGACCGATTTTGACGGGACTTTTACTTGCAGATAACTGATGTTATGGAGTAACAAACAGGCTGCTTTTTGTCCTGGTAGCACTTTTGCGTGGGATAATTTCTGACATCCACGCGAGCGAAGCCGCGGGCAGAAGTTAGTTTATGCTAACAATAAAGCTGAAGAGTTTGTTTGTTTATTTGTCTGACCGCGCTAATCTCTGGAACTACCAGTTGGAATTGAAAAAATCATTTTGCTTTGTAAGCCCAATTCTTGAGGTTATCTGGTAATCAAATCATATTGCCCAGTCCCTGTCCCTTTGTACAGTTTCTATATTTATGTCTGTAATTTATATGGTGTACATAATAAAGAGTATTCTATTATATTGTCCCCACCACTGGGACACAGGATTCCTCTCTGTGAAGTGGGAGTGGGCCATAATCCACGACGTGGTTGCCCGGTGGGGGTCGGTCCCTTTGGCCTCTGAGGAGCCGAGCAAAATGAAAGAAAGAAAAAAAGGACACTAAGCAAAAACTAAATAACAGTGCAGTCGATGAGATGCGACGGGGAACAAGAAATTTCACGCAAATGAAGTCTCGGGCATAAGCTTGTATTATAATAGGTATTTCCTGCTTAATTATCCAAGTAAACTGCGCTAATAAACGGAAAATATAGCAAATAGGATGCGTGGCGGCGATAAAATGCAATCGTAACAAGCGACGCGATGCAAAATGCAGTCAGCTTGTGCTAATGAGTCAGTATTTATTAAAACATAATTTATATTCTTACATTATGGAGGAGAATAAAATAAAATCAATTATTTTGTGTTGAAAACATAACAAACGTAACATTTAAGAAAGATTCAATAATGTTATAGGTTATTTTTTTCAAGTGGCCCTTAATTTACTTTATTCAAGTGGCCCTTTTTTTTTCAGGATGGGAAATCATCAAATGGCCCCTCCCGCTCTGGGTGGAGCAGAAGGGAGTGTCAGACTCTTACTGACTAAAACCCACCCGTGTTCCTTCCTTAGCCCTTTATCTTCCGGGCCAGAGCGGTAACCCTTTCGGACAATCCCGCTGACCATTCAAATGGCCCTTGTTTTTCAAATTTAGCATCGCATCGCCTACCCATGCTATTATTTCGTTTCTGCTTAGCGTTCCTTCTGACATTTTTTTTTCTCGGTTCTTTAGTATCGTATCGTGACATTAAAAAAAGTTTTTTTTTTTAAATCCGACTCGTTGTCCCAGAGATTAAAACAAAAAATAAACTCTTCAGCTTTAATAATTATATTATTAGAAGATTTCAGAGTAAATGTTTTGATTCATTATAATATATAATTTCTAAGAAAAAAACTTTTACGCATAACACAATATACATAAATACCCCTAAAGTGGGATTTGCACACCGGTTTGCAAACAAACAATAGAAAAATTCTTACCGATGGATATTTTAATACACATTACATCATGTTAAAAGCAAAACAAACAACAAAAACCCGAATACCTATTGAAAATAATCCCTTTCCTCCTTTAGGTACATTTGCGTACAATGGACGATACAAAGATTAATCCTAGCGACCGCGACATTCAGATTGCATGTATGATACTACGAGTATTGTACGCAACTGTACTGGGGTATATAATAGAAACACTTATAATTATGTGATTCGTTAAAGGTTTGGACATTCAATGTTAGCATTGAATTTAATTGTGGAGATCGTATTTCATTTTGATTGGAATCTTTACCTTTTACAAATTTATTTACTGTTGACATTTATAATTTATTATTGCTTGCTTTTAGAAATATATATTCAAGATATCAGGAAATAAATCGATTAGTGATGGAGACCAAAAATATATCTATTTCGTCTAATTTATTTTCACTTGCTGAGATAACAATGCCAAATGTGATTGTTAACCAGAGTATGGAAGGAGTAGTAGACCTTTTTGTGAAGTGGGAAGCACTTCCACCGTAACTATTTCTGCCGTCAAACAGCGTTGCTGTGTTGCAAGTTAAAGAGTGTAGAAGATGGTGCAAATGTCATTACAGATGCATGTGACATCAATTTCATTCCAGTCTTTAGAATGTCAATGCACTCCTACGATGCCTTGGTACAGGTAACCTATGGTAAACTTATCATCAGGTAGACCGCCTGCTTTTTCACCGTCAAAAAAACATAAAAAGGGTATATAATTTTTTTTATGGCCATTCAAATATTTTAATGCAACCAAATCAATAAACTCCACATCTAAAATCCTCAACAAATGCCATCAAATCTGCCAGTTCAATTTCAAAATACCAAGCAATATCTACCACAACATTTTACAAATCCAAATATTTGTGAAATACCGTTGCACGACCATCGCAAATACCGCAAACGAATCGCCGGCTGGTCCAGAGAAGGCTATTCGTTCACTGTGACGTAACGATAGACATTGCCCATTCGGGGCATAATTTAATGCTGCAAACGTTTTGAGTTATTGAATGAATGATGCTAAGATATGGGTGGTGGGCTTTAAATGAATGAACTAGAATTGAGAGGATCTCTTGTTGTTGTCTTATGTTTTGTACTGCAGTGGATTTTCTCAGTTTCCTAAATGGATATGGTACAGACGCCAGCACATCAAGCTACCCGAAACTGTCAAGTTTTCCCAATCAACTTTGAACTTAATACTTTAGCGATAAAGTTGAGAATGTATTAATGAAATTTGACAGATTGTAGTAGCTTGATGTGCTAGCGTCTACGTGAACAGCTGAAACACTTGAATTCATGGGACGAGTTTACAACTGCTGGTATAAAGTACGCACGGCTACACATCAAGCTATACATAACCAGTATAAGCTGACTTCTGATTGTACGAAAAACCTATATAATGCGAGGTCAGCTAAAACTGGAAATGTATAGCTTGAGATGTCGCCGTGTGTACATATCTTAAGAGGGAAATTTTGACAAAGTCTATTGATCTGGATCTTCTTCTTTTTCTTCGTAGCACTCTTGTCAGAGCGGTCGTGGTCCTCATGTAGTTTCATGTCTAGGGGCTGATGTGATTTACCTTACGATTTTTCGCCAGCTAATCCGATTTCGGGTGTTTTTTGTGCACTCATACAAGGAATCACCAACTGCGGATTTAATTTGGTCAGTCCATCTCATGGGTGAGCGTCCGCGTGTTCTAGTACCCTCCACTCTATCCTGCACGACAAGGCGGTCAGTAGAGTCTCTCTCACGTCTCAAGACATGCCCAAAGTATTTGAGGATGCGCGTTTGGACCATAACAAATATAGACGCTCGTGACGATTTGGATAGTAATAATATTTAAAGTGAATACAAATATAAAGAACACAGACGATGTATTTTCCAACGCAGACGAGAGCGAACTGTGAGCCACAGCATATTACGATAAGGCCACAGTTTTCAGAGAAAGCTAGCAAAAGAACCATTGCTACCATTCAACATAATAATATCCTAACTAATATTATAAATGCGCCTAAACCACTGAACCGATCATCTTGAATTTTTGCATATACGTTGTCGGGTGTACAGAAACGGACATAGGGTACCTTTCATCCTGAAAAAAAGTACTGTTCCCGTAGAAAACAACAATAACGTTATTGTGATAATAGATGGCGCCATGTGCCTTTCGAATCAAAACCAGGACAACGTCTGTCGGTTCAGCTAGTTATAATATAAAAAGATGGCGTATCGTAATAATTGGATCCCACTCTTATTGCAACAATATGAAAACAAGGAAACAATCAATCCCAACAAGATCTTCTGGGGAATAAATAAACGTTGAGATGCAATAAATAACACACGCACACGATTCCTTACATGCGATAATATGCTGTTCATCATATACAATATATTATAAGGAAAACAGCATACGTTTATCAATGGGGTTGGGATAATAATCTTACCATTTTAGAAATAAACTGAAATAGAAGTACATAGTATTATAATCTAATAGTTAGATATCGGCGTTGCGCGTGCAAAAGCCTCTATGTGTTATTATTTAGTTATTTTTGGTTCTTTATGCAGTTTTAATCGTTATTTCAATACAAACATACTGTATAAATAGCTATGTGATAAGTGCAATATTTAAAGAGTTAAGGAATGTAGCTATGTGATATTCATACATCGAACGTTCCGTATAAAAACGTTAAATGTTATAATTCATAGAGCTCAAATAAGTTCACTAAAAACACATAGCAACTTTTGCACGCGCAACGACGATATACGCTAAGAATGTCTGAAATAAAAAAGCGATAATATACAACGTCTGTCCCTCTCAGTGTTTGTGATAGAATGATATGCAATGAACTCCACAGACAATTATGATCATAATACATACTCGTAAATCATTTTATTTTTGAAAGGATAGGTACTGAAGTTATTTCAACTACTACTAAATAAGTATCTACATATTGTAGTAAAATCAAAAATAGACCATCACCTCTGAGTTCTTTTCGGCATTTTTTTCAAGGATCAGTCACCTAGGAAATGCCGGCGCCATCTTGTTTTGAAATATTACCAACAAAATATTAAAGTGTAAATAAACATTGTATCGTCAATAATAATAATTTCCTGTCATCAGGTCGGAACCGTGCTATTATTAGTTTTCTTAATAAATATTTGAAAGCAGAACCATCCAGAACTGATTCAAAGAAAATTTGTTTACCGCCTTAATTATCGTATCCGTGAACCTCCGATGGCCTACGAAAATAGCTGTCGAACATAATAGGCTACTAACACTCGATGAAAGGCGCAAAGTTATTGATATGTGTTTGCTTTATGACATACTCAATGGACGCCTCGATTGCCCCGAGTATGTCGCACTGGTAACTTTTAACACTCGTCGTTACACGACAATGGTACACGTACCTCGGCACTCGACTAATTACGCCAAAAATTTTGTATTGTTTTATTTTATTTGAAATTGGTTTACTCTTGACTCAAGTCTAAAGTCTGTTTTTTAATCTCGTAGACTAAATTGACACATGCAAATGTCAAATTTACAAATAATCTTGCCAGCTCTTTTGTGCAGTGTTGTACCTACGATACCGGTTTGTTGAATCGTAACTTTTTATCTATAATAGACGAATTAAATTTTCATTCAAAGTTTTTTATTTAAAATTCACGTACGTACACACGGCTGCACGACGTACTACAAACTGCCAGGGAAATCTGACCACGCAACGCCATACGTAATCCGACCATGTTTCGATGCCTTTTAATGCCTTTCGATGGTCTATTAATATTCGAAGCGAAAAAGGGGCTAGATGATTACCACAAGGAGATGACTTCTGAAAACTGGTTAAAAAATATTTTTCTGAAATTAAAAGAAAACGCAGTACTTGTAATAGATAATGCTCCATATCACACCAAGAAACTGGAATCGTTACCTACTTCTAGTTGGCGAAAAGGGCAAATCCAAGATTGGCTAAAATTAAAAAATATTTCATATGACGAGACAATGTTAAAGCCCGAATTAAATGAAATTGCCCGAAAGCACAAAAAAGCCCATGAAAGGTATGTCGTCGACGAGATGGCTGCTGAACGGGGTGTCACTATTTTGCGACTACCCCCTTACCACTGCGAGCTAAACCCGATTGAGTTGGTTTAGGCTCAAGTAAAGGGGCATGTCGCTAAAAATAATAAAACATTCAAAATAAATGAAGTACGAAGCCTTTTTGAAGAAGGGCTTCGTCAAGTGACCCCGCAGCGGTGGAAAGACTGGGTAGTCCACGTAATTAAAATTGAAGATCAAATGTGTCATCTGGGCCATTTATAACCGACGACATTACTGATAGGTTTATCATAGAAGTAGGTGGCGATTCTGATGATTCAGAATATTCCTCAGACATGGAGTCATTATCTGAATCAGATTAACGCGAATACCTGTAATTAAGTTATGTAATTAAAAATATATATTTTACATTATTAATTTTGTATTATTACGTTTTAAATAAGTACCTACACATTATTTCAAGATAAACACATTATTTCAGGATAACTTATTGTAAAAAAACGATACTTGATTTTATTAACGCTAAGTTTCGGTTGTGCCACATCACTATTTAAGAATTGCAATAAACTGACAACACTCGTAATGTCAGTTTAGTCTACGAGATTAAAAAACAGACTTTAGGTCAGAGGTGACAGAGACAAAGTCGACGATGGAGATGGAGTGAGCTTACCCAGAAGAAGCCTGTTCACTCTCACTTTGAAGAGATTCGGGTTGTATACGTTCGGAAACACAGACGCAGGTAGAGAGTTTCACTCTTTTGCTGTGCACAATATATAAAGGACATTTGAAAACGCTTATTATTATTGACCCGTATATTACCCGTATTGCTCGAATTTATGACACAGGTTTCTCACAAGTAGATAATTATAATTAACTGTAACAAAACTACATTCAAAAAATAATAATAAAAACCATAAACGAAGGCAATTGATAAACACACTTATTAATTATTGCAACTTTGTTTTTGAAAATCAAACTTTTTTTGTCTCTAGAATTTAAACTTTATATCTAAAACTGAATCTTATGTATTTAAATATTTCTTAGTCTGTAGTCCGTTCGCATGTTTTATACATAAATCTTGATATACAGGGTAACCTAAAACCTACTAGGGTAGCCATACAATACTGTAATACACATACTCTGTTACATACTATTCGTACCGCTGTTGGTTGCCTAAATGAATAAAATAAAAATACAAAGACATTTTTTCTATTCTCTTTAGCTTAGCCCTTTTATCCCTTACACTTTTTCTGGATAAATCACTAAATTATCACACCAATATTATACAGCGAAAGTTTGTGGGTGTGTGAGTGTGTGTGTGAGTGTGTGTGAGTGTGTGTGTGGGGGTGTGTGTGTGAGTGTGTGTGAGGATGTGTGTGTGTGTGTTCATAATATGTTTGTTACTTCTTCACGCTCAAACGGCTGGGCCAATTTTGATTAAATTTTGTATGGAAGTAGCTGACACCCTGGATTAACATATAGGCTGCTTTTTATGCCGATATTCCCACGGGATCGACATTAACGCGGGTGAAACCGCTGGGCGCAGCTAGTTGTAATCTATAACCGTAGGTACAGTGTTTCGTAGTAGGCTTAACTTGTTGCACTCTAGTTGCCAGCAACCCCATCGCTCCATTTATTAGAGTATCTTCTGCTACTCGTTGTATGGGTACTCATTCGATTTCCACTTGTTGAAGATTACAAGGAATTACATTTCCAGTTCGGGATTACAGTCTGTGAAGAGAATATCCTAGAAAATAGTTTCCGGCTACCAATTACCTACGGGTATCGTTTCGAATTTTTAAAGCTCTTGGTCCTCCTGCAATTTTGAATTGCCAGAAGGCTGGTTGTTGTGGTACGATCCGGTAAAGGCTTACGTCCAATACGGCAATCGTAGCCCACAACTGTGGGCTGAGATTTACAAATAAAATTTTTGATATGACCGAAATATTATTGTACAGACGCCAGCAAATAGCTAATCGAAACTGTAAAATTTTCCCAATCAACTTTGAACCATAAGCTTTAGCGATAAAGTTGAAAATTAATTAAAGAAATTTGACAGATTGTAGTGGCTTGATGTACTGGCGTCTGTACTTTAGGAAATCTCTTTTTTTTTTGGTCGCCGTTTGTGATACGAGCTGCTAAGAGAATATTTGTTCTTCATATTGTTTTCACTAAAATATTAACCCAGGAGACTGCCTTTTCTACCGTTACGGTTAAAATGGCGTGACTATCGAGATGGCGACTAATAGAGAAGTATGGAAGAACAAGACAAGTTGCGGTGACCCCAAATAAATTGATATTAGCAGGAGAATGATGACTTTCTTTTTTCTAACTGTTAATAATATTGTTTTGCCAAGTAGGAGCACAGGGAATAGCAACAGGAGTAGTTTATCAAACTTTGTTATTTGTCACTTTTATACAAAAAAACCTTATAATACTCTTTATCACATCTATTCAACAAGAGCTAGTGTATTCTTCGTAAACAGGGACTAAAATAGCTCTTTAATCCCTAGGGAATAAAAGTGATTTGAATTTGGAATGTGGATATTGTTAGTAAAAGATCCAATCACCAAAGAGATCAATCAAGAACATTGTATGAACAAGTAACAGGCTGTACGATATAGAAAAAAGCGCGCAAGCCAAATTAAAAAAAAAGTTGTGAAAAAATAAAAACGCGCGAAAAGCATTATGCCTTCGTTCGTAATTGTTTACTCAAAATTGTATGGAAATAAATAAACATATTATTCTTATTCATAAGTTGCACTTACTCATTTTTTCATAGAGGGTGATAAAAAGTAGAGTGTCCACCTCAGGAGCAACAATATTTTAAGCTCAAGTAACGTAGTGTGTATCCTTCTCGCCCTCAAAATAGTTATTTGCTCCCTTGGCAAACAATCTACTATTTGGTACCCCCACATATAGTATTGATATAGTATGTCTCTACTGTATCAATGGTGCCCAAGGACCCTGATCGTTCAGTGCGAAATCCACTCAAAAGGACCAACCAACATTCAAGGCTACTTTCATCCGCAGACAAAGTGGACGCATCATCACCATAAATATGCGTTATCACCGCAGCCGGGTCGATGTGGCCCCACGGATATTTCGATTTATGGGAATTAGGGACACCGTTCTGTTCAGATTATTTATGTCGCACTCGCTCGACGAGGTATCTGCGTCAGTTTATTTGGACAATTTTTCGAATGTATTATGTAACAGTATTGCAGTAGGCGTCGAGGTACGAGAATTTTGTAGTGGTGTTTTAATTGAAAGAGGGTCTCAGTTATACTGCAGTTTGATTTATTTACAACAATTAAGAAACCACTGACGGTGAAGTGCGACTAGGAAAAGTACTGTAGGAATGTGTTCTAATTCAGATGAAAAGGAAAAGAGCAAAATCGAAGCTAAAATTAATGTAACGATGATGATGACTAATAATGAGGTGAATTATATTTAAGAAAAGAAACAAGGCTTATATTAATAGAAAAATTACCGAGAAATTCGAAACCGTCGAATTAGAAAGAAAAGAAGAAAGAAAATGCGTTACGTTACGTTAGTGACCAGATTCAGAAACAGCTACTTGATGATGATGGTCTGCCTGTTTCAAAAGTATGTATCTGTAAAAAATGTAAACATATAGATTAGAAAACGTACCTCAGGGTGCCAATTTGTAGTGTCACTAAGAAATTTAGTATTTAGATTTAATAATAATAAGTTTATTTATCAAAAAGTAAAAATACAATGTGACAGATTCGGTGAGCCACAAACTAAACATCGTTTATATCTTGTGGCTCTGGAGTGCTAATATTACAATGTTAATGATTACATTACAGTTTGAGGATGTTAGATAGCTACAAAAAAGTTAAGAGTTAAAATAAAATAAAACATTCTTGCGATTCTGATCACAAAATAAAGTAACTAGTATTGGTTTAACCTAAGGCTTGTACTATGGTGTGTGTGTGTTTGTCTGTGTGTGCATGTTTTATGCGTGTGTGTGTATGTGTGTGAGTGGGTGTTGATATGTGTGTAAAGGTGCCATATCAAAGCTTCGGTGGAGTCATATGATAATTTTAAAAGAGCTGAAGTTAGGATTTTCTTACAGGTGGAGGTTGAGCAGTCTTTTAGGTCGCAGATTTGGATAACTTTATTGTAAGTGTTGGGATGGGAAAAATGGGTACAGCGTCTAGCTAATTCGGATTTGGCATTTGGTATGCGTACTCTGAAGACACGCTTGTTTAATGTCCCTGAAATCAGGCCGATTTTTTATTGTTGCATGATATTTAAGCGTTGTTTCTAGTGTTTGTAATTAGTCTGTAAGCCTTCTTAAAAGTAATAAATAAATAAATAAATATTTGTCTTACCCTGAGGACTTGAAATTCATGGTAGACAAAGTCTGTAGGGAACCTGAAAGGTTTTTTTAGTGCGACTTTGATCAGTGCCCGTTGCGCCCTTTCTAGCGTTATAAATGTGCTCTTACCAGCGCGTCCCCAAATGCAAATACAGTACTTTATGATTGACTGGCAGAGTGCGAAGTAGACCATTCGCAAAATATCGACAGGGGTACAGTCCTTGAGTTTTTTCAAGACATATATTAGTTTTCGTACTCTGGAGGAAAGGGCAAAAATGTGGGTTTTATACGTTAAGTTGTTATCTATGGTTATTCCGAGGTATTTGATCGTGTCAGTACGTTCAAGGACTTTACATGCGCAGGGGTGGTGTGGCAGTTGTGAGGAAATTATGTGTTTCTATGGACAGGTATGTATTTTTAAGACGTGTCGTGGAAAACGATGGCTGTGTCATCAGCGTAGGAGATCACTTTAGCATTTCTAAGAGGGAGATTTATTACGTTATTGATTATAATTCTGTAAATACATATTTGTTAAGGCCGCGAATCATATATTAATCAACGTACAACATAATACTGACCAGCAAATGGCAAAAAACCTAAAAAAAAATGAATTTCGCGGGCGACTCTGGCGTTTTCGCCTTAAGGTAAAAGTCTTGTTTTAAAATTGCCACACCATACAATGCTTTTTCTTTCAAATTTTCTGAGCCAATATTTGCAACGAAACCTTAGTATATAATTAGGTATTATATCGATTTCCCATTAGTAGATGTTCCTGAATAAAGTTGATGAAGGAACTAGAGCTGTTCAGTAGGTAGGTACCTGACAAAGACCTCATCTGGTTTTCCAAACAAAAATATATTTTAAAATTCTACATAAATTACGGTACTCCTTGGCCCAGTTTTTAACTGCATCTGTGAATTAACCGTTTTAAGGTAAATCCTATCTCGCGTTCTATCTACCTCTAGTTTGTGGAACTTAAACAAACATTGTAAATGTATGTGTAATTAAAAAACTGGTTTGCTACAAGTTAATTTATTCTCGGTCAATTTTAATTAAGTTTGGTCTATCACGTGTAAGTGCTAGGAAAACGTCTAATTTAAACGAAGATGTATTTAAATTTTCGGAAACATTAATATTTAAATCATGTGTGATGACCTTGTTTGTGAGCCACAAGTGGCCACATCGCAGGCTCCTGATTGGTCAGGAGCCGGATGTTGACATATTTAACAGTAAATATACATATGTTTAATGTTTGCATGAAGTTTTTAGTTAAATGTTATGTTGTTGGCTTGCTGCGCGCTTTGGTGTTTACTGTAATTGTTACTGCCTCGACCAACACAACACCTGAGAAGGCTCTCGTTGGGCAGCTGGATAAAGGCTTGATTCAGAAAGCGGTACTTCTGGGACCGCATTCTTAGAAGGTTCCTCTCTCTGGAGCCCTGACCGCCGGTAGCTTGAACCCTGTTCCCGATACCGGCGGGCAAACTTTTTTTATATTTTTAAATGTTTTTTTAATGTTTTTGTATATAAAAATATTTAATGTAACTATAAATGTAATTTATAAGTATTTAAATGAAATAAAGATATTCATAAATAAGAATTTATAGTATCTCAAGGAAACCTACATTAAAGATTTTAGTAATACAGACTTTTTTTTTGCGGATCTGAAATCATCACCCTCCCGCTCTGGGTGGAGCGGAAGGGAGTGTCATACTCTTATTAACTAAAACCCACTCGTGTTCCTTCCTTAGCCCTTTATGTTCCGGGGCAGCAGTAACCCTTTCGGACAATCCCACTGGCCCGGCTTTTTTTACATTAACATTTTAAGAAAGAGTATGTTTAGGTTCCTAACTTTTTTTTTATGTTAAAAACTTTTCTAATTTATCTGGTGGTCCTCTAATCACGGCGGTAAAAATAGGGTTTTTTTTTAGAGGATCATATTTTGTTTACTAATTAGTTGCTGAAAAAAGAAAAAGACAGGGTCGTGTTTACAGCAGACCTTGATTTTATGAAAAAATAATATTGCTCTAGAGGCAGTATTCAGGAAGAAAAAAGGGGAATACATTTGTATGGAGAATCGCACGCCCTGTTCCCTCTTAATAATCCGATATACCCACCATTAAAGTGTATATGGAACATTTATTAAACTTCACCAAAGCTTCATATTATATTACTTTAATCCAAACATTGCAGACAATAAAACTCCATGGGAGATTTTTTCTCATAATAATCTCTTTATCAAAAGAACCATAACACCGTGACGGTCTTTTGTGCAACTAAACAATCAATAACCGACCTTCTAAGTTAGCAGTAAGGTGCAATATTGCTGCAGAGATCCGTTCAACATTAACATAATTTCATAACTAGGGGCCGAACAGATTTCTAATAACATATTTTGATTTTTTTATTTCCCCTATTTGAGAAGATATTTCGCATTAATGGGTGGGATAAGACCCGTCTGATTATGACCACGACTTTTGTTCGGTACCCTATTGTAATAGCGTGATGTTTGAGAGTGGTCGTTAATACGCTGGGGAAGTTTCCGATTACTATTGGGGTATCTAGAATTAAAGCTTGTATTTGGGCTATTATAGATTTGTCGAAGGTCATAAAAGTGGTCGGCACGCCAGACTAGTACCACCTACCTACCGAAATATAATGGACTCGATATACAGAAATCAATTGAGAATTAAATTTGCGGGCTACCTTCTTATGTTTTTTGCAATTTGCAGGTCAGTGTCAGGTTGTATGTTAAAGGAAATAATAATATGATTCAAGACCGTAACAAGTATGTATTTACAAAATTATAATCATTACAACAAAAAATAAAATTTGAATTTCTCAGGCTACCCTGGCGCTTCTTAATGGCGGTAATTTCTTTAGTAGTTTTTTAGAATAATATTCAGCTCAAAGAACAAAAGAATACAGATCTGTTGGATCGTCAGATGTTTATTTTTTTCAGTTTTTACCAAAATATGAGGAAATGCGTGTGATCTATCCATAAAGCAATGATTTTGTACAGAATTTTAAATATTAACTACTTTTATGTCCCTATATATCCCTTTTTGATGATACACTATTTTTATAAGCACTAGAACCCTCCAAAAATGCACAAAATTGCCAATTTCAAACGCTGTCAACAGAGGCAAACACAAGGTGTACAAATTAGACAACTATTAATGAAAAAAGAAAAAAATAGTTTCGTAGTATTATATTCTTTTTATTCAGTTTATGAAATATCTTTTAAATTTGTCCAATATTGGAGGAGGAAAAAAAACCTCGAATTACGACTTTTTACTTAGGCTTTTTCAAAAGTCTCTCCGACCGCATTTCCTCCTAGGAACAATAATTTAGTATAATGAAATGGTAGCTATATACAAATTTACGTTATAGCCACGTTAGTAGTTCCATACAATGTATACGTTTGAAGCACCCTGGAAAAAGAACCAGCACCCTAATTGCGTAAAACATTTTTAATCAAATCCAAGGGTTTTGAAGAAAATTCCTAATCCATTGCTTGATAGGTTTGGAAAATTCATCAGCTTAATAATGTAAATAACGCAATGAACGTGGCTGAACTCTCAAAATGAAAGGAACTGCGATCAATTAACATGTCATGCGTGTTACGCAATTACCCCAAAGGTCCTACGCTATGTTCTTCACACTACGCTATATTTGTAGGTATAAGTAACCTGTGCGAACAGGAAAATACACATTTCTGAAATTGGAATTGACTTGTGCAGGAACTTCATTAAATCGAGTGCCCATGACACGATAATGAAAGAATGCTAGCCCCAACAAATAAGGTAAAATGAGGGGAAAGGATAAAAGGGCTTCATAGGTAAAATCAAGAGGCTAAGTCATTGCTTTCAAGGGTCATTACGGGGCCCTTTCCCTATTGTCGAGTTTTACAACACGAATGGGTATCACAGTGATGGGAATTTCCCACTATTTTTACTATTTTTATTACACTATTCATTTGGTGTAAATAGTGACAAGGTGAAAGAAAGAAGGGGAGAAAAGTGCTTCAACAAAAGCGAATGTTTTAAAAATAGAACAGTTTTAAAGCTGAAGGTTAATTTCCTTTTACATACAATGACGTAGTCATCAGAACTATTTTTATCGATGATAGTTTCATTTCAAAAACAAAGTCCTAGATTGTCCAGTGCTCTAATAGAAAATACTGGGACAACACCGTACGGAAATTGGCATGTCCGAGAACCAAAAATTCGAAGACATGTGACATCTACCAACCCGCACTGGGCCCGCCTGGTGGATAACTCTCACCGAGAGGAGGCCTTTGTCCCAGCAGTGAGAACGGCTGATTATGATCTATAAAATAATCAGTCCGTGGATGGGTGAACATTCATTACATACCGAGACTCCTCCGGGCCTCGGAACTTGGCTGTCATTCGTAGATCTTTGAGAGTCGTTACTGGTAGTCAGAAGCCGAAAGTCTGACAACCAGTCTTACCAAAGTCTATGGTGTTACCAAGTAACTGGGTTGCGGAGGTCAGATTGGCAGTCATGTAAAATACTACTATCAAGCTGTATCTGGTTAGACACAGTTGAGAAAAATGCTAGACAAATGAATATAAGATAATGCAGTGTTGGAGTAAAACATAATCATTTTGCAATAATTAAACTATATAAACCATAATTTAAAAAAAAATTGCATCAACGTAGTTTTTATTATTCAGCAATTTGTAAAAGACATTCTCCAGACACTGTCCGCTTTAAAGCAAATATACTTCGGAAATCCGATCACACAGAAAACGAAGTAATTGCTAATAGTTCAGCTTAACTATCCAGCAATTAAATTCTCTAGTAAAAAGTCTAAGAAAACAATAAAATTTCTGCAAACTATCTTCCAAGAACACAATGGGATTCCGACTTTTCAAGTGCCAAACAATAAGTTCTTTGCGTGCAGTTCAGTAATAACGGGGTGCTTGGAGACTTGGAGTGCAAAGGACAATGCGTTTTAGTACAGAATACTTTTGTAGTTTGTTTTCTGTGACAGGTAACTGAGTTTCATTATGGAAGCTAGGGTTTGCTTTGAAGCGTTTCCTAGAAATGTAGCACAGAAGGAGATAAGATGTTTTCTTCTTGTTAAAATTTGACAATAGTATGTATATCAGGGATACTAGGAAATTGTTACCGGTAGGAATCTTAAAACACCAGTAAATACGTTTTAAACGTCTTGCCGATGTAGTTTCACGTAATAGGCGCGATAATACCTTACTGTGTTATCAATTCGCTAAGACATTCCTTAAGCTGAAGTAAATGTAAGCCAATAAAAAAATGCTCACAATCCGATTAATAGTTGCGAAGAAATGCGTGGACAAACATACATACATACACTTTGTATATTTATTTGGAAGCCCTAATTGATTGTCATAATGTGAATATAATGCAGTTCCAATAATATTACATACATACGTGTCGAATTGATAACCTCCTTTTTTTGAAGTCGGTAAAAAGGGGCTGCGAATCTTTTTGACAGTCAAAGCATACTATACTCGTAATAGTTTAACAGAATTCTTGATTCATAAAAAAATTTAAACTTAGACTGTTTTAAATAATAATTATGTTTGGTTTTGTGTTGTTTCTTGTTCTGTTGGTTTGTTAATGTTTATTACATATTTAGTTATAGTTTGGTGGATAAGTTCTTATTTTTGTAATTTTTGCATGCCTACTCGTAAAATATGGCTGAACCTATTTCCTTAAAACACCATGTACGGTACCTATATTTGCAAAATAACATATCTTTATTTTTAATAAAAACCACCAGCTGAATCAAATAGAGAGTACCAACATGCTCAAAATAAAATTACAATTATTATAGCCAGCGGCTTCAATGAAATCAATACTTCAAATTGTAATTCTGATTTATATAAAAGTAACCAATCGTAATATTCAAACACGTGAGCTCACACCAGACTTGACTCAGCGCAATTCACACAATAAATCTTTGCACATTGTATCGAAATTAAAATAAATCAACAACATTCACTGCTGTAGGTCTTTCCCCTCAACAGAACCCTTGAACCGATAACACAGCTATATTATAAAAGGCCAAACAATAACAAAACAAGAATAAAATGAAGCCAGGTAAAACGCTAACAAAGGAGACTTACCCACGCTAAACACGGCGCGGCGGCGTGCTAATGCTCAACAACTATTAAAGGTTCATTGTTCCTACACACAATAAGAAGTGTAGTTAGAAGGATCCTCATAAAACTGGCGTTAAGATCTTATTATAGAACATTTACTGAGACAAAAGGCCAGCCTCCTTACAGGGTATAATATACCTGTGTTGTTTATTACAGTACTTGCGGAATTAGATGCGGCTCTTGTGAATTAAATTAATTAACCTGAGCGTCTAGATGAAAACGAGGAAAGAGAGGGTAGAAGCGCAATAGATGATAATCGTACAATCAGAACTGTAGATCTTGGAATAAAGACAGCTGAGTTTAGGGAAGATGTAAGGTAAATTTAAGAGAAGACGAAAAAGATACATAATACCTAATTTGAAAAGGTGATAGATATTCCTTTTAACAAGATCAGATCAGAATGAGAACAAACTAAAAATATCTCCTAAATTGTACGTTAACTTAAATTCGAAAAAATAAAAAACTTAGAAAAACAAACTTAGCTTGCAGTCTGTCCGATATTTGACTCGTCGACACGTTATCTGGTTGAGAACGTCCGAAACTTCATTTGCTGGTTTGCGGTTTCCTATTGAGATGTCGTCGGCTACAAGAGCCATCAATTCCCTGACAGAGTATGTGGCTGGCAAATTGACACGTGCTATTTCTGTTACAGTTTCCGAGGCGTTGGAACATTATCTAAACTGTTTACTTTGTCTTACATTTTTATTAGTTCGAACTACGAACTATTCAATTTTATTAGCTCATTTTCTTTAATGTGTCTATTAAATATACGGTGCTGTGAAATGAAGAAAGTAGTTTGGTTTGATTTACTATTTAAACCGCTCACTTATCTTTAACAAGCTTTTGCCCGCGGCTTAGCCCGCGTGGTTGTCGGAAAATATCCCACAAGGACGTATTTACTTGGATTAAAAGTATCTGTTAACCGAGATTATAAACTATAATATATGTGTGCCAAATTTCATACAAATCCGATCTGCCGTTTGCGCTAATCCGGACCATACATGCAACAAACTGACAAAAAATCTAAAAACTATACTTTCGTCATTAGAATCATTCCCAGACACGCTAGCACTAGCTTCTTTTTTCAAATACCTATTTATATATTCAAGGTACAGTTTTGGCATCGCTACGATTTTAATAAATGTATAGATTTTAGTATACCAAAACTTGAGGGGCGTCTATAATAGAATATCTCTAAAATATACAATTGAAATACCGCACACACCCACTCTATGCGAAATCCCCAGAACTATGACGCCTACAGAATTCCGCAGACAAGTTTCTTTACGTGATAACTTTCAACCAAATTTATTTAAAGATTCCTTTCTCAATGCTATTATTAAAGTTATAAAATGCGGCTAAAGTCGTGGTTAACATATAGTCACAGTAAATCGTCTGAACTAAGGTAAGATAAGTAAATATTCATCCTAAAACACACAAGACAAATTACAAGTACTTTTATTACAGCTTAAAATGCTAGTCGACGTGACTTAGACACGCATTTACACTACTAAAGTCCTACAAGGGAACAAATTCTACCTGTGCGTGACTACTTGACGCTCTGCTTGCTCCAAAAGAGGAAATTTGGCGTAAGATTTCGGACATGACTACATAAAGCCACTCACTCGCTGTTGAATAGTTAAGAACTAGAAATGGTACGTTTAGTATGATTAGTCTGACGGTACTTTAGTATTTTATGGTTTGCATAGTGGTTTGATGATAGAATATTGGAAAATAACTGACTGGTTGAACAAAGGGTCTGAATCAAAATTGCAAAACGAAGAACATTTTACGCACACATATAATAAGCTTTGCTATTATAAAGAAGTAATTTATATAAAGTGTGTTTTAATCTAGACCAATTATTAGTTTAAAAAAAAAAAAAAATATTAGTTTAAAAAAAAAAAATAAAAATTATGCCACCCTCACGGTTACATATCGATTCTAAAACCAAACACAATCTAAAATCAACTTACACAACCTCTACGATTACTGTTAATAATAGTTTATTATGTTGTGGTGTTATTTTATAATTTCTTAGATAACTACAATAAAGAGAGAAGAAGAAGAGAAGAAGAAGAAGAGAAGAAGAAAAGAAGAAAAGAGAATTCTAAAAAAATCATTAAATCATTCATTCATTCATTTAATTTATTTTTATTATTTTCTAATTCTATTTTGATTGAAGAGTATTCTATTCTATTCTATTCTAAATTAGACGCCGACAGCTGATATTCAAAATTTTGACGAATGTTATTACCTAGGAAATATTAACATTAAATTAAATTTGTGAAATCGCTCGAACAGCTATAAACTACTGTAATACGGATAGTTTTCGGGGCCCTTCCAGTGATCCAGTACGTTCCAGCGAAGCGTAACTATAAACTATGGCCAGCTGCAACATTAAACAAATGCTTCCGTACGGTATAGTAGAATATTGGATTACCGTCGGAGTTCTGCTTTATAATTCTGATAATTTGGATGATAAGGGCAATCAAATTGAGCCAAAATATCCATTGTTTAGATACTCCTACCCTTGATGTAGGTCTACAAGTTAGGGTTGGCATGTTGAGATGTTTATTGGGAACGGATTTTGTAGCTAAAGTAAAATTAATTTGGTTAAGTTAGAAAAGCTGCTGTTGAGATACAGTAGGTACCGAACACTATTATACCGGAACAAACAAAAAAAGTAAAGTGAAAGTAAAGAGTAAAGTAAAAAGTAAAGTAAAGTAAAAAGTAAAGTAAAAAGTAAAGTAAAGAGACCTATAAGCAGGTGAAAGAGTTATCACTGGAAATATTAGAGGTTGCTTGCTATACCAAAAAGTGCTTAGCACTTAAGATACTCATCGCAAATAAAAGGTTTTCAAAATAATGATTTTCACAGCAGGCCAGACAGTCTCATAGACTCAGTTATTTAAAAAATATACAGCACTAGCAGCGCCCCGCGGTTTTACCAGCATAATTGTCGATCTCGTGGGAATATCGGAATAAAAACTATCCTATGTCTTTTGCCGGGATGCAATCTATCTCTCTGCCAAATTTTATCGAAATCCGTTCAGTGGTTTAGGCGTGAAAAGCTAACATACAGACAGACGGAGTTACTTTCGAATTTATAATATTAGTATGGATGGCAGGGACATCGCCGCGTAAACTGAAACCACGAATTCAGCGCATGATCCTAGATTGCATAAAAAAATTTAGTCAGTTATCCAAAAAAAAAATTGCTGTTTCATAAAAACGTGCAAAACCTAACGCAGTCAGAATGTATTCAACGGGATTGTCCGAAAGGGATACCGCTGGCCTGGAACATAAAGGGCTAAGGAAGGAACACGGGTGGGTTTTAGTCAGTAAGAGTCTGACACTCCCTTCCGCTCCACCCAGAGCAGGAGGGGTCATTTGATGTATTCCCATCCTGAAAAAAAACAGTACTGAATCCATTGTAATGGGTCGATGTCGGGATGCCATCCTATACCTATAGTTTTTCTCTAAATCCCAGACAGGTTTTACAATTGCCAACCAAAATGTTTAATGTAATAAAGCTCATAAACTCATGCATGACGTCACGAGCCAACCCTAAGGCGCCGTTATAAACGGATGAGTCACAAACGCCACCTGCCTTCAATAATGTTATTAAACAATCTATACGCCCGCCTGATAGCAAACATGGCATTATTTGATTAATTCTGTACCGAAAGGATAATAATAATATATTGTATTGAATTTTATTACGTTTAGTCATAATAGTTACGTTATTAGAGAAAGTGGTTGTGTAGTTGTTGATGTTGGCTAATTTAATTTGATTCGTTGGTTGTATCATCATATTTATCATTATATAGCTTATCAGATGAATTGAAGGAAAAAAAAGTTTTTGTTTGACAGCTGGTTGTGAGGTAATAGAAGAGAAAGACGATGGTAGATATTTATCCTCTTAGTTAATGAGTTGACTAATTTATTACATTTTACACTGACAGAAGGCCTGTGTCCTAGTAATAGGAACATTATACTTTGACAGCTGGTTGTGAGGTAATAGAAGAGAAAGACGATTGTAGGTATTTATCCTCTTAGTTAATGAGTTGACTAATTTATTATTACATTTGTTACACTGAGAGGAGGCCTGTGTCTTAGTAATGGGAACATTATAGGCTACTTATACTATGCATATAGTCAATATAGTGAGCACATTAATGAAATAGCTCTTGTCCACTGTCAGCATAATTATATATTTACTCCTGACTGAGCTCCCTTCACTTTATCCTCTCTGACAGTTACATCGGTATGATCACAACAGTATTACCCGTCACTCCACCGAATCGAAGAGTAAGCCGATGTCCAAAGGTATTCTTGCCAGTTACAACATCTAACCGGAGCGCTCCGTAAACCTCTCAAGGGATATCATTAGTACCGGTAGTCGAAAGCATAGTCACTAATAAACCCCACTAATCATGCGGCCTCCAAGATATATTACCTACTGTTTTCCCAGCAAACATTGGAACATGTTTCTCGGCTAATTTGCCGGTCAGCAGGCCTTAAACATATATAAACTGATTTGTTTACTTAGGATCCGAGATGAGCAACTTAATTACATATTCGTGCCGTGTTTCTTTTTACTGGCGGTAAATAAAACGTGGCTAAGATCTTGCTTGAGGATGATTTATTTGATGGGGAGTGAAGATTCTAATTCTTTTCCTCAGAGCAGATTTAATCAAAATAAGCAGGAGGGTTGGCCTATTTTTAACCCAAAGAATTAACATTGCCATCCAACGTGGAGGCTGCCAGCCTTTTGGGCACTTATCCCATTGACAGCGATGCGGACGAATTTTTTGATGCCCAATGAGCTCCTCCCTTTACCTTTTATTTTGTATTATGTATAGTCAAACCTGGATAAGTGAGAACTGGATAAGTGAGAAAACTCTATAAGTGAGAGTAATAGCCAGAACCCGTCATTTTAAGCTCTCAAAACCTCTATTAGCGAGAAACAGAAACCTCTGTAAGAGAGAGTCGTTTTTCACTCATAGACCTCCGTAAGTGAGACTGCTACTTATCTATACCTCTATAAGCGACAGTCGAGCTTTATTTACAAATTTAACATCTGCTATTTTATGACTCTCATTCTTAACTTTCGTGGAACTTCCTACCATTGTTTTTGTATTGTTTTCTCGTCAATATTGTACCTATTCTATTTCGTGGAACTAAATAATGTTGTTATTCTATCGCATTCTTTTCGCATGGACACGTGTGCCTGTGTACCATCCTGTTTGTCATTGCGAAGGAAAGTTCTGTTCTGCACCATGTCAAAACGGAAAATTAAAGTATTGTCATTAAGTGATAAACTTAAAATAGTGAATGCGTTTGGATCCGGAAAATCGCGAAATGAAATTCAGAGGGAGTTTAATTTACCAGAATCCACCTATTATAAAATCAAAAGACTCTATAAAGTCTGAGTGCTCTGATGGACATGTACACACAATACAATTTTTGTTTTGTTTTTGTAAGCATTTAAAATATATATGTACAATAATATAATTATGTATAATTTTATCATATTACATATTTACTACATTCTTACTTGCTGTGTCTTGTTATTGTTGCGTACCTCTATAAGAGAGAAACACTACCCATGTACCTGCATTAGCGAGAAACTCGGGTTAGTGAGAAACCTCTATAAGCGAGAATGAGATTGTGCTCCCTTGAACTCTCGCTTATCCAGGTTTGACTGTACTTGTACAAAGAAGATTCGATACGATATCAATTGACGGTACGGCTCAATAAAATATCATCGACAAATAAATTCTTTAGTTCTAAAATATAACAGCTGAAAGTAATAGACACGTTTGCTATTAAAGAATCCAAAGCTTTTAACAACCCAAAACTTTGAAAACTCGATATAAAAAGGAACCTTTCTGAAGACGAAAACGAAAAATTGATATCTCTATACCTTCTTGCTAAGATTTCACGCTACCGTTATTAGGAAATGGGCATGTTATTTCGTCATATTCAGGAAATCATATCATATCTTCTTATCTGTCTGGAGTTCACCCTAAATTATTTACATCACCTTGGTTGTCCATTACAGCCCCTAAACGCGTCCACTCCCCTCTAGTTTTGGGAGTCCACGCCCCGCGTCGTTGAGCCCAGTTGTCATCTCGCACCCGATAAGGGAAGCACGCGCGTTCGCTCCCCTAGCGACTACAACTTTACGAATTCGTCGTTTCGCTGTCCGAACTTCATCCTTTTTTTTCAAGTATTTATTCTGTGGGTTTTTGTGAAGTGGTTCGAACGTGTTGGGATTTTCAGAGGTGAGGCTTTTTTTATTTATTTTACTCTTTTTTTGTTCGTTGTCTAAACGATAAATTATTTATGTTCTGACAAAATTGGGGTACAATAATATTTATTTACACTCCGTCCTTGACCACAATTTCCAATTTATTTATTTACATCATTTAACACTTACTTATTCAGGCTGTGTCACAAACTGGAATTTTATTTTCCACGAATTGTTTCAAGTCTTAGAACAGAATATTTTATTTGCACTAAAATTCTTTTGCTTTTATTTTCTTCTTATAAATAAAGATGTGCGTCGAGTTGTTTTAGTTTCAAAGAATAATTATTATTTTGTACTGATTTCGTCTTACAATAGAAATCTTTATATAGCCAATTTTTTTTTGCTTTGTGTTTTAATTTCTATCTGCACGAATCCGTACGTGTTGAACTCTTGACCTCTAAAATCAAGTTAAAGTATGAATTACATATTTTACAAAAGTATTGACATCAAAACTGACAATTAAATCTGTATATTGATTCATGTGACATTAGCTACTTACGGTACCTAGTCTAAACCTAAAGCTATGTATACGTGCTCATATATATAGCTTCATATGTGACTATATATGTACATATAGATGCCTATCCTATTATTTGGTTGTCCATTCATTCTGCAATTCCTGCATCTGAACCAGTCACCATGTCTATTCTTAGTCCTAAAGCCATTTCGGATACAGATCTAACTGTACCGCAGTGTCTGTCTGGGTGTCAATTTTCTAATATTGGCTATAACAGTAGATTGCAATTTCCAGAGTCGAATGTGATAGGTCTATAATGTGGACGCAAATAACTTTATAATGTGGACGCAAATAACTTAGTAGGCAGGTAAATATAAGCAAAAACGGGGACGTGAGTTCGTAGAGATTTCGTCAGTAGATGTTGTGATATTTGAGAATGTAGTTGTTGAGTTGGTAGAGATTTGGTCAGTAGATGTTGTAATATTTGAAAATGTAGTTCATTGGAAAGAAGAATTTGAAATTTGTATGTTACTATTTTAAGAATCGGTTTCATCAATGATCGTTATTTAGTACTCTACAAAATATAATGTTTTTTTTTCAAGTACAACTTGTATATACGTAATGTTTTTATACTATATTGTTTCTCTATCTAAATATACTATTGCAAACACGGATACCTTCATAAAATCATTTGATACAATTAGTTTAGAACGCATTTTACCCAACAAACAAAAAACTATTTACCTACCTATTCTGGGTGTCCATTACAATATTGGCTATAACAATCAGCTACAGTAGATTGCAATTTCCAGAGTCGAATGTAATGCGTCCAATATGGACGCAAATAACTTAGGAGTTAATTATAAGAGTAAATGGGGTCTTGAGTTGGTAGATATTTGGTCAGTAGATGATGTGAGATTTGAGAAAGTAGTTGATCGGAAAGAAAATGTTGAAATTAGTTAGTTACGAATCGGTTTAATTAAGGAGCATGTTATTAAGTGCTCTCAAAATATAGGTAATGTTTGTTTTTCATGTAATTTATCATTATTGATTTTTATAAACATGTTTTTTTTTTTTATTATTGCTGCTTGTTCACTTTAGAATTTATACATTAATATTATTAATTATGACGTATGTAATGCATCAAACACAATATCTATAAATTGTTACTGATAATTAATTAAATATATATATTTTTAATATTGCTATGAACGAGTCTGATGCCGAAAATATAGTTGTTATAATTTTTGTGCGTTTGCCTGTTTCTCTAGATGTATGTTCTGGATTGGTGCAAAAACGGCTGAATAGATTTGATTGAAATTTGGCACACAGATAGTTTATAACCTAGATTAACACATAGGGTACTTTTAATCCCGGCAGTATGTTCCATTTTCCGACAGCCACGAGGTCGAAATCTCGGGCAAAACCTAGTGAAACTATTAAAAATATTTAATAGACAAATCAAAAATTATTTATAGAACACTCAGTTTTTGAGTTGCTCAGGCCCTTGTACATACACGTTTTTCTTGCCGTGAAAACTATGGTTTTTTCGCCGTGTGTAGGCATGGTTGTCAAGTTTCCATAATGATCCATAGATCATTATGGAAACTTGTTTGCAGACACGTTTTTTATACGAAACGGTTTATACGCCGTATCGTAAGGAAACCGTGGCGTGTACAAACAGCCTAAGTCACCAACTTGATTAAGCATTCCTTTTAACATTGATTCCATTTCAAAATGGCTGACTGTAGCTCACGAGGCCATTGCTCCATTCACTGACACAGGACATAGGGATTATCTGTCAATCGATATTAATTCTGATTCATCATGGACAATCTTGTATGACAAGCCGAAGCTTATTTCGAGTTATATTCAATTACATTGGGGAAGACCAAAGAAACGATAGATGAACTGTGTAAATGATAATATAGTTACAAAGTGACTACCGATGGAAGAAAAGTATGGAAGAAAAATACATGTTGCGCCGACCCAAAATAAATTGGCTAAAGGCCATGAGAATAACGATGATGACGATTCAGTTACATTGGGGTCTCATTCTCAATGTTTGATATAATACGTAGGTATTTCTTATGCCCGTTTTTACTAACACAATTTCATATCTAAATGTAATTTAGAGATACCTACAAGCGCACTGTTTTTATATTGCGCAACACTGCATGAATATTTTGGCATTACATTTAGGTGTCGTGTAGTCACTTGTGTTATTGAAAACGAGCATTATTTCCATACCTATCTACTTCTGCTTTTTAATACCAAACTAAATAAGTATGTAATACCTATTGTAGCGTTATCTACAACGCCAAATGCGAACGACGCTTCATACTAACGTCACGCAAAATCCTGCATCTCGCAAGCAGAGTTTTCCGCGCAACTAGCATATACATGGCCCGACATGAATTATCGGGCAGTTGCCCCCCAGACACAACACCCGTCTGGTCGGAGGATCCTCTCTTTTCTATGGCTGTTCTGAGGAAAAGCCATAGAAAAGAGAGGATCCATCCAGGATAGTGTAGAGGTATGAGTACCTCTACACTATTTTATGTCATTGTAAACCACCAGAAGACACAGATTAAATGGTATGTAGTTAGCACAGCCTGTTTTTTAGGTGCGATAGCAACCCAGAGACAAAGCTGCAATATCTGTAACTAGCTCGTGTCTACAAACATACTACACATACTACTACATTTAATAAATCTTTTGAGGAGTAATACTATTGTAATAGACACAATGTTTTCATAGAACTCTATTGGTAAACGCGACGCTGCGCACTAAAGCTCCCAGTCGGCATGAACTTTTCCTACGTTTTTAACAATCATCATCATATTTCAGCCAATTTACACAATACCTTTATGAATTATACACTTAAAGGTTTAAGTGTGGTGTCATGAGGCAGGTGCCTCATGAATTATTCCGTCTATTGGTAAAAACCGTATGAAAATCCGTTTGAAAGTTTTTGACCTTATCACATTCAGACAGACAGAGAGACGCGGCGAACCTTGAAAACGGAATACAGGAACGCGCCGCGGCAGAAATCGATTTGGTGAAAGTACCTACTTCTCCCTACCGCAAACTAGCTGTAATCGGCTTCTCATTAACAATCCATCCATCTCTCGGCTTTAAAATAAGATAGGTACGCCAGTGACAATGTAGCCAACGTAAGATAGACTTATTTTCGCATCGAAGTACACTCGTATAGGAACAGGTAAATCACCGAATACATTAATTTCAATAGAAGATAAATATAACGTTATCTTCTTTTGTGTAGGAATTCTCAAGGAGCTTGCTTAATAATTCAGTCTCCATGTAAAATAATCTTCAAAGTCACTTATCATGGAATTGTATTATTACTTTTTGTAATTCCTTAATATGTGTGTTAGAAATTGCATATAGCTACAGAAAAAGTAAATAAATTTTCAAAGATTCAAGAAGTTTCAGACAGACTTAAGATTAATACATAGTCATAGTACTTCGATGGGTCTAATCCAATATTAGGTACACAAAGACATAATGGCGCCGAAAAAAAAAAAGTCAACTAAGTACTCCCATTCAATGGCTGAAATTGGTCTCATCGTGAATTTCTTTACAAAAAAAAAATATAAAGACAGGCTTTTTACGTGTAATATTCTGGCCTTTAATAAATGGCGGAAGAAATACGGCAGAGAGGTATTTCGAGAGATTTAAAAAAAAAATTTTCATTGTGAGTGGCCGTCCACAAAGACGGGGAAGCTCAACACCAATTAGTGTCACTCGTTTATTAGTTCGCGAGGCTTCGGGGAGGCGGTAAACCCCGAGGTGTGGTCCGAGAGACGCGCGGTGGGTACGGGATTCGTTTGTGCTTTTATTTACGTTTATTTGTTTGCGTTTGTTTGGGAGGTATCTTGTTCAGTCTATTTGTAGTTTTAGAGTATGTGAGTTATTTTACAGTGCAAGAGCTGTGCTCCTGACCTGTGGGCCTAGACAAAGAGACATTCTACCAGCTATATCGGTGATGGAAAAGTCTAAAATGTGTTGGATTGGCAGAGACTATCCCTTTATTTTTTTACACTATATGGTCATTGTACCTATAATACATTTTTTTACTTCACCTATGGACGATTGGAGGTCTATAATCTGCCATTTCGATTTTAAAAGCAACCTAGCTTTGGTAACTATCTCGTTTGTATTGATAAATGATTTTATTTCTGTAAGCAATTCCAGACATAATCTTGGTCACATCATGTGAAGACCAGGTACCTAGATTGATGTCTGAAATGAGTGGACCTTGGATAGTTCCACTCAATCTGTGTGGTTCTTTGTGTGTCTGCACGATTATTGATAAATGCTTACACTTACTGGAGTCAGTGTAAGCATTTATCAATAATCGTGCAGCTTGGTGTATATAATAACCACCGCGCAACCTATGAATCGATAGACACCGTATTTATTAGAATCTATTAGGATATCCTCATATATTAGGATGCTTCGAGGGTATATATAATCCCTCATACAAAGATACGCATGATAAAAATAACCCCGTCTTTGCTGTCGCGGAGTCGGGTGAAAAACAAATACTTATAATCGATTCAACAAGAAGAATACCCTTGAGCAATCGTCTCTGTGATCCCTTTGTTGTCACTGGTATAGAAATCCCATACGCAAATATTAAGTCTAATCACTAATGTATGATGGATGAGTTTGTATCTAGGATGTTTTGAGGATAGATAGGTTCACAACCATTATGTTGCCCACCCACCCGAGTATATTTTTGTTTTAGTGCCCTCCAATTTTTTTAACTTACCGTTTATCGCGAATCTGGAACAGCTATTGCCTCGATTTTATATTTAAATGTGGAATATTATATAATCGCAATTTAGGATAAATAATTTTCTCTGGGTCTTCCTACTGCAAACATACATTTGAGTGAATACTGAATTACATAAAGTTTTTTTTTTTGTTAGCCTACACTGTCCCACTGCTGGGGAAAGGCCTCCACCAAATCCTTCCAGAAACTCTTTTCCCGCGGCACCTTGAACCTGCCCTCGCGGTACGCCTCGTATATAAAGTATAAACATGTCAAATATTATGAAACTGGCCTTCACTGGTATACATACGAGTAGGTAGGGTAACAATATCCTGTTTGTCCACCACAAAATATATTTAGTTAGGCTTTAAGAAAGCGGTGAACGGTCACACAATAACAGCTGTCTAAATACAGAGTAATTTTTGACACCTTAAGGCGAAAGCGAAATTCAAATTTTCTTAAGTTTTTTGCAATTTGCTGATCAGTATTAAGTTGTACAGACACCAGCACATCAAACTACTCGAAACTGTCAAATTTTCCCAATCAACTTTGAACCTAATGCTTTAGCGATAAAGTTGTAATCCTATTGAAGAAATTTGACAGATTGTAGTAGGTTGATGTGCTGGCGTCTGTACGTTGATTATAATATAACATCTACCAAACCGCGTCGATTAGAGTGCACTCCCTCTCGAAGAGAGGATGCCTGTGTTACAGCCTGCAGTGGGAACAGTATACGCTGATTGTGCTTTCTTAGGAAACAAGCTTTATCGTGTTGCCAATGGTAATTGCTATCGCTGTAAGCTTATCCCTCGTATACCAGATTGGTTTCTGGCCCATTTTGCAGTCTAAACCCTGCGTAAATATACATTAAAAGAGCGGTATCTAATGAGGGCCATTTTTCAACGCGATGCAGCACCAGAATGGCTGATATTTTAATCCGAATTGATTGAAATATTTATTTCAGACGATTTATTCTTATTTCAATGCCGATGAGAAAGTGATTAGCGTTAGGCACGATTTCACTTTTTTTCTTTTGAACCAGGTAAAGCGTAGAAAATAAAGGTTTAGAAATAGAGAACCAGTGGCTATTTTCGAAATTCGGTTTTGCTTTGAGAGGCTTGTGCCTAAAATGAGTCGATTGAAGGTTAAGCTACGCTTGCCGCGGTCAGGGTGCTTACTCTTCAATTTAATTCCGATAGATCGACATTGGAATTGTGACGTTTCGTACTCTTGAGTTCGATGCTAGCGCCAAATGATTTTTAGATTGGGTGTCCATTTTGGAGAACTAAGTGGAATTGGGTTCGGGCTTGGCGTGGGGTAATTGTTGACAATATTGTTTTCAAGAGTACCGAATCACGTGACTGTAAAATTAACATTGGAATCATATTGGCATCTCATTGGAATTAAAATTAGTTTGGAGAGTAAGCCCCCTGGTCGGTTCGTGGATGGGACCTCAATTACATAATTATGGAGACCCCTCCGTGCCTCGGAAAGTATGTTAATATGGAAAGTGTGGTCCCGGCTGTCATTTGTAGATCTTTGACAGTTATTATGGGTAGTCAGAAGCTAAGAAGTATGACAACCAGTCTTACCAATGGTATCGTATTATTCAGCCAAACCCTAACTGGGTTGTGGAGGTGAGACAGGCATTCACTCCATGGAACATACTGGTATTCAGCTGCATCCGGTTAAACCGGAATACGACCCCAACATAGTTGGGAAAAGGCAGGTTGATAGGTTGTTGCTTCATTTTCTTAATTATATTTCCTGGTTATTCTACATTTATTTTCGTAAAAATATTTCCAAACAAAGTAATGTATCGTTGTATATTATACTTCAAGAAAAATGCTGTTCTTAACATTTTTAATCACAAAGACTGAACTAAAAGTACGTTGCCACAAATCTTAAAACAAAAAACAATTACATAATATGTAGACAAAAACAAAAGACTAGTCCCTCCCAAAACTCAGAAATATAAACCCAATTAAATTTCCTCTGTTTCACGACTGTTGTGATTTTAAAACATGCTGTGTCTTCATTCCGCCATTTGCTCTGCTAGCTTTTAGAAATAAAACTGGCAAACAGCACATAAAACGAAGACTGGAAGCTTCAATCGAGTTCCGTCTACTCTGATGAAGACCCTCACTACAACTCTAAGGCCATAAAAACCCAATTCGAAATAACAACTCTTACAACAAATGAATAAGAACCAAAGTCCTTTGTTTTAATGCCGCTGTCAAATTTCCTTTACAGTGTTGAATTATTTCTCTATACGAGATACAATAGCTTGATGACGGATGGCCTGAGAACTGAATTCAAACTTTGTACTGTGATGTACGAGCAATCACATGGTTTGTAACAATCTACAATTTTATACAGATACAACATTATTTATGGCAAATCGAAATTGGAATTCTGAATTTGAGAACGTTCCTTATTTGTTTTAAATTAAATGTCAAAATGGTTTTCAAACGGAGAAGAGAGAAAAAAGTAAAACCGTTTTAAAATTTAACGCTGTTTTATTAGTTCGTATTGTATTTTATTTCAATTAAAGTTTCGGTTTACCGTACAATTTCAAATTTTACAATAGAACTACTGTGTCTATAGATATAATAACCTTTTTAAATATATTAACCAAGCTTCAAAGGGTTTTGTAGATACAGTAAATACTTCATTAATAACTGGCAGGTACAAGTTGGAAATTACTGTTCTAAGAATAATAATGAATGCTGATCAGCTAAAAGTTTCAGCACCGCCGTCATATTGATTTTTCCAAACTAAAATAATTCTTATAAAAGTTTGCCATTATAAAATGAATTGAACTAGCTAAGCAAAAGTTTATTGAAGTTGTTATAAGTTTTCTATTGCATTATAGCAGCGTGTCGATGTAGGTTATTTAATAATTTTGAAAAGAGAGAAATCTGTTAGAAGTTCGTTTTGTAGCTTATTAACATTCAATAAGATGGTGAATGGATGATAAAATATACGTATTGAAGAAAATTAATGTATAAAAAAAATGTTTAACGGCAATTAGGTAATTTTGAAAATAATTGTTTGATGTTGGACTGAATGACTGATATTAATAAAATCAAAAATATTTTATAATATTTCAATAGAAACGTTTAATGAGCGCTTCTGAATTTGGTTCATTTTATTGTTTGCTACATCAATATACCTAGTAGTAGAAACCATAAAAAGTTTTCTTTTGTGAAGTAAATTTTGCAGACAATGATCCTTTCAGGTCCTCTGTTTCATAGCCGTGTAGAATTAAAAAGTCTTGCATGTTTAAAATTCAAATAAAGAATAAGTAGAAACCTGGATAAAACTACACTTATTACTACCCTATGATGCCACACTGCAACAAATATACATGGGATACTCTCTTTCTAATTATCTCTGTTCAAATCTGCTAAGAACCAGTTCTTGTTGAAGGAGTCCAGCTCATTCAGCCATCTCCATCTGGGCCTAAAACTACACTTGCCTGAGCACAAAATATACCAAACAAAATGGACTCAACGTTGTTTCAAATAATGTCTTATAATTACATTAGATACGTTAAATATTAAAAGAGTTTTTATCTCTTTAGTCACAAGAGTTTTAATTGTCTTAAGTATCAACTCGTCTATTTCAACACTTGCTTAATTCACTTAATAAGACTTAGTGAGTCATTCGTCAAGTTAACTTGCTCTAACTTTGCGGCATTCATCACAGAAAAAGCTAGTGCTTTGTGTAGAATTTAATATTATTATTTTACTTAGGCTATTTTTCTGGGAACGTTGCTGACGTTTTGGCTCAGCATAATCAGCGTAAAATGTTCTGACAGCTGGGACACCTTCTCTGTGAGAGCGCAATCCACCACGCGGGATAAATGATAAATGATTTTATTTTTGTAAGTAGGTTTGCACAAACACTTTTACACGTCGATCAAATTTTATTTAAACTAGATGAGGTCGGCGTTTCCTATCTGACTACTCTGAGAAGAAAGGCCGAAACAAACTCAGAGGTCATAGTCTCTTTTACAGTCCAGACATAATCTTGGTCAGGTTATATGAAGACAATGTAGGTAGATGTCTGAGATGGTCTTTTGAGGAAATAACCACACAAAAACACACAAGCGTGCGTGACAAATGCGTGTTGGTTGGGTGTCATGTCTACGAATTTTTTGGCTCTAAGACATGCCGGTTTCCTCACGATATTTTCCTTCACCGTTTTGAGAACAGTAGTGATGTAATTAAATACACAAAATAGTGCCTGCTTGGGTTCGAACTCACGCCACCACTGCTCTATGCTCTTTTGGCTTAGTGTCTTTATGAAATAAAACTAACTATGAAAAAGTATCATAAAAAAAAAACACTGGCACTCCGGTAGTGCCGATAGAAGTGAAAACTTGAACAAGCAAATCGAAATTGGAATTCTGAATTTGAGAACGTTCCTTATTTGTTTTAAATTAAATGTCAAAATGGTTTTCAAACGGAGAAGAGAGAAAAAAGTAAAACCGTTTTAAAATTTAACCCTGTTTTATTAGTTCGTATTGTATTTTATTTCAATTAAAGTTTCGGTTTACCGTACAATTTCAAATTTTACAATAGAACTACTGTGTCTATAGATATAATAACCTTTTTAAATATATTAACCAAGCTTCAAAGGGTTTTGTAGATACAGTAAATACTTCATTAATAACTGGCAGGTACAAGTTGGAAATTACTGTTCTAAGAATAATAATGAATGCTGATCAGCTAAAAGTTTCAGCACCGCCGTCATATTGATTTTTCCAAACTAAAATAATTCTTATAAAAGTTTGCCATTATAAAATGAATTGAACTAGCTAAGCAAAAGTTTATTGAAGTTGTTATAAGTTTTCTATTGCATTATAGCAGCGTGTCGATGTAGGTTATTTAATAATTTTGAAAAGAGAGAAATCTGTTAGAAGTTCGTTTTGTAGCTTATTAACATTCAATAAGATGGTGAATGGATGATAAAATATACGTATTGAAGAAAATTAATGTATAAAAAAAATGTTTAACGGCAATTAGGTAATTTTGAAAATAATTGTTTGATGTTGGACTGAATGACTGATATTAATAAAATCAAAAATATTTTATAATATTTCAATAGAAACGTTTAATGAGCGCTTCTGAATTTGGTTCATTTTATTGTTTGCTACATCAATATACCTAGTAGTAGAAACCATAAAAAGTTTTCTTTTGTGAAGTAAATTTTGCAGACAATGATCCTTTCAGGTCCTCTGTTTCATAGCCGTGTAGAATTAAAAAGTCTTGCATGTTTAAAATTCAAATAAAGAATAAGTAGAAACCTGGATAAAACTACACTTATTACTACCCTATGATGCCACACTGCAACAAATATACATGGGATACTCTCTTTCTAATTATCTCTGTTCAAATCTGCTAAGAACCAGTTCTTGTTGAAGGAGTCCAGCTCATTCAGCCATCTCCATCTGGGCCTAAAACTACACTTGCCTGAGCACAAAATATACCAAACAAAATGGACTCAACGTTGTTTCAAATAATGTCTTATAATTACATTAGATACGTTAAATATTAAAAGAGTTTTTATCTCTTTAGTCACAAGAGTTTTAATTGTCTTAAGTATCAACTCGTCTATTTCAACACTTGCTTAATTCACTTAATAAGACTTAGTGAGTCATTCGTCAAGTTAACTTGCTCTAACTTTGCGGCATTCATCACAGAAAAAGCTAGTGCTTTGTGTAGAATTTAATATTATTATTTTACTTAGGCTATTTTTCTGGGAACGTTGCTGACGTTTTGGCTCAGCATAATCAGCGTAAAATGTTCTGACAGCTGGGACACCTTCTCTGTGAGAGCGCAATCCACCACGCGGGATAAATGATAAATGATTTTATTTTTGTAAGTAGGTTTGCACAAACACTTTTACACGTCGATCAAATTTTATTTAAACTAGATGAGGTCGGCGTTTCCTATCTGACTACTCTGAGAAGAAAGGCCGAAACAAACTCAGAGGTCATAGTCTCTTTTACAGTCCAGACATAATCTTGGTCAGGTTATATGAAGACAATGTAGGTAGATGTCTGAGATGGTCTTTTGAGGAAATAACCACACAAAAACACACAAGCGTGCGTGACAAATGCGTGTTGGTTGGGTGTCATGTCTACGAATTTTTTGGCTCTAAGACATGCCGGTTTCCTCACGATATTTTCCTTCACCGTTTTGAGAACAGTAGTGATGTAATTAAATACACAAAATAGTGCCTGCTTGGGTTCGAACTCACGCCACCACTGCTCTATGCTCTTTTGGCTTAGTGTCTTTATGAAATAAAACTAACTATGAAAAAGTATCATAAAAAAAAAACACTGGCACTCCGGTAGTGCCGATAGAAGTGAAAACTTGAACAAGCAAATCGAAATTGGAATTCTGAATTTGAGAACGTTCCTTATTTGTTTTAAATTAAATGTCAAAATGGTTTTCAAACGGAGAAGAGAGAAAAAAGTAAAACCGTTTTAAAATTTAACCCTGTTTTATTAGTTCGTATTGTATTTTATTTCAATTAAAGTTTCGGTTTACCGTACAATTTCAAATTTTACAATAGAACTACTGTGTCTATAGATATAATAACCTTTTTAAATATATTAACCAAGCTTCAAAGGGTTTTGTAGATACAGTAAATACTTCATTAATAACTGGCAGGTACAAGTTGGAAATTACTGTTCTAAGAATAATAATGAATGCTGATCAGCTAAAAGTTTCAGCACCGCCGTCATATTGATTTTTCCAAACTAAAATAATTCTTATAAAAGTTTGCCATTATAAAATGAATTGAACTAGCTAAGCAAAAGTTTATTGAAGTTGTTATAAGTTTTCTATTGCATTATAGCAGCGTGTCGATGTAGGTTATTTAATAATTTTGAAAAGAGAGAAATCTGTTAGAAGTTCGTTTTGTAGCTTATTAACATTCAATAAGATGGTGAATGGATGATAAAATATACGTATTGAAGAAAATTAATGTATAAAAAAAATGTTTAACGGCAATTAGGTAATTTTGAAAATAATTGTTTGATGTTGGACTGAATGACTGATATTAATAAAATCAAAAATATTTTATAATATTTCAATAGAAACGTTTAATGAGCGCTTCTGAATTTGGTTCATTTTATTGTTTGCTACATCAATATACCTAGTAGTAGAAACCATAAAAAGTTTTCTTTTGTGAAGTAAATTTTGCAGACAATGATCCTTTCAGGTCCTCTGTTTCATAGCCGTGTAGAATTAAAAAGTCTTGCATGTTTAAAATTCAAATAAAGAATAAGTAGAAACCTGGATAAAACTACACTTATTACTACCCTATGATGCCACACTGCAACAAATATACATGGGATACTCTCTTTCTAATTATCTCTGTTCAAATCTGCTAAGAACCAGTTCTTGTTGAAGGAGTCCAGCTCATTCAGCCATCTCCATCTGGGCCTAAAACTACACTTGCCTGAGCACAAAATATACCAAACAAAATGGACTCAACGTTGTTTCAAATAATGTCTTATAATTACATTAGATACGTTAAATATTAAAAGAGTTTTTATCTCTTTAGTCACAAGAGTTTTAATTGTCTTAAGTATCAACTCGTCTATTTCAACACTTGCTTAATTCACTTAATAAGACTTAGTGAGTCATTCGTCAAGTTAACTTGCTCTAACTTTGCGGCATTCATCACAGAAAAAGCTAGTGCTTTGTGTAGAATTTAATATTATTATTTTACTTAGGCTATTTTTCTGGGAACGTTGCTGACGTTTTGGCTCAGCATAATCAGCGTAAAATGTTCTGACAGCTGGGACACCTTCTCTGTGAGAGCGCAATCCACCACGCGGGATAAATGATAAATGATTTTATTTTTGTAAGTAGGTTTGCACAAACACTTTTACACGTCGATCAAATTTTATTTAAACTAGATGAGGTCGGCGTTTCCTATCTGACTACTCTGAGAAGAAAGGCCGAAACAAACTCAGAGGTCATAGTCTCTTTTACAGTCCAGACATAATCTTGGTCAGGTTATATGAAGACAATGTAGGTAGATGTCTGAGATGGTCTTTTGAGGAAATAACCACACAAAAACACACAAGCGTGCGTGACAAATGCGTGTTGGTTGGGTGTCATGTCTACGAATTTTTTGGCTCTAAGACATGCCGGTTTCCTCACGATATTTTCCTTCACCGTTTTGAGAACAGTAGTGATGTAATTAAATACACAAAATAGTGCCTGCTTGGGTTCGAACTCACGCCACCACTGCTCTATGCTCTTTTGGCTTAGTGTCTTTATGAAATAAAACTATGAAAAAGTATCATAAAAAAAAAAACACTGGCACTCCGGTAGTGCCGATAGAAGTGAAAACTTGAACAATTACGAGTGTATTTTGTGAATCGTCTTATAAACAAAACACGCGTGTTAAGGTGTGTTCCTTATTTTATAGGGTTTTTTGCAAATCAGGTATGATGACCAAAGTGACTGGTTTATTCTTCTCGTGAAAGGAATTTATTCAGATTTACAAATAAGCACACAGGATAGACTTCAGTTCGTGGTGTTGGTCTCGCATGGAGCTCGTCGTCAGTTATATATCCGTGGTTCAGCGCCATCTCGTCGTTGTTGGATGAACTACGTAGTTAGTACGCGAGGCCCTCGTAGTTCTTCCCGATGTGCATAGATGGCGCTGTCCTCAACAACGCGCGTCTTACGTTTTACGACTTACGTCTTACGAATTTTCGATCAGGGTCACGTGACCTGACGCGAATTTAGAAGTTTTTACCCATTCCAAAAAAAGTACACAGCGCCACTAAAGAAGTTTTCACTTCAAAAAACTATTAGGACTATCTAAAAAAAATAATTTGATAGCCCTGATAGTTTTTTTTTTATGATTTTTTCTTTTGAGCACTGATTTTTATTTCATTTCTTTTGAAGTGATTGAAAAAAACAAAAATTGGTCATAACTTTTGAACCGTCAAAAATTTACCGACTTTCTAAGGGTTAATAAGTTTGGAAATCACCTTACCAACGCCCCTATTCTATTTGATCCATACTTACAGGGCCACCCTGTACCTTACAAGTACTTACAACGGCTACAATTAAAATTACAACGGGTTTATGCAAACTTATGGATGAACATTTTTGGACTGACACACAAAAACTGCCAAAATACTCTGACATTATGACGTCAAAAATTCAATATTTATTTATACATAAGTATATACTTTATTGTACACCACAAAAATACATTAAAAATATATATATAAAATATTGTAATATATTATTAGGTGTACAAATAAGTTTCCGCCGTTTAACGAAAGATGTCCTCACTAAGAGGTTACGTAAAAATCGTCAGATGTAACATGTGATATCGTGAGTTTGGACATCTAGTAACAATATACACTTAGAATATTAGTGACTCTTTATCCATATTAGATATTTAATTATCATTTTATGAATGAAAATATTTTACCTATGACCAGTACAATACAGATACGTGGAATTCCAAATTGGCTGTATTTCAGAGGCTATAAAAATGCATTAGATTTTATTCCTCCTGTTATGGTATAAAATCTAAAGTTATGTATTATCAATATCGATACAATGCTGCAAGCTAAGCCCAGGAAGTTATTGCAGTACGTGGCTTTTAGCTCGATAAAACTATACAAAACATTATTACTAAGAAACTTATATAATAATAATAATAATAATTTATTATACACACCAGCGCTGATGCGCTGTGCTTTTGTTTTTTTTTTTTTTATTATACGCACCTTTAAAATCTCGAGTTTAAACGTAAAATAACACACTATAACCCCAGGCCTCAGGGCCTCATGGTGCCTTCAGGGTGTTGATGGGGCTGCCTCGCTATTGCAGTGCGTCAGCAATGTTTGCAGAATCACAAGGCTATTATGTCTTAATTAGAAAAAGAACAGCTTCCTTGATACGCAGAGTGAGAGACAGTCCTAACGGCTACCTAGGGGTCATTGCTGAACATACTGAGAGTCCTATCTGGAGGCACAGGATTCGCTAACATGTAGGATAAATATTATAGTTAGTTTTTTGTGTGTTAAACTCAAAATCAAAGCATTTATTTCAATTAAACCATCTACAGGCACTTTTGAATTGTCAAGAAGTCGGTCAGTCAGAAAATATGAAGCTAGTTGCCCATTCCAAACCGTAGGTACCTATGGAGAAGAACGGGCAAGGAACTCCATGGACACTCTTTTAAATTATATTTTGTTTTTGTATTTTGTGTGTATAACTAACATAGTTCTTAAGTTTCAGTGTATTACTAACACTCTACGGACAACCTAGTCCGAAATAAATTATTATTATTTATTATAACATAACATCGCGCCTGTAATTCCCAAAGGGATAGGCACAGGTGTACCTATTGGTTAAGTTGTAAATATGGAAATAAAATTTATTCTATTCTACCCACCAACATCAACATTTAACCAATTATGTTTACGTCCCGGGAGGCGAGCCTCCGCCAGCAACCGGACACAAATCAAACGTGTCTATAATATCAGCGTTTCAATATTGAAAACATAGGTTACACATAGAAAATCCTTTTTAAACTTGCGAATTCTTGACAACTGAATTCTCTTTGAAACCTTAGATGAATGAGGAAATGATTCCACCAATGTCAAATCAACTACTAAACAAGCAAAAGAATCTGGAAGGAAGGAAGAAATAGCAAGGGAATCCAACACCAAGCTTAAACTTTACTTTCCTGCCTAAAAAGAATTTTCGCCAAAATGGTTCGGACTTGACCAAACCGTGCCCATTCAAATCGGGGTCCTAGCCGTAAATTTGCCTAAAGGCGGTTTCCATTATGCACCGATACGAATAGCCCAGTGGCGCTGACAGGAACTTATGAGACGTTACCGTATACCGCACCTATTTATATATACCGCCTTTATTTTTTTTGGTTTTCCTGGAGAAACCATTGTAGTAGTTCAAGTGAAAGTGACGATACTTGCTACCATAGAGTGCCTTTTTGATAGCGTTATCCATTTATATTTAAGAGAGAATTGTGTTGTGAGAAAAAACTGCCATTTCTTTTGATTGAGGCTTGTTTTTTATTCGTCTAATGCAGGTAGCAGACGTGCTTGCCCTTTATACATATCTTTCGATTCAAATGATTCGTCATCGTCATGCTTTGCCCTTCTTTCATCTATGATGAGCCGAGACTAATTTAGTTAATGATCATTGTCATAATCGTCTTTCATCACCACTGCTCTCAAAACATCTACCAACCCGCATTAGGCCCGCTTGGTAGATTACGGCCCACTTCCTCTTACCGAGAGGAGGCCTGTGTCACAGCAGTGGTAACGTTATATGCTGATTATGGTATGTATAATGGTCTCACAAAAGACTGCATTCTAACTTAATATGTATAATTTTTTTTATCAACTTTACAAAATTGTGTTCCATCAGCTTTCAAATTTAACTTTGGCTATAACTTTTGCTATATAAATAACTATTCCACCGCCTACCGACTGCTCATCTGCTAGTTGTTTTATAACACTCGGTGATAAAAGATGCCATTTACTAAACTACACAGCCACTTTCGGAGGTCAAAGTTCCTTCTGTATCTCGTTGATTACGTCATCGACTAAGTTATGGTCTTCTTTATGGGGAATGTTATGGCCTATCTTTACTGTTATGTAATGAGCACGGACGTGAAGTATTTCTTCAAGTAGCTGTTGAATTAAAGGGAGTATTGTATACGGATGGGATTAAGCTGTTGATGTGCTTTTATAATTTTTGGGATCTTCAAAACGGTTCCCTATCCATTTGCATAAAATTTTAAGACCTAATATAACTTGGCATACTTTTGTTTCTCCTAATTATATTTACGCATAATTTCTCTTATCTTAATAATGATTAAGCATAACATTGTAAAGCATAAATTTAATATGCTGCATGTTTTATTTCTAACGACGTCAGGTCGACGGAACCCCGCCTATTTCTGTCTGCAGGGTTTAAAGAAACCTAACCAACCTGAACCTCGGGGTGGCCTTCGCTCGTTCTTGAATCCTACGTCGCCTAGTAGCACAATATATTGAATTTTTAAGACAATATTTTAATTTTAATTTTAAGTACATACTTCGGTTTAGTATAATGTGAATTAAATTTATGTCAAAACAAATTAGCCTTCAAGATAATTATGCCAATTTATACTGTATGCCAAAAAAAATATGGCAAAGTATTATTATGGCAAAAAAAATTAAACCAAAATAGTTATGCCAAAGTATATTAGGAAAAAGAACATTATGCTAAAAGAAGCGATCCTTTTCAAAACTGGTTGAACTATTCAATAATACTTGGTAATTTCTGTTTTTGAAAATCGGTGGGTATCGCATATGATAGATTTGTTAAACATTATCTTGCATTTTGACTGCCTCGTTAGTCTAGTGGGCGCAAGCATACTGCTGAGCAGTAAACCGTCATAATACGACACCAGGAACTCAGTCCTGGTGTCGTATTATGACGGTTTACTGCCATCATGGTTCCAGTGTAAGAGAGTGACGGAGCTATACATGACCGATAGCACTATCTCTTTTTCGCACTGAAATCATGATGGCATTAATACTTCGTAATTCCCTTGTTTCGATTCCCAGGTCGGACAAGTGTTATTAGTGTTTTTTTCTATTAGTGTTTATTTCTCAGTAGCAACCCGAAGTTTGAATTTGTGGCCAGTTTATGGCAAAAGGGTTGGGTTGGGTTACATTACATGGGACTTACATATAACTTGCGAAATGTAGTTATACTAAAGTCTCTCTTTAACCCTTTGAGGATAACAGGATATGTTATCTTGTATTTTATTAATTATTATCGATCTATCATTTGTGTAGCTATTTGAGTATTGGGTACACAGTACGGGTTCTTTATTTTATACTCGCAGAAATGTTGACTTACCTTTATTCTCCTCACAAGTACCTACGTCAGTACGTAATTATTGAATTACGGATTATGTAACAATACAATTTAAGGTTTATTTTCTCCGAAACGTGCTGCCTTCTAAGAAAATAATCCCCTTGTCCTCATCATTGATTGGTACCAGACTCTCTATGAACCTATCTAAACAAGTGACACTCGTCACAAGAAAAAACACAACAAAAGACACTTTTACAGTTCTAGTTACTTACACAATTGCTCTACAGAACCGCATTGTGTGCCTATTAAAGATATTGAATAAAACCCAAAGAATTCTTCTACCCGCAGGTAAAATTCTATGCCTATACAAGCGACAGGTAAACGTGCCTAGAGAGAAATTTGAAGGATTTTGTTAGAAAAAATCTCTTAGGGTTGTTTGAAAAAAGGTACAGACGTACAAATAAATAGGCAGGTAGCAGAGGTGATAATAATTTGTGCGAATGCACACTGGGATTTACAGAGTTTTTATCGAGACTTTTTTCCATTTGATTTTTGTTTTTACTTGTCTGAGTAAAAATATAATGCAAGAGTAAATAATTATTCTGAGCAATTTAGTCTACAAATTCCAAGCACCCATTTTAAACCCAATAATATGGTCCATAAACTGTTTAGTAGAACCCAAAAGGGCTCGAGACTAATAAGCCCAATAAAGACTACTAAAAGCCATTAAAACTCCAATTTTAAGAACTTCGAACATTTTAAACTTATTCATGAATTTATGTCGCACAAAACGAATAGGTACCTGCCCATAAAATATTTAACAATTTCTTTTTAAAAAAGCATCATTTGTATTACATTCTAATCCTTAAAAGATCCTATTATCAGGATACGTTTCGATTCACCCGGCTTCAGCTCGGAATTGGCGTAAAAGACAATGTTCTTAAAGGATTAACGTACTCTATAAGGCTAAGACGATTTCCATCTAAGTAGAAAAAGATAAGGCTTACCATGTTCTTGTGAGAATTTCGAGTATTCCTGGTATTTTCCCGATGTCATTATTTGAGTATTTTCGGGTATTTTCGTAATGTCAGTGAATCCTCTTAATTGAATTTAGGCCGTGATTTCTCTGCGAGAACGTTTTGTATTTGTTTAATGTTTATTTGTTAATGTTGTTGTGAGGCTCAATGAAAATTTTATGTTTGGATAATTACAAGTTCACTTGTGAATTGCAATATTTGCAACTTCTGTCAATCAATAGGAATTGCCTGAAGATACAAAAGCAATTTAGAAATAGATCTCAAAAGAAATTACGTTATTCTAGCAAGGTAAATCACCTTGTAGGTCATTCGAATCTCAACGAAATACATGTAAAATATTACAACCCAACCAATAAAATCTCGAATAAGTTAGTTATTGACCATAAACAGGCTATAGGTAACATAATCGCCAATAATTTCACAGAAAGGGAAAAAATATTACGTCTTTTCGTATTTCGAAAAGACGTAATATTTTATCAAAACAAATTCTACGATAAAAGCTCACGACCGAACGTTCGGGCGCTCGGCTAATGGAACTAGAGCTAAATATCAAGTAAGCACGTAGCACCCTCGTATTATTTTAATGTCGCATTTTGCGAGCGTGACAAAGATCAAGGCAGTGATTTTACACACTTGTCTCCCGAAATTATGTGAGAAATTTTGTAACAAACATTTTCTTTTACAATGTTTTCTGTTTCGTTAGTTTTTATTAGTATAAGGCTAATCTAATAATTTCGGGATTCTTTTGGATTGAAATAAAACTAATTTTACGGATTGTTTCGCTTTATTGTTGGGATTTCGTTTTTGTTTGCAGCCGTTTTGAGTCTCTCTCGAGTCGTTTGTGATAATGAGACACTTACTTTGTTTAGGAGTATGAAGCAAACTGTTTATGATAATACTCTTCTTTTAAAGACTTTTTCGTCAACGTTCAACTTCCTACATTTTAATAATTTCTATTCTAATCTTACAAACATCATCACCATCATCTGCCAAGCTTTTTCCCAACATTTTAATGTAATTTCTATCTCGCGTTCCGCCAGTAGTTAGTAAAACTTAAACAAATATTGTAAATGTATGTGTAATTAAAAAACTATGTAGTTTGCTACATGTTAATTTATACTCGGTAATTTTTAATTAGGTTTGGTCTATTCTTTGTATGTGCTGGGAAAACGTCTAAATTAAAACAGGAAGTATTAACATTATCAGGATCATTAATATTTCATTTTATGATGACCTTGTTTATAAAAATTCAATGTGCCTAGCATTTTTCCAACTTTAAAAAGGTTGGCTTCCAGTCTAACAGAATGCAGCTGAGTACCAGTATTTTACATGGAGCGACTGCCTATCTCACCTTCACAACCCAGTTACTGTGTAATACGATACCCTTTGGTAAGATTGGTTGTCAGATTTTCGGGTTTACACAAAAAAATTGTAATCTTACAAACATCGCGAATAATGCGTATACCTACCTAATTAGTACCTTACCTTTTCTCATGAATCCAAATATTTCACCAAATGTACAGAATAACTAATAGTACTAACGCCAAATGGCACATTAATACACAAGTCACGTAACCTCCCAGCCGTCAACATTCATTGAAATAAAAACACACAACATTCAATTAACAACAACATTGAATCAAATATCATGAATATTGCGTATGTAACCTAATAAGTACCTTATCATGAATTCAAATATTTCACCAAAAGCACATAAATACACTAGTCATGTAACCGAACTATAGTGAACGTCAAATTAATGTTCATTCATACGCTCTAACCATTATTATTGTTCAATTTATAGTTTCAATGATTCATTAGCCACTGAATGGAATGAAACGCCTACAAAATTAATTTACTGTCGTCACTGACATGAATGTCTAAATCAGTAACTGCTGCTACATATTAGCTTTTCAATATAGGTAACATCCGAGTCTGGACATCAAAGGTATTGATTTCATCTAAAATAACCGATTTCAATGCAGACGTGTTTAAGGCGGACCGGAGACCTGCTCGTAAGCGGACGAGGGAGCGGTTATTATGTTAGGAAGAATTTGTCAAGTCTTGATTTTTTTCATTCTGAAATGGTTTCCCTATACATTTATTTTCAAACAAGATAATAATTATGTACAAGGTAACAGACTTAAAATAATAAAATATGCAAACAAAGACAAAAAAAGGGGGAAAGAATCAATAGGGCATCAAAAAATTCGTTCGCAATGCTGTCAACAGGAAAAATGCCTAAAAGGCTGTCAGCAATGCCTCGTTGTATGGAAATTCCGTTTCTTTGGCCAAAAATAGGCCAGCCCTTGAATAGTAAGTAGGTACTTCGTCTCATTGTAAAACATCAATTTTAAAAGTAAGTTCAACGTTTATTATTTGCAACTTTGGTTCTCCAAAATCTCCAATTGAGAATAGGTATACATATAATGTCATGTAGGTAACACTAAAATAACGCCATACTCCATATGAGTAAAACTTGTAGTGCCTCTTCATTTTGACAATTTGGTAATATTCATTGCGTTAATTACGTTGTGAAGCAGACGATTTTATTAATTTATGAACCAATGAGTTGGGAATTTCCTTTAAAATCTATCGGGTTGTGAAAGAAAGTGTCTTACACGATTGGGGTCGGCACCCCAATCGGCATCCCATTCAATTCTGCATTTATTTGATGTTAAAACAAATAAAACTAAATTATCTGAAAACGTTAATTTCAGAGAGTTCATCAGGAGATGAACATAAACACAAACTCAAAGCATTTATTTCAATTAAACCTTGTACAGGTACTTTCGAATTGTCAATATCAAATAGTCTGTCAGTTAGTCAGAAAGTTGAAACTAGTTGCCCATTCCAAAACGTAGATCTTTATGGAGAAGAACGGGCAAGAAACTCCATAAACACACAACCATTAAATAACAAATAGTGGTTAGTTTAGAAAGTCTAATACGCCCACATTAGTGATAGTGGTGGTGGTATTTTATATATTAATATTGGATCTCTACAATGGATACAATCAAATTCCACTCACATAACATAATACATAGTTATATATTATATAGATTACCTTCTACCCGCGACTTCGTCCACGTGAAATTTCGGCCCCCGATACATCGCGTCGCATCTCATCGCTCACCCGCGTGCTACTACTCCGCTTTCGCTTAGCGTTGTTTTTGACGTTCTTTTCTTTTGCTCGGCTCCTAAATATCGTAGCATGAAGTTAAATAGCCTATTAAATTAAACTTTCCTCAAGAATTGGGCTATTAAATGCAAAAATATTTTTTCAAGTCCAACTAGTAGTTCCAGAGATTACATATAAATTTACAAACTTTACCTCTTTATTGTATTAGTATAGATGGAGTCATATTTTATGAATAATTAAATAAATGTGAAATAACTGACGCTACAGGCGTCAGAAAATTTCCATTTGAATAATATGTAAAGTGCTGCCATATAACGGTTACAGATTTTAGTTACCATGTTTATATGGACGATGACGATGATGAGCTAAATTATTTCCCTAATAAGTCTATGGTAAATATATAGAGAAAATATTTGACAACATCATTTTCTTACAACATAAATAAACCTACTAACTGATTTTATGAAAAAATTAACGATTTGTGAAAGCAATAAAAATGCGCTTGAATGAATTTTCAGCAAACTAGTTTACACTTCTTTACTAAAGCGTAAATTTAACTGGTACACTCCATTCAAAACTGATTAAAATTGCACTGTTCATGGCTAAATATTTACGCCAAAGATTTTCCTAGGTAAATAACATATTCGGCAAAGGAAAACATCAGAATTGGGTGATAATTTGGTTGAAATATCGTATTGTTGTAACAATAAGCAAATTACACATTAATTACACATTACAAATTAAGCAAATTAGTACATTTTGTTATAAAATACCGTTTACATATTTATGACGTAAACAGATCAAACATAAAATATGTCTGAGTAAAAATAATAACAATACCAGATTAAATAATAATATAACTAGCTGACCCGGCGTTGCTGTGGCTAACGTTTTTGTGCAATAAAATAATATTGCGATTATAAATGGAGATGTGAGCTATCCTATCTTTCAAGTTGGATCAAACTGCACACGGTGTACAAATTTGATTAAAATCGGTTAAGTAGTTTAGGAGTCCATCGCGGACAAACATCGTGACACGTAATTTATATATATGTATTAAGATATATACATTGCCTATTATAATCCCACTACGGGTAAAGACCTCTTCTCATTTAGAGAAGGCATGGGCATTGATCACCACGCTTGCTCAAAACGGGTTTTCATTGTGCTCATATTAATCTTAAAACCATAGGGAAACTTCTCACTACTCATTCTCCAAAGTTTTATGCATACATATAAGTATTTAGAACGCGTTACCCAAATTTTTGAAGTGAAAAATCTTTTAGGCGCGTTGGGCATTTTATGAGTCGAGAAAAAACCATTGAACTCGCGACACTTTTACCGTAACCGACACCTCGCTACATTCGGATGTGTTCGGCTGTCCTCGGGATGTACTCGGTTTTAATGTATATCCCATAATGTCAAATGTATGTAACTGATGGCAAAGTATTCTGTTTGTGTTTTGTTTGTAAGACTAAAATAAAAAAAAATACACACGTAATTGTTCAAGTTTTCACTTCTGTCGGCACTACCGGAGTGCCAGTGTTTTTTTTTTAATCCTTTTAGTCATGAATTTTACATAGGGACATAACCAAAACATAAAAAATGGTACCTAATGATACTGATAAACATTTTCCATGCTGCCGAACAAAGAATACAAAGACCGTTATTAGTTTTTAAGTGTATTATTGTTTCTGTCCTGTGTAAATATACTCCAAACATAAATCAAGCAAACAGAGGGACGTTATTAAAAAAGGAATAGACAGCTTTTGTTCGCAAGAGTTTATAAATAAAAGGAAAACAAGCAAACAAAGGTCCCAAAACGAAACGTGGACTTCTAACAGTATCTTTTTACAACTTCAGTCCAAATAGGTATTGCGGGCGCTATTCCGGATAGAATTAAATTTTAAAAAAAGTCCGATCGAGTGCGGCTCGAACGATCGCGCCGGGGAAAGTGTAATGATTTTTAAGAATTCGATTTCTTTTGAAATGTGTGAGAAAGAGATTCCGTTTTTTCTTCTTTATGAAACACGAAGAGCTTGTAATGGTTTTCCAGAATGCGGATATTCATAATTATTTAATATGTCCACAGGCAAATTTTCTGGATACTCTACAATACAAACACTAAGATATAGTATATTTAAATAAATGAAACGGTTTCCTTACATTATTGTAACCTACCTTTATAATTATAAGTATATTACCCATTACAAACGTAGGTACCTACCTATAATTTAATAAAAACCTAACAATATAATCAAATGAAGAAAAAATTTCCAAGACAAAACTTCGAGAGCACTCACAAGACAAAGGCGTTCACTTCTACAAAGCTGCTTTAAAAAGTGAAAGGAAAACATGATTCGCGAATCTTTGCACGATATTAAACTTTTTACAATAACAAAAGACTTAACTGCCGAACTTTAGCATCTCGATCTAACAATCCCTTTAATTAAAGCGTCGCGAACGCGTCAAGGGATGCCCTTAAAATTTCAATCCCTAATAACCATTTGGAAGAAACAAAAAAGTCTGCACACAACGGATTTTTTCCTGCTCACACTGATTACTAGCCTCATTCGCGTGAAAAAGAGAAAAGATTTTAATTAAACACGCTGATGAGCTAGTTTCGCGATGTGTAATTTTCTTTTGACGACAATGCTTTTGTGTTTTGTTAATTTATCTGGAGAAAATGGCTGCAATAAAAAATCTCTGTGGAATATTTGAGTTTTAATGAGTTACTTTAAATTCTAATATTTGAAGATTCCACTTGAGTTGTCTTACCCATCAATAAGACTAGAAGGTTCTTGTATTGTATTGAACGTCTTTTGTCTTAGGAAACATGATGACTTTTAAAAATGTTTAAATTTTACCAAAGACTTTACAGGGGCTGGGGATATTATTATGAAAGCTAACCTAAATAAACAAAATGATACAAAACGTTGTGCTAACGGCAAACCATACGTTACATTTCATTTTTCCCCTCCGCCATCGCCATTGAAAGGCATAATATTATCAAAGTAATTACGTCGAAAAATGATAGTAAAAAAGCGAATTTACAGAGGGTGAACGCAGCACAAATGACTCAAAGTCACGTGACATGTTCCGGTGCGTTCATTACACGCCTCCCCACAAATTAGGCTGAGTGGAGGCGATACATCCGATACCCACTCCAACAAGTCAATGGACGAATGAATTACGATCAGTTTTGGTAATAAAGTAGGCATCCAAACGCTGAGTCATTGTTTTAAATCCTCCTGTTTAAGTGATTATGTAAATTTACAACAGGTGTCTACTGTGACGCGTGTATTTTATTTAGCCTAGAATACTATGAACCAACTTTTTTCATGTATCCGCCAAGAATTTGTTATATATTTTTTTACTTTACAATTTTAGGAACTAATCAAAAAGTGGTATATTAAAGATTTTTTTTTATTGTATTTACGTAGAAAGAGGTACGAAACGTTGATGATAATATTCACAAAGCATCTTCTAAGTCAAACGTTTTATTAAAACATGCAAAAAATGTTGTAACATTATTTGAACCCGCTACAGCGCTGTCAAAGCAGCTCTTTAATTTATTTTTTGTTTGTTCCAGGTTAGTGAAAAGGCAAGGGGACATGGAGACCGTCGTCCAATATTTACTCCTAGCTTTGGCTCTGACTTCAGTGCAAATATCCTACACTGAAAGCCGTCTAAATGAAAAACGCAGGGATAAAACTGAAAGGAGGTACCATGGGACGCAAGTAAAAGATAACATATGCGAGATAACGAACAGAGAATCTAAAGTACATTGCTATTGCGAAAGCACTGACGTCAAAACAGCCACCAAAGCCGACTGTTGGGTTTTCAACGGAGGTATTGATGAAACAGATCCAATATGGTCCACTTTCAACTCTCAGCCTTATTTGGAAAAGCTAACATTTAACGTTCGATCCGACGGAGCACTTAAGTTCATTCCATTCCACGTGATCCATCGCATGAAACGGCTACAAAAGCTCTTCATACACTACGCTACACTAAACAAAATTGAGAAAAGAACATTCTCAAACATAACCACACTCAAAGAAATAACTCTGATGAACAACAAAATAACCGAATTGGACTTCTCATCGTTTACAAATCTCCCGTCGCTCGTAAACCTAACTATAAAAGAGAATAAAGTAACTGAAGTGCAGAGGGACGTGTTCGTCGATTTGCCGAGTCTCAAATATCTGGATTTGTCTTTTAACAGTATCAATCTGGCGCACGACGGTTGTTTTGAACATCTGACCGTACTAAACGATCTGATACTGGAAGCTAATTCAATTACGGTGCTGACTAGAGACACATTCAGGGGCTTAGCTAATCTGACGAGATTGGATCTGCGGTCCAACAAGTTGTCAATGTTGGGCGATTTAACTTTTACGGAGCTGTGGAATCTTAACGAGCTGCTTCTGGATAATAACGAATTGAAATTCCTGTCCGAAAGAGCCTTTGATGGTCTCGCTCTGTTACAGAAATTATCTATGACAGGGAATAAATTGAAGTCTATTAATGATGGGCTATTAGAAGGTGTGCGCGGTCTTGAATTATTGGATCTGAGGAACAATGAGATAGAACATTTTACTTACGAGACAATAAAGCCGATACTGGAAAATTTGAAAATGAAGAATGCTGTGCTGTATTTGAGCGGTGAGTTTTTACCTTTAACTTGTTTTGTCAAAAGAAAAGTTTTTACTACGAAAGATATATTCAAATATAAAATATTTTATAATATATGTGGGTTTACTGTATTCATTACTATCATTCAACCCAACCCGTCCACACGAACCTTTCATACCTACTGACCCTTCAATCATTTTTTCGTGACTATTATTTTATGTTCCCTCAGCAATTACATTATAATAACTTCAAACACCACTATTTGGATTGTAGTAGGAAATTCATATTCAATTCTATCACTGTCAATGTCATTATTCAAGATAATGACATTTACATTGCCATTATAATGATATTACGCGTCCATTTTTGTTGGCAACATGTTATTTTCGGATAAATAGTAGGTACACAGCACACAGCAACTCTTGGGAAGTTAAATAACTATGTTTTGTGCAAACAATGGGGAATTCCCTGCTGCATTTTAATCCCCTTACTGAAGCACCCTTCACATTAAGGACAATTAATGAATGTAAAAGCGCCCTTTATCGACTCAAACGTAGCAATAAGTCGATTTTTGTACAATGGTGTAGTTTTATTAAAAACAAACATGTTTAAGTTGGACATTTTCATTAAATTGGGACGTGTAGCTGGATGATTAAAAGGGGTTAGTAAAGAGATTCGTGTTTTATGTAGAAAAATATTTAACCCGAAAAACTTAATTATATATGTAACTGTTATTTACACGAGAGTGGCAGATTCTTTTACAATTAGAAGAAAGAAAGAAAATTTGTTTATTCTGCACAAACAAGAAGCACATTACAAAAAAAAAAATATACACACTAATACAAGAAGCTAAAAGTCACGTATTCAAAACCTTAAAAGTTTGACAATGTTGTATTCGATCTTAGGGCTGGTCACAATTTACAAGTCTACATCAAAACCAAAGAGAATTTAACCAGTCTTTGATCAAAACCAAAGTTACACATTGCGTAATGCTTTAACGTAATGCGTAGCATTTACTGTTCCAGGACTGGTTTGGACACACAAAAGTTATAATATACCTAATTAGGGGTTCTGAAAATTAAAAATAGCCCACTTAACTAATCCATACTAATATTATAATATACGAAAGTGTGTCTGTCCGTCTGTCTGTCTGAGAGATAGTTTGAGTCCCGGGAGAAGACATAGGATAGTTTTTATGCCGATATTTCCACGAGATCGACACTTATGCGGGTGAAACCGTACATTGATACATTGATTCAATCAAAAGTGCGGCCATTTTCTTATGCTTCAATAACTTTTTAAAACATCTTTAAAAAAGGAGAAGCTTAATCATACATTCGGCGAGTTTTACTTGATTATACAAGGCTGCAGCAAATAAGCAGATGTTTTTTTAAGACAAAACTTTTATTATCAGCTCTTCCTCAAACTTAACTCACTCACGCATAAAACTTAAAACTTTCTAGAGCATAAAATTTCAATCCTATGATATTATGTGATTATAACTTTTCAGTTTCAAAAATGTATTTCCATTTTATGAAACACTCTCGGAGTTTGAAGCAATATTTGAATAATTCATTTCGTTTTCGATCTCATAGGTTCTTTCTCAAATATGTATCTATGACGAAAATAAAGCTGTTACTAACATTTAATGTTCTCTTTACAGGTAATAAACTAAGTTGCGACTGTCGCCTGTCTTGGATTCAAGTTCTAAGAAATGAAACAAAGAGCGAGCCTCTAAGGATGGCTTTAGATGGTGTCACATGTGTCTTGAGTACTGGCGAAACAGTTGAAAGTACATCGAACGATGTGAACTCGGCCTTCAATGACCCCAAACCTTCGAAATCTGAACAACTGTACGAGTTAGAAACGAATGCTGAGGTACTTCAACAAGATGCCAATGATGAAGAATTGTATGAAGATACAAATCAATACAAGTTTGAACCGACCGTGCAACCAGTTGTGGCCAACCAACTCACAATAGTGAATATGCCTATAGAAACTTTGCCTTGTCCTCGACAGCTAATTCGAAATGGTGAAGGTTCTCTGATGCTCTCATCAAAAGATGAAAGTTACTGGCAATCAAATACCAGCATACGGATTTTGCCAAAATTATTTTTCATATTGACGTTACTATCAATAAGTGTATTTTAATCATTAAGTAATATTAAAGTTACGCGTGTAATGCTATGTACGATAGTAGTGCTGAAATCAACGAAAAAGTTCAAGTAGCAGATAATAAACATTATACAGAAAGATTACATCTTTTCCGAAATTAAAGTAAGTTTCGTAGTGGTTATAGAACCGATTATCTAGCGTCCTTTGGCAACAATCTCCTTTAATGGTATAATCAGTGATAACATTATCACGGCGCATATTTTTCCTTTTATAAAGAAGATTTTAATTAAAAGACCAATATTTTTTGGTTTCTGAACTGTTATGGAAAAAATTGATGTTTTGAATTTTACCGCATATTTCAGCACTAAGAGCTTATATACTTCTGCTATATGCTTGATTTTTAGACTTTAAGAAAAAAGACTGGTTTAGATATTTAATTAAATTATTTCTTAGTAAGTGTAATTTAAAAACCCAATGTCATATATCGTTATAACCAGTGCCGAATATTCTACGATAGATCCATAATGCGAATAACATAAGCGTTCGAATTGTGATGTTGGATTTGTTCCAACTTGTTGATAAAACAAAAGGACGTAAAGATTTTGTAAATGTCCAAACTAGTTTACAATTGTGTAGAATCTATTTTTTATATTCGGTAAAAAGTAAGTCTTAAAAGGAAAGAGCACCCGAAAGTTTTTGGTCAGGTTAGAATATCAAACAACGGTCATAATAAATTTGAACGAAACAGCTTTTCAGAAATTAAAGTAGATATATCTACGTGACTAAAAGTTTTAGAGATTGGCGGCTCGATCTTTTAAGCTTAAGGCTTTTAGATATAAACTTTGAATAAAAGTTCGAAAGAGACGTATTGAAAAAGCAAATAATGGAAAATAAATCATTTGAGTGCAAAGTTGTGAGTAAAGATTATTTGATTGATCCTTTATTTTAAGATGTTTACTATCGCTGATCTCCTATGTACAAATACGATTAGTTTTGACCTAAACTTAAACATAATTACGTTAACATAGATAATAATATACTAATTAATGAGTGCTGTCTCACGTTATTTAATTACAACCAAGACAGTATATATATAAGTAAACCGTTGAATACTGTTGAAAATGATGATGACAATTGCAAAATAAAGGTTGCTGTTGGTGACCATACTACAATTTTCCATGTCGCAAATGCTATTACAAACATAAATCATACGCCTGAACATCAAGAAATGGAAGAAACATCTATTTATACAGATTTATGGGCGAATGCGGAAATCGAACATTCAATGTATGTTAACAATTTAGATGCATGTACCCGATTTTTGTCTGAGTTAGCTCGTGAATGAAATAAAAAATGTATATAATTATATAGTAATCTTAATTCTTGTAAATATTGATTTTATGGATTTGGATATTGTAACTAGCAGACCAAGAATTAATAAAATTTTTGAGATCATGAATTTTGTAGCGATTTATTTGCCCAAGTTGTCAGAAAATATATAAAGAGCCTAGCAGGCAGAAAATGATTTATTGTATTGATTCCGTGGAAAAGGATTACGAAGTGGACCGTTAACATGGGAAGGAAGTATTCATGCCAATTAATCAATATAATTATTGAATTATAATGCTAATAATAATTTTGAAATGAAAATATATACCGAGTCTCAATCCGAGTACCGAGTCAGCAGTGTGACGATTAGGCTATAACATTAATTGAAACCACGTATTCTATTTCGTATTTCAAACTCACAATTACCCCCTTACTAAGGCCCATTGTCCACGTAACCGCACGTCATACGCACGCTTTCGTCAATTGACGATTGCAAGACGAATGCTTGCATCTTGCGTAGAAACAATGAAATCTGTGTCCACGAAGCGCGCACACCGCATGACGAACGCAATACGAGCGGCTGACGCGACGTTGCCGCTTCGTGGACACAGATTTCATTGTTTCTACACAAGATGCAAGCATTCGTCTTGCAATCGTCAATTGACGAAAGCGTGCGTATGACGTGCGGTTACGTGGACAATGGGCCTAATACACGCATTTTAACAGATTAATAGTTACACACCGATTTCTCTCTTTCAGTCGTCAGTAATTTGACTTTTGAAAGAAGAAGACAAAACGTTGTAACTATACAGGCGCTATAAAACGTTTATTAATAAGAGGGTATAAATAATTAATCACAGTTAACTTTTAGGGCGCGTCCCATCATGCACGGCGCGGCGCCGTCACCGTACAACGTCACGACGCCGTCGCCGGGCCACGGCACGGCGCCGCGCCGCAGCACGGTGCCGCGAACGGTGCGCCATCCATTGCCCATTCAGTCGATATTTCGCTGTTGGCGTGCGCGCATCTGTGGGCAATGGATGGCGCACCGTTCGCGGCACCGTGCTGCGGCGCGGCGCCGTGCCGTGGCCCGGCGACGGCGTCGTGACGTTGTACGGTGACGGCGCCGCGCCGTGCATGATGGGGACGCGGCCTTAGCCGTGGAACCGTTTTTTTTGGTTGACTATTTAACAACATTAAACTTAATTTCTGATTATTTGGTGACAAAACCATAAAGTTTCGTTGAATTGTTGATACTATCGCCCCGAGCGTGTCTAGTGCCTTAAGGCCTGTATTAATGCCGATAACCTTGAGCATTTGGGCGGAGCTAACGACCCCTTCTCCGCGCCACTCCGCTACCCGCATGCAACAGAAAATATGCGGTTGTGTGCGCCGCCACCACTGTTTGCCTCGCCTAGTCTCGTCACAGAGTATCGAAATCACAGAAGATCAAGTCATCGTGAAAGTTAAATAATTATGTGTACCACATATACAGGGTGTCCCAGAACTCAACGTCAAGCCGAAACGGGATGACAGGATTAATCATAACCATCACGAGAAAAATATTAAAAAAAATCTATCCCATGCAGTTTGAAAATTATGGGCATTTTAAGAAAAACCTAGAAATTTGATCAAACTGTACCATTTTTCGGTTATTGTGGTTATTCTTTTTTATTTTTGTTCAATTAAACTTTGGAAACGTAATCCTGAATAACATTTCTAGAATCCCAATAAAAAATAATGACACGATTGCCTCAAGTTTCCGAGAATTGAGACTATTCGTTAAACTACGAATTTAAAATTTTCAAGATTCGTCGACTTTGATTGGCCCTCCTTTAAAAAAAATGTACTAGAGTGCCTTGGCAAGTGGCATTAAAAGTTGGCGCATTTAATCAGTATTCTAAAATGGTACAATACTTGTTAGTTCCATACAATAAAAAAGAGTAAAAAAATTTAAAAAAATTTGAGGCTGATGGTAAACAATTTGAACATTATTGTAATAAAAAACGTTATTTCTCTATCTGACTTTTATTCCAACAAACCTAAATTAAACTAGATCAAGATTTTTCATTATTTTACTAACTTTTTTTTCACTTTTTTCACTTTAATAAAAGTGGCGTCACTATCTGTCTCGCTCACTCATGGCAAACATACCCACTATCCATCTCTCTCATCATTTTGCCTTAAAATTAAGAACCTACCTAGAGCTTGTGCGAATCAAAAACATTTTAACTGAGATAGCAAAAATCGGGTTACTTGAGGTTTTAATTTTTTTACTCTTTTTTATTGTACGGAACTAACAAGTATTGTACCATTTTAGAATTCTGATTAAATGCGGCAACTTTTAATGCCACTTGCCAAGGCACTCTAGTACATTTTTTTTAAAGGAGGGACTATCAAAGTCGACGAATCTTGAAAATTTTAAATTCGTAGTTTAACGAATAGTCTCAATTCTCGGAAACTTGAGGCAATTGTGTCATTATTTTTTATTGGGATTCTAGAAATGTTATTTAGGATTACGTTTCCAAAGTTCAAATGAACAAAAATAAAAAAGAATAACCACAATAACCGAAAAATGTTACAGTTTGATCAAAATTCTAGGTTTTTCTTAAAATGCCCATAATTTTCAAACTGCATGGGATAGATTTTTTTTCAGATTTTTCTCGTGATGGTTATGATCAATCCTGTCACCCCGTTTCGGCTTGACGTTGAGTTCTGGGACACCCTGTATTTACAATGGTCCAGTTTTGGTTTTATTTAGGTATTATCTATTGATATGGATGTACTTTTCGGGCTATGGTTACGAATAAAATTGTTAAAAGCTTTCGAGGCCGTGAGTAGAAGCTATACCCTTAATATAAATCAGCCTGGCTTGCCATGTGGTAAACAACTTAATGTATCTTTTTAACTAAAATTAATGGCTAAATGTGCTGCTAAGCGCAAAACTCAAGAATGGCTGGACCAATTCGGTTTTTTTTTAAATATTCGTTGAAGTCTTAGGAAGGTTTCTATGAAGAGAAGAAGGGTAGGTAGGCATGTACGTAGATAGGTAGGTAGGTATGTAGGGTAGGTAGGTAGGTAGGGTAGGTAGGTAGTTAGGGTAAGGCAGATAGGAAGGTAGGGTAGATAGGTAGGCAGGTAGGGTAGGTAGGTAGGTATAGGTAGTATAATTATCACTAGTGTATGTCATATTATTTGTTATATTTTTTATAAACAAATATATTATAACTAAAATTCAGCTGAATAATCTTCAAGTTCTTCGACAGACCTTACAAGATGCTTGTGAGTCACCATTTGTCATCCAATAGAGACCGTAGTTTTTGAATGCCCAAATCATCTTGTTCCTAAAATGAATGCAGTTATACATATATTTACAAGTAAAACAAAAATATAGGTTCATAATTTGTAAAAAAAAAATACATTCACATCCAAATCAACAGAATCACCTTCAACTTCTCTGGTAGAACTAATTGATTCACTACGTATAGGTAATGATTTTTTTATTTGATTTAATTAGTTGAATAATATTATTGACCCACTTTAGCCCACATGGATCTAGTAATGATAAGTGATAATTATAATAAAAAACATGACTACCAATTTGTTTTTCTAATTTTATGTAGTCTGTGCCACCCGCGGTCTGCGATAGGCTGGTTTAATTGATTGATTGATGTCACCCGCGACGATAAAAGTCGAGTAAAAAGTATTCGACTTTCGATCTGCCATAGAGAGATTTGATCCTTATGATTGACCCTATCGATTGATGCCATAAAAGTACAGGGTATTATTTTTTCGGATTTTAGCCGGTTCGATTCCCGAGAGCGGCAAGCGAATTTTCGAAAATCTTTGAATGCAGATTTGTTTTTTTTTTTTATGAAGGGATTTTCCTTTGAGTAAAATTTGCTATCTCCAGTGTTTAGAGTACTTGCCCTCTAGGTGAGGTTAAAAAAATCCAGCCTGTATATACATAATTATATACTATTGAACTACTACTTTTTACTATTGTATGACATTATTATTTTTAATTCCTTATTTTGTTGACTGATCTGTATTTACGATAATTTTATTTTCAATGACATTGTACAGACGCCAGCACATCAAGTTACTACAGTCTGTCAGATTTCTTTAATAGATTTTCAACTTTATCACTAAAGCATAAGGTTCAAAGTTGATTGCGAAAATTTGACAGTTTCGGGTAGGTTGATGTGCTTGGCGTCCGTACTTTATTGAATAGTGAAATTAACAGTTAACATTCTTGTTTTATATTTGCACACCTTATATGGTTATTAACAGTGTACCATTTGACCTTTTTTAACATCCACTGAACCTGTTTTATGCAAATAAATGATTTGATTTGATTTTTTTATTTGAAAATAATTACGCCGGTAATCAATAAATTGACAAATTATTAGCAAGTACGTAACCTATAATCATAATTAATACCTACTTTAGGAGCATTTTCAGTTTTGTGTCACAATATGTCACAAATAATCGCAACGCATCAGAATAATAGACTTTACTTAGGCACCGAAAAGTAAAATTTATAATATTGGCTGAATCATTTCGTGGACGTGGACCTTCTGTGATCATTCACTACTAGTACTTACAACTTTCGTTTGAATGAGGTAGGTATTTTATAAACAGTACCTATGTACACAGAGTAATGGACAGCGCATAAGTTTCATAAAACCCCGCTTGGGTAGGTACACTTTTTGTTTTTGCAGTAATATTTTACGATTTTATTTCGTAGTGCGGAGTTCTCGCAACGCGACATACGTCCACCTAGCAACACGATGCGCCCCGCACTAAATTTATGGACGAGTGCGGGGGTGATGTAGACGCAGTCCTTTATCAGAGGCCTTTTTAATTTATTATCATAAAAATAATACATATTTTAAAAAAGTAACAAAACCAAATTATTCTCCTTTGTATTGCAAAGATGTAGATATATTTTTTTACACTCTTTTGATAAAAAATGAAGGAGTAAAACGGTTTCATCTCAATGATTTGGAGGTGATTTGGTGATTTTTTTTTAAATTATGTGATATCGGTAGAAAAATTATGGCTAAACCAAATTACGTATTATATCATGAAGATTACTAAGGATTTTTTTCAGATGTAATTTCTCTGTAAATGCCGACAAAAAATGGCTTCATCTGCATGCATTTTTCAAGCTTTTTTCGAGAGAGCAGCCTTAATATAATTATCAAGGGTAGTTTATGTCGTGCCAATTTTTAAACTATTTATTTTGTTTGAAAAATCAGTTGTAGTAAAATTGTATATTTTATTATTTTAACAAACTGATAACAAGTTGTATTAACCGCTGTACTGGTTTAATGTGATACCCTCATCGCTATTATGTATAGTACATAATATGTACTATACATAATAGCGATGAGGCTAAAAAGGCAAAAAAAAAAGGCAAAAAAAAAGGCAAAAAAAAAGGCAAAAAAAAAAGGCAAAAAAAAAAGGCAAAAAAAAAAAAAGAATTGCCATATTATGGCAATTCTTTTTTTTTTTTGAAGAGAGATTAAGTAGGTATAGGCAAACAAATCTCAACAGTTGCTATCATCTAAGCCCACTATAATAAGAAATAAATAATAATACACCAGCTTATCAGTGTCCCACTAGTGGCAAAGAGCAAGAAGAGGTTCTCGTAGATAGAAGGCACGAGCATTGATCACCACGCTAGCTCAAGAAGAAGGTTGGTGATTTCAGACTTATATTTGACCACAAGTCCAAGTTTCCGCACGATATTTTTCCTTCACTGATGTCAGTAAGGTCCAAGATAAGCTCAGAAAGTACGTATGAATTGAAAAACTACTACTAATAAAACTAAAACTAGGTACTACTGGTACTAGCTCTGATTTGAACCCACAACCTCGTGTATGAGAGGCAAGGCCTTAACCAAATACCACTTAGCCACTGGGCCATCACTAAAATAATGTTAGTGAAATTGGCCTAGAAATAAGTTAGGAGATTTTCTAATATTACGGGAAGATAAAATTCTTTATAGGCTAGATTTTTAACGTCTAATCATAACACAAAGCGTGTACACAAAGATCGTTTGATACTCAAACAATCTTTGTCATCCTACGCAACAGGTAATAGGTATTAACTAGCTGTTCTAGAATCTAGTTAAAATTCAATTTCACGTTTCAGCATAGCCTGAAACAGTCATGATTGCGATGTGTATGCAAAACTGAATATTATTATCGAAGTCTGGAACTATAATAATGTTGATATTACTTTGGCGTATCTGTTTTATGTTGGTGAGTATATTTTCCTCGGTTCTATGTGAATCAATCGATCTCAAAACTGACTGCGACCTGCTTCAAGCACATAATGGTATTACATTTTTGATGCATAATCGGCCTATGATGTTCCCACTGCTGAGACGCAGGCCTCCTTTCTGTGAGAGGGAGTGGGCTATAAAACCCACCGGATCCAGTGCGAATTAGTGGATATGTTTGCTGACCTAGACCTATTTAAGAATAAGTCATAATGGCCTAGATACAACTTATATTAAATTAATTATTGTGAATGTGAAGACAATGCGGGCCATTTTTTTTTAATTTTGTTTTTTCTCTCTTTTCTGTCAGTTTTTGTAATGGTCTGGCAGTTTGAGTAATTTATGTGGCCTACCCAAATGTCGTTTCTTTGGTATTGTTTGTCGAATCGATGAACTCCTTAAGTTTTGAGTTGAGCTGCACGATTTCTGACAAATGCGTGCACTGTCTGGACAGGTCCTCTCAATCTGTGTGGTTCTTTCCTCAAAAGACCATCTCAGACATCGATCTATGTTGTCTTCATATAACCTGACCAAGATTATGTCTGGACTTTAAAAGAGACTGTGACCTCTGAGTTTGTTTCGGCCTTTCTTCTCAGAATAATAAGATAGGAAACGCCCGCCTCATCTTGTTTTAAAAAAACATAATTGACGTGTAAATGTGTTTGTACAAACCTACTTATAAAAATAAAGTCATTTATCATTTATTCCAACCCATAACAGTAAATAAACTATGTTTCTAAACATACATTGATTAATAAATTATATTTAGTATCTACATTATAATACAATACACAAGTTGAACTCAAATCAAGTATTCATTTAAAACCATACACACATTAACATAATATTATTAACATCTTCTCATCTTTAATTAATTCAACTCCATAAAATGGTTCCATCCACTCAATAACGATGACAATAAAGAGTTTAGCCTGTATTATACTATGTGAACTATGGATCTTACAAACCTCTAGGGAGCTCTTACACCTCATGGTTTACAATGTAAGCGTTCCGGCAGAACCCCTAGTCCTTTCGGGATTTCCAACTGGGGAGCGACCCCTTGTCGAGACTTTTTCTCATGATAGTTAAGGGTCATTGTCGTTACCATCCTTTGGCTGGCAAATAAGTAACTTCTGACAGTGCTATACTATTAAATAAAATTAGCGAATGTTTCGCCTGCTGCTGCATGCTGTTGAATATTGCCTTTATCTTTACTATACCTAAAATTAACATTGATAGAAGTCTATTAAACAAAAAACACATAAATTTTAAGCATGAAGACTTTATAATCCAAGTCATTTGACCTTCTGCGTGCCGACATCAATAAATTAGTAAGTAGAGCAGTCAAGTAGAGTTGCCCAGTAGGAACGGACCCGATTTACGAGTTATATGAAGGTCGTATGTTCGAACCAAGTCAGGCGCTTAACTTTGTGTAAATTATTTTATCAACACTGCTCTCAAAAACGGTGAAGTAAAACGTCGTGAGGAAATGGCATGTCCTAGAACCAAAAATTCGAAGACATGAAACACCCGCCAACCCGCACTGGGCCCGCGTTTGGCAGTTCCTCTTACAGAGAGGTGGCAGAGGCCTCCTCTCTCACATAATCAGCCTATAATGTTCCCACTACTGGATCAGAGGTCCCAGCGGGCGGGAACATTATAAGCTGATTATGTTAATTACAGGACCTGGTGAGGGGACAAGTCCTTACGTGGCAATCAAATAGTCTATCCAACTGATGGCAAGTAGGCACCGCTACCTCCGGTCGATACCAGAAGACCAATCCTCGTAATTAAAACGGTGAAAATCCAATCCCAGTCTCATCTCGGCGACAAACAAACGTCAAAAACTTGTCAAAAATGTAGGGAAATCAGAAATTGCCCATCAGATCCGAGGCACCGTTGAAAGCTGTGATATATTTACAACGACACTGGAAACACGACCACCACACCTAAACGGAGCTGAACACAGTATTATTGGCTTGGCAGAAACAGGTATGTTAGTACTACTTCTCGGATGAACTCATTGAGAAAAACTCTACTATGATCATAATTTATAAATTCTAAAGGCGTGCACTTAGTTGTATTCAGAACTGATGGAATATTATATATAGTTTGAAGTAGATAAATCAATGAGTATGACGTCACATCTCCCAATTTAGATAACACAATCCACATCCCACGTTACACATGGAGTAACTAATACAGAAATTTGGAACAATAAGCAGAACAAAAGGGAACAAGTAACTACACGAAACTGATTCCAAAAGTTTGCTAATGACAGAGAATTATATAATAACGGAGTTAAGTTACCTCCGGGAACTAACACCAAGTTTGGTACGTGTGTACTGATATACAAGATTCGATACAGATATTCGGAGAGTAATGCTGTGTAATATATATTACGTTGTTTGTGCTTATGATACAGTAAATTCACTTAGGGACCGTCTCCACGAGCGAGAGAATCGCGGCGATAGTCTCGCCGTGCCATCAAATTTTCGCCGCGATGATATTGACGTGTGGAAACTCCTTCTAAGAGTGTATAGAAATACGTGGCACGACGATAATATCGCCGCGATTCTCTCGCTCGTGGAGACGGCCCCTTAATGTTAGGCTCTCTGGATAAACAAGGTCTCGTGCGTGATCTATCTTAAGATTCTTGGGGAATAAACATTTCTAGGATTCTAGATGTCTAGAAGTGATTATTCTGGGCTTAATTTAGCCTAGCAAAGCCTACACTGAAAAAAACTAATTTCTTACTACAGCACATTATAGCGATTTCATTAGAACTTACTGACTTTATGCAGTAAGAAGTAATGTTTGTAAAACAGTAAAAAAACTTTTTGCGTATATTAGTGATTTTCCATGAATACTTAATTTACGCACAGAACCGGGAAGTGTGGCAGACAAAAGGGGAGGCATATACCCCGCAGTGGGTCCTGGACTCCAGACTGAAATGATGACGATGACTTAATTTATTTGAAAAATCCCTTTCACATATGCGAAACAAAGAACCTCGACGTTTCAAATCACAAATAATTTTGTTTAAATTCCTTTTTCCTTGCTCATAAACAATGATCAAAAATCAGTCAATTTCGTGCACGACTAAAACAAACTCCCTTTTTGAGTAAGGGTTTACAACTATAGATACATATATATTATATTGTTTTGTAGAAACTTTACGGTAAATACCTTTAAAATCCCTACTGTAAGTAAAATAGTTAAACTCCATCACACCAACGGATGGACTCGTAACTTCTAAAAGAGCGACAGGAAATCGGATTTGTCAAAGTTTGAGTGAGCCAACTTGTTTAATTTGTCGAGAGCAAAGCCGAGGGTGAAGTGAAGTGTCCCCTTTCTAGACCTTGTGGTTTTGAGGGTGCTGAATTTATAGATAATATCGAATTGGAATTTTAGTAAGACATTATTGAATAATATGCATAGTCTTAGTCTTTTTCAAAAATGATGTAAAATGAATGATGAAAACGTAAGCAAATGGACCAGAAAACATACCCGTGGATGCCAATTGGTAGTGCCACTTACAAATTGAATTCGATATTTGAATGCCTAAACGCGAAATTCTAATTTTAAATCACCTTCAAGATGATTTTCATTTAACAATTGAGTTTCATTTTACGAGCTCAATTTTATCCGATGATTTTTTATTTAAATGTAAGTTGTATGTTCGAGCTGTTTGGGGTTGAATCACTAGGGTCATGGAGTCGAGTGCCGACTTGGTTTGTCGAGATATCGCCAAGCGATTGGTCGACTCTTCATGTGACCAGAGGGCTGGCCTCTTTCATAGCCAAAGAATCAGCATCGCCATACAACGTGGCAATGCTGCCAGCATTTTGGGCACAGTTCTTGTTGACAGCGATGCGGACAAATTTTTTGATGCCCTATGATTCTTTTGCTTCTTTTTACATATAAATGTACCGTACGCAAAATACGCGCATTGACGTGGAGTTGCGGACACCAGCCCGTATTACCTATTACATACCTATAAATGTACATAATTATTATTATTTTAAGTCTGTTAGCGTAAATGTAATAATTAGTTTATTATTAAGAAGTATGGGGAGACCTTAACCCAGAAGTGGGACAGTATATGGTATTAAAAAAAAATGTAATTCAAACAATAACTGTTCGAAAAAGTGATGAGATTTAAACCTGAAACCTTTTAAATACAGATGAATGTGTTACAAATCTCAGTGATTGAAAGAAAAAAGAAAATACATTTATTTAGCACAGACTAAAAGACACACAATACACCATACATAAGTACACAAGATACGATTGCGTAAGACTGGTTATTGTGGCAATGCTTTGGAGAGCCCAATGTGCAATATTACTATACTATTAATATACTATACACAATATACATAATAATCATACAGTATCATAATCACAGTAGGTTAAGAAAGAAAGAAAGAAAATATGTCTATTTATAAAACTCAATTTTCAGTGTTTACCTATTAAATTGGTTTCGGAACAAGTTACAAATATCATTTCAAAACTTCGAGTGGGAGTAGTAAAGGTCAATACAGTTATTACTTTATGAGCCTTTAAAGGCCAACTAGAAAATACATAGAAAAAGTCTCCCAAGTACGAGTAAGACTCGCACATGAAGGGCTCCGTATCACAGGGCAAAAAACGCCGAAAAAACACGTTTCTTGTATACAAGAAACGTGTTTTTTCGGCGTTTTTACTATAAAATTTTAGTTTTTATTGTAGTACTATAAAGTTAATAAAAAGTAAAGAGTGTCTCCCTTAAATTTGCGGCAATAGAAATAGACACTGAAAATTTCAACTTTCTAACTATTACCTACGGTTCTGGAAGTCTCTGACAGTCAGAGGGAAGACGCATGTGGGGTATTTGACCCAAAAAGTCGATCAAAATTATTTACCTGTTTATTTAGCTTTATTTGCTCTTTTTTTTAATAAATATCAATTTTAAAATAATTTGGAGTTGAAAAATGAGAATTAGAGGTTAAAAAAAACATGTTGATAATATTTTTTATTAAAATGAAATAAAAAAATACTAATACTAATCGGAAAGCGAAGGCAATAGAAATAGACACTGTGAAAATTTCAACTTTTTACCTATCACCGTTCAGTTGAGGTCTCTGACAGTCAGACGGATAGACGGACGGGCGGAAAGCGAAGACTTAGTCATAGGGTTCCCTTGGCACCTTTCGGGTTAAGGAACTCTAAAAACAAACCGAAAAGAAGTTATTAAACAAGAATAAAATATAAAAAAGCGAAACAATCATTCTCATAAATAAATTTTCAGGTTAGAACATTTTCGATCCGTTTAAACAAGTATATAGTAGTACAGCCACATTGTGAACAAGAATCTAGTAAGCTTGATTTTCATTTGTTTAACATAAGAACTTGACAATATTATGGTAATAGATACGTACAATCCCCAAGCTGGTATAACCGTAATCCTAAATCCGGAAACACGGAAAACAAAAAACAAAAAAGGCGCTGACAGTTTTGTTTTTTAAGTAACAATGCTAAGTAAAAGTGCAAAAAATGTAGACGAAGCTTTGTACCTTAAAAATGCCGAGGTAATAAGAACAAGTATTTTACTTCGTGCGGCACGGCACCTTAGAGGCACTACTACTGGTTTCTGTATTGTGAAGACAAGAAATCAAATCCCATATTTTAACAAAATTTCGGCTTTTAACTTTTGACAGATGGGTCTTTTCTTCTAGGGGAAGCTGTTAACAGGCTACCATCGTCCAGACAAATAAAACAAAATATGTTTGTTGGACTGGACGCGTACCGCGAGGGCTGGTTCAAGGTGGCCCGGGAAAAGAGTTCCTGGAAGGATTTGGGGGAGGCCTTTGCCCAGCAGTGGGACAGCATAGGCTAGTAAAAAAAAAAAAAAAATGTTTGTTGGGTTGGCTTGGTGGTTGGGTCTGATTGGGTGTTTTGTTGGGTTTGGTTGGTTGGTTTGAGACTCAATCAACTCAGCCTATTGCAATCCACTGCTGGATATAGGCCTCTCCCAAGCTACGCCACAATACCCTCGGCTCCGCACTGCCTTCCGCATCTGTCCCAGCCATCTTCTTTAGGTCGTCTGTCCATCTAGCTAAGGGGCGTCCCACACTACGCTTGCCGATGCCTGATCTCCACTCCAGAACTCGTCTGCTACATCCATCGGCCTTCGATCCGGTAGTCGTAGGTGAAACTAATAACTCATAATCTGCACCTCTCGCTTCAAAAGGCAACATCTTCTTGTCTCCCGATGACACCATACACCATACTGCGATCACTTATCTCTTTGTGAAGGCAAGAATGGTAATATATGTTGATATCAACCGATCATTGCAGCAGATTAGTAACAGAACAGTGGATAAGTACTGGCTGATGGAGTATATAGGGATCGTAGCAGGAGACTTTCTGTAGTTTCTATCTACCCTTATGGTAAGAAGGCGTGATTTACTAACGCCAGTACATCAAGCTACCCGAAACTGTCAAATTTTCCCAAACAACTTTGAACGTTATGCTTTAGCGATAAAGTTGACTATTAAAGAAATTTGACAGATTGTAGTAGTTTGATGTGCTAGCGGATGCTGATCAAGATGAAGTGTGATTAATAATGGCTGATATGAACGAGCTGTAGCATTCTCCTAATATAACAAATATAAATAACATGACGCAATTTCGTTTTGTCGAAGATAGAAATTTTCCACTAGACCAGTTAACAATGAATAAGAAAACCACGGATTTAAATGGAATGATCAACAATGATGTACATATCACGATGATGGAATAAGGGCTAAAGAATCGCCCAGAGGACACGGTGGAGCATACGGTGGAGGTCTGCCCCGCTTGGGCGGAGCACCGCCGTGTCCTCGTAGAGGCGATCGGCAGCGGCGGCGACCTCTCGCGTCCGGCACTGGTTCAAGCCATGGTCCGGAGCGAGAGGGAGTAGGAGGCAGTCGCCTCCTTCTGCGAAGCAGTCATGCTAGCGAAAGAGGTGGCGGGATGGCTCAGAAAGAGAACCTCGTAGGCGCGGGCCTGCGGGCGGAGAGTAATGGGTAGCTCACCGTCCAATCAGGACCAGGCCCGTGCCGGACGGCGCGTACGTGTTCCACGTGCGCCTCAAAGAGATGTCAGCATCAAATTGAAGGGGCCCGTTAGGGCCGAAGCCTGCCGGGTTAGCGGGATTGTCAGAAAGGGTTACCGCTGGCCCGGAACATAAAGGGCTAAGGACGGATCACGGGTGGGTTTTAGTCAGTAAGAGTCTGACACTCCCTTCCGCTCCAACCAGAGCGGGATTTAATTTAATGATTTCACACCTTGAAAAAAAAATGGCTAGAAAATGAAGATGATCAATGATGATGTAAAGTAAGGGAAATTCATTGTTAGGCAACTTGACACGGTACGTCAATTTGCCGTGTAAAAGCTACTTCATACAATTGTCAAAGAATGACAGCAATTCGCTTCGCAATTAATTTCCCTGATTTTACATCAGAAAACAAGAAAAATACACTCCCAAAGTGATAAAACTCCGTCATACAGTAGTAGTATCCATCGCAGGCATGATTCCCATCTCGACGGATGTTAATGCCTCGCCGCACGATGGGTACCATTTACTGTTATTACACCTTCTTTCGACGAACACCTCTATCACCCAAATAATGAGTACCTAAATAACTTATTTTGTCGAGTCCCCTTCGCGTTTGAATACATTACGTGTGTTAAGTGCTCTTATGACGCGGATTTGAGGGAATGAATTCCATTTGCGAGTTAACGTTCAGCCTAACATGTTATTTATACCGCCGTGTTTATTTTTTATCATGATACATTTCCAGATATTTTTTTTCGTATTTGACTCTCTAAGTAATTTTTTTTTCTTGAGTGCTTTTTGCCGGATTTTTCAGAAGTATCAATGTTTTAACTTGCAATGGAGATAATTAGTAACATAGGTATAATGCCATCCAAGTGTGAAAATCCTTGGACAATTATTATTAGGTATTTAATTTAAATATATAATAAAAAAAAAACATGAGACTAATCCAGCTACTCGCACTAAACCCGTATGGTGGTTTATGGCCCACTCCTCATAGAAAGAAGACCAGTGTTCCAGCATTGGAACTATTCTAAGCTGATTATGCTATATTGGGAAAACCACAGTCCCCTATCGTTATAATAACCATATTAAAACAGCAATAAATGAAACTATATCACCGATTCAAACTAAAAGCATTCGCATTTTGGAGCAATTAAACGTCAATGATTTAATGGCAGCAATCCAGAATTCAGTGCGATTAATATTGCATCGCACGTTGAACCGGACGGCTATTTTGAAGTCCTCAATTTACTTTACTGTAAGGCTTTCGATTTGGTTCAAGTTACGGAATTTAGGCTGAAAACTAGACAGATAAAAATTAAACTTCTTTAAATGGGTAAGATCCAAAAAAAAGTTGTATAGCAAACAAAAACGGAGGCTATTTATTAATTATCACTACTTCATTCCAGAACATTGAGGAGTATGTTCAAAAATACAATCATTCTCTGTGTACCATAGTCGACTCTCTTATTTATTTATTTATTTAATACTTCAAGCACATAAATGTACAGAGGCGGACTTAATGTCTCTTCGACTTCAAACAACAATGTTTCGGCCCAGAAATGTCGGATCAGTAAAGGGTAATCCAACATGACATGTTGGATGATGCCGTGCTTGATAAAAAGAAAGAAAGAAAATACATTTATTTAGCACAGACTAAGAGACACACAATACACCAGATAGTTAGATAGGACCACGCCTTGCATCACATGCCATCGTCTAAAATTTAAAGCAATAAGCAGGTGGTCTCCTCCCTAAGCACAAAATCCGTAGTATCGGTCGAAGTTTCGGGCGATTCCTACACCGTATCACCTACGGACCAAAGATTAGTTTGGGTCCCAACTTACGAATGAATGACAGCGAAATTTGACAGTTGTTCCTACTCCCGATGAGATTTAGCCCGTCCGATAAAGATAAATAATCGGGTGTAGGGTCCACTCTAAAATTTTGAACTAATTGTGGATAAATTGGATGGGTCCGTATCTTTTATGACGGCCTTAGAAAGTAGACCCCCTGGTCTCAGTATAGTACACGTGTACAGTGAAAACAAGAACAGAGCTTCAATTATTTCTGTAATTCTTGCAAGCAATGAAGAAGATTTACAAACTCAACAACCAAAAGTAAACGCTAATAAAAACACTGACTCAACATCTAAAGACTTGAACCACAGCAACAGAATAACAAATGCAACAATAGAACAAGAAGGAAAATTGTCAACAGCGATCCTCAATATCGTAAATTGCTATGCAATTATTGTCCGGCCACCATTCGAGTGATTGCCTATTATTAAAACTACGGACCTGTAAATTGTATGGAATAAGACGATAAAGCCTTGTTTGACGGAGTAGTTGTTCAGAAATTCCGAGACACTGAATTGTTCGATGTTAGAAACATAGTGTTTCTAATGACTCATGAATATTTTGTGTGGGATCGCTTTTATATGTGCAGGATTGTAGCTGATAGATATACTTAGAATGAATAAGGTCGGTTTTTGTTGTTATTTACTTTTACTTTAGTGTGAACTAATATAACCTCCTTAGTCATACTAAGTCTACCTTTGTGTAATTTAGTCTGACTATTTAGAGGGAGTGGATTGTAATCTACGACGCGGGCCCGGTGCGGATTGGTAATGTCACATGAATTTGTGTCACATGAATGTTTGGTTCTAGGACATGCCGGTTTTCTCACGATGTTTTCCTTCACCGATTTGAGAGCTCGAATTATTTACAAAGATTAAAGCGCCTACCTGATATCGAACCCACGACCTATAGCTCGTAAGTCGGGGCCGTTACCACTGAGACACCACTTAACTTTACCTTACCTTAGTGTTAACTAAAATTACTCTGGTCTACCTTAATCAGGGCGAGCGAAGCGAGCCCTGCTATATCCCACAACCTGAGCATTTTGTGGTACACTTTACGGAAAAACTATTACGCCTATTGATTTGTGCTTTAACATAATAATTTCTATTTATATGTAGATGTGTTAATTATCAGTAAAAAAAATAATAATTTAAATTACGAAAAAAAAAATTAAAAAAAACTGCCTTAAAGATTATTACCACGCAGAAAAACGACGCGAGCCCTCACAAAGCTCTGCTTTTAGCTAGTGTTAACTAAAATTACCTTTACCTTAGTCTGTACTAAAATCATCTTGATTTACCTTAGTCTGAACTAAAATGACCTCAGTCTAACTTAGGGTAGATTTCTCCAATTAAAGTTAACGTAATCAGCACATTTTGCCGCGTTCAAAAGCTGTCAGTGTCAATAGACACTGACACCTCTTTAACGCAGTTTAGATCCCGTATTACAGAACTTCACTCAAGCCTCAAGCATTTCTTAACACTAGTTTCAACCAATAAAATGGCTTTAGTTTAAAGTAAAGCTTGAGTTTAGATTGACGTTCTGTAATACGGGCCTAGATACACTGATCGCATTCAGTTTTATTGGTGAAAATGGCATTTAGTCTGAACTAATTGCAGCAGCAGATCTGAATAGCACGTGTAACCGATCGAGTGGAAATATACTTGAACGACGGTTACATTCTAGAAAGATAATTGAACGGTCCTTGACGAGACGGACCAATGAACTGTTGAGGATTCTCAAAAGCTATTAGATGCATAGAATGCATACGGCTGAGTTCGAATCGAGATCTTGTCTGGCGCTGATTATGATAATAATAATAATATCATTCCATCCTTATTAGCAACATTATCGAATGGTGTAATAAAAATCCAATGATGCAGTTTTAGTTTTCATCAAAATCGAGCCTGAGACTCCTTTGAGTACTTTTCGCTATTCCTCAGTTTCGAATTTGGCCATCCACGCCCACTTGAAAAATTCATTCTGTATAAATTAAGCAGGTTCTAATAGAACCAGTTACAGAAAAGAGGCAAAAAAAATGTTTGATCGTACTCTATAACGCACTCTATGATGCTTCGCATTATGAGTCGTGAAATTTTCCTTTTACTGGCACTTCTAGTTAGTGATTTCTAGAATTATTTTAACAATGATGTTTTTATTGACACGTGGTCATTGCTTGCAACTTTGATCTCGTCCTGGAAAATAGCAGTATCAAGATCAGTTCAGAAATGTTATTTGAGTTAGAAAAATCTCAATAAAATCAGTCTACCGAGCCTTTTCCCAACTATGTTGGGGTCGGCTTCCAGTCTAACCTGATGCAGCCGAACCATTAACTGAAACAGTAGTTTACATAAAATGACTGCAGATCTGACCTCCACAACCCAGCTACTGGGTAACACAATACCCGTAAGTAAGACTGGTTGTCAGACTTTTGGGCTTATGACTACCACTAACAGCTGTCAACGGCTTGACGTGTTTTTGCACGCTACTGTTATTATTTAAGCACAAGCTTCTCAGTTCACCTTACAAAAGTTTTAATTTCAGAACAGTCTATAGAATGAACCAGACCTAAAATTTGAATATGAAATGAGAAAACTGAACGAGCTAGGTCTGTTGTTCCTGCACGAAAACTTTTTATAAGCGGATTTAAAAAGAACCTTTCGCCCAATCCTGATAAAACTAAGTTGAGAAGTATAACAAGGTGTTAAGAGATAAGCTAAACAATGTCAGTAAGAATTTGTTTAAAGGATTAATTACTTTGGCTAATGAAGACAAATAGTATTTGCTTAAGATTCTACTGAAAAAGTGGAAATTTTATAAAATCGTATTTTGCTTCTATACAATTGTATATTGCTAAGAATCCAGTCAGATTTGTAAGGGATTTACCGTTTCTCGTTTACCGAGAATAATATTAACTGAATTGTGCCGTCTATTGTTTCTGTAATACAAGATTATAATAACAAAGTCTAAAGTTGCCAGTCTTAAATATTTTGCTAATGAAAATACAATTTTATAGTGAAGACTATCAGCGCCCTGCGGTTTCACATGCATGAGTATCGATCCCGTGGAAATATCGGGTTAAAAACTATCCTATGTCCTTTCCCGGGACTCAAACTATCTCTATACCAAATTTCATCTGAATCGGTTCTACGGTTTAAGCGTGAAGAGGTAACAGACAGATAGACACACACCTTCGCATTTATAATATTAGTATGGATGTTTAATTCCTAATTTTATCGTCACTGACTGACATTTTCTATTTCATACAGCGATTACTCAATTATAGCGCTCCGTATTAAATACTGGTATATTAGCTGCGTCCTCAGTTAGACTGGAAGTCGACCCCAACATTTTTGAAGTTTGGAAAAGGATAGAAAGTTGGTTTTTTCGTAGCTATCGTAACACCAAATTACAAAATTCAAATTCATAATATTTTCTTTCACAGAAACCAACATGGGCACTAATGAAACGTCAGAAGCTAGGAGCACGGTTCTAATTGATCGTTCCCTATGGAAAAGAATGGCATGAAAAACCCACACTCTTTTAATAATAATTCGATTCGAACACGAAAAAAATGATTTTCCTATGTCATTTGAACTGTTATCATATATCAACAAAAGATGACCTACTGATACAAATGCTCAATTTTTCTACTTCCATAAAAAAACTTTACCCAAACTCCTAAAACTTTTTTCCCCAGCCAAATTACATGTAACAATGGCAATAAATAACCAATGTCAATACCATGCAAGTACTGCTTCCCCTAAGCTTAAACCTCCATTGTAGTGTTCGCAGCTCAATATTACGATAATAAATGGTCTACAAACAGAATTAAAAGCATTGTGAGAGGATCGTATTACAGTTGCCATGTTATTAAAGGCAACAAATCAAGTAGTTATAAATACATTACATTGAGGGATGCTCGCTGACGTTAAAAGTGTAATTTGGGACACATGATTCGAAAATAATTTTTGTACTAGTATGGGACAAAAAATATTGATGTGTTTTTGTTAGATTGATGTTTTTATTCATATTGACTACTAGCCCGCCCCAACTTCGCACGGGTGCAATTTTTAATTTGGCAATTTTCGAAATTTTCTTTCATAAAAACCTTTTCCTGGCAATACCGAACACAATAATTATTATCCAATTTGGTGCAGTCGTCCGGAAGTTATGCTCGTACATACATTTCGGCGATTCATTTTTATTTATATATATTTACTAGTTTCTGTCCGCAACTTTGTCCGCGTGAAATTTCACCCGTGGGTGGATGGGGGACCATCCACCCTCTCAGGGGTGGAATTTAGGAAACCCTTTCTTAGTGGATACCCACTCTTCACAAAGAACACACCCTCCAAATTTTATGTCCCTAGGACCAGCGGTTTAGGCTGTGCGTTAATATATCAGTCAGTCAGGACTTTGAATTTTATATACTATACAGATTAATTAGTTTAAGGTTTGTGCCCCAATTTTGAGTAAAAAATTTGATCGGAATATAATTATTTCGAATCATATATCGAGGTTGTACCAGTTTTATCAAGAGGTATCGTGTTACCCTGTAACTGGGGTGGAGGTGAGATAGGCGGTCGCTCCATGTCAAATACTGGTATTCAGCTGCATCTGGTAAGACTGGAAGCCAACCCCAACATGTTAAGGAAAAGGCTAGGCAGATGATCATAGAACGAGGTGGTAATAAAACAAAAATGAAAGGCTTAACAAATAAATAAAGTTAGGTTTATCGTTTTAAAACGAATAAGTAATATTATATACCTTTTCCATTTTCTGATAAACGTTAAAATTTAATTTTATCTGTTAAATTCAGAGTCCCAAATATTTTATAACAACTATTAAAACCAAGTTCTAACTGTAATCCGGCTTAGTTAATTCTCTGTTGTAAAGAAATGTTTATTATATATAAGATACAAGATTATTAAGATACACAATTATGTAGAATACAATGATTAGGTTATTGGCACTGGACGCACGCGCGTGTTCACTGTATCGGTCGCCCTCGTATACTATGCGCGCCGCGGGAGCGAGCGGGGTAGCGACGCCCGCGGCCAGGATCGCGAGAGGGCACGCTTAGGCAAGCGTCGGCGGCAAGCGCTGTGATTGGTCAAGCGTGTGGCAGCGGGGTAGCGACGCCCGCGGCCAGGAGCGCGAGAGGGCACGCTTAGGCAAGCGTCGGCGGCAAGCGCCGTGATTGGTCAAGCGTGTGGCGCGACATACGATTGAGTGGTGGCATGACTGGTTTGCGCGCTACATCCTCCTCCTCCAAGTCACGACATCGTCCCGAGAGTGATTTGGTATAAAAAAACTAGGAGCGCGCCTTCCTTTTTGTCTTAGGTGGCCGACCTCGCAGACGGCGCGGTTGGACCGGCTGAATAGACTCAATGTGATCACTAATAAGACCTGTCAGATCCGAAACATGAAAACGTCCTAAAAGCAGACCCTGACTATCGACCAACTCGTAGGTGGTGGGGCTGGTAACCTTTTGAATGGTGTACGGACCATCCCTCTGAGGCATAAACTTCCGAGTTAAACCTTTGGGTGCGTTACTGAGAGAGTGAGTGGTTAACAATACCTGGTCACCAACTTTGAACACTGGAGACGGACGTCGGGAAGCGTCAGTATACTCTTTCCTAAGATCTTGTCGTCTTTCAACTCGATCTCGTGTATCTCGCAGGCAATCAATAAATTTAGACAGATAAGGCGTGGCCAAAGGTACATACGCTTCTTTATCCAGGATTGCGCGCAGATCATGCTGTGCGTCAAATGGTGTTCGCATTTCGCGGCCATACATCATGTATGACGGTGTTAATCCTGTGGTAGAACAGGTTGCGGCGTTGAGGGCGAACCTTACCTGGGGTAGGAACCGAGGCCAAGTGCGATGCTCATTCTTGACCAGCATGGCCAGCTGAATCTTCAGGTCCCGATTCTTCCTTTCGGCTGGATTAGCCTCAGGATGATAAAGTGGTATCAAGTTCTGCTTGATACCGAATAAGAACATGCACTGTTGCATCACCGCAGAAATGAATTGCACTCCATTGTCAGAAATGACACGCCTAGGGAAACCATATCGAAGAAAATACTCTTCAATCATTAATTTGGCACATACCTCAGCTGTAGCCTCCTTGATGGCGTACAACTCCACCCATCGAGTGGCAGTGTCCTCGATAAGGTATACCCATTTCTCGCCAGACTCAGCTTCTGGAAGGGGGCCAAATAAATCGACAGCCAGTACCTCACCTCTCTGGTGCAGTATAGGCGTCTGCAGGAGTCCGAAAGGTTTTTGATTTGAGAACTTATACCTTTGACAGTCAATACAATTTTTCAGGAAGTCTGAAACGTACTTACGCATACCTGTAAAGTAGTATCGCTGTCTTATACGGTCGATGGTACGATCCACGCCTTGGTGACCAGCAGTAGGGGCATTATGGAACTCTTCCATAACGTCTTTGAGCATGGTCACGGGAACCACCAACTGCGGCTCCTCGGATTCAGAGTCAGGAGCGTGACGATAGAGAACACCCTGGTCCATAAGATATCCACGCTCTAACCAGCGGGTAGCAGGCATAGGGTCAGCGGTGTTTTCTATATCCCTGATGATCTTACTCACCTCGGGGTCATCCAGCTGAGCAGAGCGCAGGTCAGTCGCACTCTTGCGTGGCATGTCCAAGATCACCGAACAGACCCCACAGCGTTCTTGAGAAGCCTCACTACAAGTGGGGCGGCTAAGAGCATCGGCGACAACGTTGACCTTACCAGGAGTGTATTCGTACTGTATGTCAAACGCTTGTAATTTGAGAGCCCAACGCATCAACCTACCACTGGGAGACTTTAAGGTTAACAACCACTTCAGTGGTTGATGGTCACTACGCAGAATAACAGGATGTCCTTCAATGTAAGGGCGGTACTTTCCTACGGCCCACACCACGGCGAGTGCCTCACGCTCCGTAGTTGAGTACTTACGTTCTGCCGAGGTGAGCAAACGACTAGAGTACTCGAGGGGGTGCACGTCGTTACCTTCACCCTGCAGGAGTACGGCACCTAAAGCGTAATTGCTAGCATCTGTATGAATAATAAAAGGTTTACTATGGTCGGCTTGTACGAGGACTGGTGCTGTACTGAGTCGTTTCTTCAGCTCATTGAAAGCTCGCCGCTGGTCTTCGGTCCAAGTCCACGGTTGGTTCTTCTTGGTAAGCTTGGTGAGCGGTTGAGCAATTTCGGAAAAACCAGGCACAAACTTACGAAACCATGAACAGGTCTGCAGGAAACTTTTCAGGTGCTTGAGATTCGTTGGTTCATTCATCTGCTGGATAGCCTGCACCTTGGAGTCATCAGGCATTATACCTTTGGGTGTAATAAGATGGCCTAAGTATTTGACTTGGTTACAGGCAAAGTGGCACTTGTCCCTGTTGGCACGTAATCCAAAAACACGTAGGCGGTTAAATACGGCTTCCAGGTCTTCCAGGTGTTTCTGGAAGTGCCCTTCTGAAAGGATTAGCAGATCGTCCAAATAACATAATAGGGTAACGTCCTTTAACGCACACCCAGACCGAAAACGGTCCATTAACCTCTGGAAGGTGGCGGGGGCGTTCTTGAGGCCAAATGGCATACGAGTGAAACGGTACGTACCGAGAGGTGACACGAACGCTGTCTTATCCCTGTCCACAGGAGATACACTTATCTGCCAGTAGCCTGACCGCAGATCTATCGTACTCATGTGCCCTTCCCTCTTGGTTGCGTGAAGAAGGTCCTCGATAACCGGCAAAGGGTAAGTGTCACTTTTAGTGACCGCATTAAGTCGGCGATAGTCAACACAGAACCTATACGTACCATCCTTCTTAGGGACGAGCAGAGCGGGTGCGGCCCACGCTGACTCGCACTCTTCGATCACACCGTCAGACAACATTTTGTTGATCTCTGCCTCCATTGCCGTCCTCTTGGCAGGCGTGAGGCGGTATGGAGGCACCGAAATAGGTGCATGACCTCCCGTATCTATTTGATGCTCAGCAAAGCGAGTCGCCTCTCCTCCTAGACGGAACACATCTTCATGGTGCTGAAGTAAATCTGTAAGCTGTAAGCGTTGATCACCGGTAAGTAGCAAACCTTCATCAGCCCTCAGCGACATAGAAGATACTGAGACTGGATCGTGTTGCACCATAGTTTCGCCCTCATACTCCAGCGGGTAGGTCTGCGTGCAACCAGAGAAATGCCAAGAAGAAGCAGAAAAATCAAGAACCATACCTGCAGCGTTGAGGAAATCCATGCCCAGGAGAGTATCATTGTTGTCAGCATCAGGGAAAATTACAAAATCCACTCGAACACTTTTTTCCACAGTGATTATGACTTCAACGCCTGCCACCAGGACCTCGCGAGGATGGGCAACACCATCAGCCAGCTTCACGTTAACCTGCTTGGCGCAAAAGGTAAGCCCCTTTTCTATAAATATTTTATAAAGCTTATGTCCCGCTATAGAGCACCTAGCTGCTGTATCAATCAAAGCTATGCCCCGTAAACCAAGAACCTGAATACTAAGCACAGGCCTCTGTTGCGGTGAGTGTACGGTTGTCGCCTGCAAAACGCGAGACGCAGAGAGAAAAACCGCAGGTGTAACCCCACCCCAAGGAACAGTAGTTGTCGCCGCGTTGTCAGCGCAAAGTGAAGAAACTACTGAAGGCGTGTTCAATTGATCAATGTTTGAGCAGCATCCATGAGTCGGGACGATAGTAGGCGAGTTTACCCTAACAGGCGAGGAACTACGACTTTGTCCGATAACTGGAACATCTACCCTAACAGGTAAGCCGTTATTACAATTTCCGACAACTGGTACATCTACCCTAACAGGTAAGTCACTAACACAACAAAAGATATTATCAAAAGACGACCCACTGACCAAACGAACGCATGATTGCGATGAATAATTACTACAATAACTATTAGACTCAGTTTGTTTACGTAGTTGAACACTATTACTATCACTATTACGGGTAATATTATCATGACTTGGAGTGTTAATCGAGAATGTATTAATGTGTTGGGATTCACTTACCAAATCCAGTGAATAATTTTCGAAAGCCACAGATGAAAACGATAAGTTATTGCTACATTTAGGGCATTGAGACCTCACTACCCCTTTCGCTCCGCAACCATAACAATGAAGAGATTTATCATTATTACTACACTTATTTAACTTATTACAATCATCACGTACGTGTCCGTATTGTTTACAATACACGCATTTAGGTTTCGCGACATTATGGTTCGGACGCGGACTAGCAGAACTAGCACAATCTTGAATGACCGTTGATCGTTGCGACGACGTCGTGTTTCCTGTAGGTGTACTTGACGATGGTGGTGCGCTGGCCGAGCTCGGCGTTGTTGGCGCTGCGGAGCGGCGCGGCGGGGGCGGCGCGGCCTGAGCCGCGCTGCCACTGCGGCCACCTGCGCTTGCTGAGCGGGCGCCGGACTGTGGACCAGGCGGGGACTGGATACGCGTATCAGATTCTTCAATCTCCAAGGAACGAGCGATGCGTAACATGTTATAGAAATCTTTGAATTCTTCCCTTCTTAGATGTTTTCTAATTCGTACGTCAAGTAGGCCGTAAACCATGTCGACTTGCGCTTTTTCGGATATATCGCCGGCAGGGATTTTCGATAATAGTGCACGGCATTTGGCGACGAATACGTCCGTGTTTTGATCACGTTGTTGTTGTTCAAATAATTCTCTATAAATACGGTGTGGAGGTCTTCTATCACCGTAGGTATTAATTAATAACTGTACGGCCGCGTCCCATGTATGGATTTCTTTCTTGACTCCCTGGTACCATATGGCGGCGTTTCCTGTGAGCACCATAGAGAGGCCCCTGAGGGCATTTTCTTCAGACACATTAGCGCAGTCCTTGTAGCTCTGAATGGCGTCTATGAAGGCATCCACCGACTCGTTGGCGTCACCGCCGAACCTGGCGGTGCAGTGCGTGAAGGTGCCGCTGCCAGCGACCGGTGATGCAGACGCAGAGGGAACTGGGGATGACGGCTGGCGACTTATTACTTTTTCCAGCAGGCGCTCGAACGCTTCGGTTTGGGACTGTTGCATGGCGGCCATCATGGCGGCCACTTGTCCTGATGAAAAACTTGCGGCGTTGTCGGTGACCTTGTCATCGTCGACATCCACGGATTGCATCGGCGATGTCTCGTCGTCCGAGGGTGTCGCGGGATCCCTCCGTGTACGAGGCATTATGAATTTATGACCGTAACACACGCGAAATACGTTAACTGTTTTTTTTTTTATTTCTTTAGTTCTTACGAGCACATTACACTAATA